>CM037155.1:633736-679805 GCA_020921065.1 Vaccinium darrowii
TCCCAAAAAAATTAGGTCTCAGGGCTTGTTTTTCAAAGCGAGAAGAGGAAGAAGAAGAAATGTGATAAATAAGAAATGTAAAAAGAGTTGTTTTTTTGCTTTTAGTTAAGTTTTTAAAATTTTACTTTTTATATAAAAAAAATTACATATGAAAAACTTTATAATGAGCCTATTAGGTTGGCGTTAAAGTTTTAAAAGTATAGTTCATTAATTTGGTGCGAAAAAATTCAGAAATTTATGAACAAGGTTTTTTTTTTATTATAAAAAGTAAAATTTTAAGGGAGATTACAATATTTTAAGGGCGATTACAAAATTTAACGGTTTCAAAATATGAAAACTTGTTAAGGGTGATTACAATATTTTATGTATATTGCTGTTTTTGGGTGGCATTGCTGATATTAATAGATAATATTTTTTTCATTTAATTGTTATTTTCTAGAGTTTGTAGTGTGCAAGTATTTGAACACCCCACTAAGAATTTCTGGAGCCGTCACTCAAAGGAGTTGACAGCATGCAGCTGATAAGTTTTCAACCTGAGACCTTAATGAACAAATTCCTAAGCCACTTTTGTGTCTCTCCCCCAATTTAAATTTTTTTTTTTTTTTTTGTTGTGATCATCCCATTCGATTAACAAAGTGAAGATACAACGGTCTGAAAATGATATACTACTGTGCAAATTGGCATAATGAGTAAATCTTTGGAGTTGTTGGCATTAATTTAGGATTGCTTTTAATTAAGTCGGAGAAATTAAAACACCCTTTGGGCCAAAGCCGACACTTTATAAGACGACAGTTTATAGCCAAAAAAAAAATAGCTATTTGGTATACTTTCGTCTTTGGAAATCTTTTTGTCTAATTCAGCTCATACTTTATCGACGAGAGGAATTACTATTTTTCTTTTTATGTAAAGTGTTGTCTCATATAAATTTTTTTTTTTTAACTTTGACCCATATTTTTATACTTTTCTAGTTCCTCTCGTCAATACGAATGATTAATCTCCAAAAAAAAGTTCATTAGACAAATTTTATGAACTTTTTGTCTAATGACTTTTTCCTGTATTTTAAATTTTTTCGTCATTTTTTTGGAGATTAATCGATTTTTTCCGGCATTTTAAGCATTTTTCTGGACTTTAAGAATTTTCCGTTTGCACATAAGCATTTTACATCATTAATTTGACGGAAGGGAAAAATTGAAATTCGTCTGAAAATATAAGGACGAAATTGACACAAAATATTTTGTAAAGATGAAATTGAAACTTGGTGTATTTTGTAGGGACTAAAATAGTTGATAAGCCCTTTTTCATTTATTGTTGAATTTTTAGAAAGTTTTCCTTTCATTACATGGTTCGTAAAGAAAGAGAAGAGAAAATTTAAGAAACAAATTCAATTTTCCCTCCAATTTCTTCTCAACTTTCTCTCTAATTTTCCTCTTTATTATTTTTTGGGAGAGTTAATTAGGCATCCTGTAAAAAAAAAAAAAAAATCATTATGATTCCATCCTATGAGATTTGAATACTTATGAAAATTCAAATAAACCCCAAAATATCTTTTTTCTCTCTCCTAATTTTCCTAATATTTCTCTTCTGATTTTTCTAATAATTCTCTCTTCTACTCTCCTAAAATTTCTCTCTCCTAATCTTTCCTAATTTATCTCAATCTCTATCTCTCTCCTATCTTGAAAAATCTCTCTTTTCTAATCTTATAATTTTCTCTCCAAATCTTCTCACAGAATCTCACCCCTAAAATATGAACAAAAAAAAATAAAAAATGCGATAAATTAATAAACAACGCAAAAAAAGACAAAAAAAATACCAAAAATTCCTTATAACAACAAATACAAAAAACATGACAAATTAATAAATCATGTTCAGTGTACCAATCATCGAATATGGTAAACAAATTAACCATGATTGAATCCCGAATGTAGCGAATCGATAACCGTGATCAATGCATGAACATGGTTTATTGATTTTTCATTTTTATTGTATCAAATGTATCAATATGGTGGATCAATGAACCATGTTCACTTATCAATAACCTATTTTAAAGATATGGGAACATGGTTTATTGATTTTCCATCAATATAGTGGATCAATGGACCATATTTACTATATGAAATAACCAAATTCTCACAAAAAAAAATAAAGAAGAAGCCACCATTGATCGAAATTGATAGGATGAAATGTAAGCGAAAAATATAATTTACTGTACCACATACAACCACCTATTTTTGTTGTACCGAATCCACCAGTATGGTGAATCGATGAACCATGTTAAAAAAAAAAACATGGGAACATGGTTTATTGAAGAATCATTTTTTTTTTGTACCGAATATGTGAATGGATCATGAAAACCACAAATCTTGTCCTGGAAAAAAAAAAATACTCCCTATACAAATCCACAACAAATCTCACAAAAACATCGAAACTCACAAATCATTGGTTCAAAAAATACTTGCTCTGGTCCCTATCACCGACCCAATGGATAACACATACCAAATTGAGGTCTCGTCCACGTTGTCATTATTGTTCTTCAAATCGAATACCAGTATGAGGTCATAGGCAACCAAGGAGGCATGCAAAAATTCATCCACAAATTGCTGTCTTCGTGTAGATCTAGGTCACCATCTCTGTGGCCTTGTGAGTATACTCCCATCATCCACGAAAGCCCAAATGTGAAAACTTTTACCTTTTTTTTTTTATTCATCAGAGAGAGAGAGAGAGAGAGAGAGAGAGAGAGAGAGAATTAGATTGAAACAGTTATAGGATAAATCCGCCCATTTAGGGATGTGATAAATACCTCCATTTAGGAATAAATTGAAATAGTTATGGGATTTGAAATATCCGGATATTTTGGAAACCTTGTATGTGGAACAAGGTTTTAAATACCAGTTTTGCGACCCATAACGGTAATGGTTTTGGTGTAACAGTTTCGGTAGTATCGAATGTTACATAACGGGAATCGGGTGTAGCGGTCTTCAATTTTTAAAAATCATTTTTTCGTAAAAAATAATTTAAAATTGCTTAAATAACCCGTAACGGTCAAGTATCGGCCGTAACGGTCATGAACCGGTCCGTAAATCGGATATAGACCGATACGTAACGGGAACCGGCCGATACGCATGCGATTTTTCCCTCTCACCTGTATACCGGGGTGTAACGGTTTCGGAGAGACAAAAAACCGTTACGTAATGGCCGATACGTTACGTAAAGGCCGGAATTTAAAACCATGACGTGGAAATACCAAACTTATTACGGAAATGCAATTAATACATTACAGAAATGTAATTAATACATTATTGCTGTAGATAATATTACGTGGAAATACCAAAATAAGACGTGAATATTTCAAGAAATATAAATTACTATTACATAATATACTACTAAAATACATAATAGGGGCAGAATGGTCCAAATTCAAATTTCAAGATAGAATCATAAAGATTCAAATGTTATAGGGTGTCATCCTAAGAATAATATTGAAAAAGGATGCCTAATTAAATTTTTCTTATTTTTTCTTCTTTTCCTTTTCATCTCCTAGTTCGAAACAGAGCCTTAAATTGTAAAGGAAGCCAAAAAATTGAACAATAAAATTATTCCAGAATCCTAAGGCCCAAAAATGGAGACAGACAAATGCATTTTTCCCGACTATTAATCAAGCATTAATGAGTCACGAAAAAAGCTGGGGTGTGAGAATTAGCCATTAAAACTACAGCGTTTTGAAGGGGTGCTGTCTCTGCTGTCCTTCGCGAATAGCAGGTCCCCATTCCCATTATGGTGTCAATTATTGATCCATCAAGAAGTTTTTGCATATTGCCATGGGATAGCAGACCCCACTGTCATCGAAAATTGCTAGAGGACAAAAATTAAGGATGTACAAGTCAATGTGGCAAGAAAAATGATAGGTGTAAAATAAAAGTCTCCAACACACTCACATGGCACACATACTTAAGTGTAAAGTATGTGTGGGCTTCACACACTATGTGAGTGTGTTGAAGACTTTTGTTGTACCTCTAGCATTTTTGGGTGGGAAGTCACCAAAAACACCACTTTTTTCATTGGCGAATCAATCGGCCCGTGTATAGGGACCGGCGTGATTTTACCGATCATGAACCGATGCGCACGTGGGGCCTATTTCAAGTCTCACACAAATGATCCGAGCCGTTCAATGATAAAAAAAATAATAATAAAAAATTAACAGCTCAATCCGATATGTCTAGATTCTCAAACCAATCTTCTATTTTTATTTTTTTTCATTCAGATTACAAGTAATCTGAGAAATTTGAATGAAAAATGGAAGATGGATCAAGTTTCTACACATATCAAATTTAGCTGATTTGTATAGGGCCCACTCGCTTTTTATAAAAAAATTAGTGAACAGTTCGGATCATTCGTGCGGAACCCATAATGGGCTCCGCGTGCCCATTGGTTCATGGACAATACAAATCCTGTCGGTCCCTTTAGGATTTTTGCAAATCAATTACGAAGGTGAAGATGTTTGGATGACCTATTTTTTCATTTTCATTGTCACATTTTTCACTGTTAGGTCTTTGGCTTTCTCATCAAAATGAATTCTCCTATAATGTATTCTCATTTTTTAGAATGTAGATACTAAAAAAGTCAGAAGTCGGAGGAATGAGTCTTTTTACTTCTTATTTTTTAGTTTTCCCACTTCGATCAATATTAAAAAAAAAGTCTATAGAATATATTGTGAACAGAATTTCCAAACTCTATTCCTATTTTAAAATACTTTATGTATATATATATATATATACTATATATTAAATACTCTACGAATTCATTATACATTCTGGTGATAATTCAAAAAGCTGAAACAGAAGGTTTTGGAGATTGCTATCCTATTCAAAAAGCTGGAATTTTGTTATTCCAAAGTTCGTATAGACAAACCCTAGTTGTTTTTTCTTCTTCTTAAACGGACAACACTATAAGTCGAAAAACATTTTAATTTGATTTATTAGATCAATTAACTCCCAATAAGAATGTTATAGTTTTGAACTATTAATTGTTTTATGCTTGTGTCAATAGAATAATCTCATGTTCTACTTATTTTGTTGCATTTATTTCATTTTGTTATG
The DNA here is from genome assembly GCA_020921065.1 of Vaccinium darrowii. Classification (NCBI taxonomy): domain Eukaryota; kingdom Viridiplantae; phylum Streptophyta; class Magnoliopsida; order Ericales; family Ericaceae; genus Vaccinium; species Vaccinium darrowii. The sequence continues at coordinate 638,830 of CM037155.1, forward strand.
GTCTAATACGTTTAATTTTGGAAGTCAAGATGATATTCGACGTTAATTTTAAAATAGGCTAGGTTTTGCTATCATATTGCATGGAATGGAGATCTCCATTCCACCCATGGAATGAAGAGGATGCCTTTTCAACATTTGTCTATACAGTTAAAAAATTGAAGAAATTTAAAGGCACCAAAAATAAGAAAAGAATTCCTTCAAAAACTATAAGGAAAAGATTGGTCTTTGCAATGCAAATTAAGATCCCAAGAATTAAGAATGTATCTAATAATCTCTCTTTCCTCACACTCTTTACAACACTAGCGCCATCTTTTTCTAAACGAATTGAATGAAACCTAGAGCTGAGGTTCTTATTTACAAATGAAATTCTATGGATCTCGTACATAATACTTTCAGTTGCCCACAAAGAATGTGAAGGGATGAGAAGATTTACTTTCTCATCACTTTTTTTTTGGGTCCAGATACCAAGAAAGTCATAGATTCAACTTTTCAATGGGAAACACTTTCCTGCAAAATAGATCCGGCCAACAAAGAAATTTTTAGTTTTCTTGCAAAAAAAACTTATCAAAAGAAAGCATACGGAAAAATAAAATTCATTTAATTTCTTTTACTTCACCTAACTTCACTTTTACTAAGAATTCATTTCCTAGGATTCGGGAGTGTGCAGTGACCTTGTGAGTAAATAATAATGCTCTAGATACACCACGGACACACACCAAATGCACACCAAGCTGGTTCTTGCATGAAAAAATTTAGTAACTCTTACCTGGAAGAGTTAGTTTGGTGTGCATATAATGTACATAATTGGTGTACCCATCATGTTTTCCGTGAGTAAATCCTCACTATTAAAAAAGTGTTTTGAAGTTCCAAATTTTATTAAGAGAAAACATTTTTTACACTAGCGGTGTAAACCAAAGTTTCCTTCAAATAGATTGTATTGCGACATGTGTCTATGTTCTTTTTTTTGGGACCACTGTTTGGACACATGGTGCAATGTACTCCCTCCGTCCGGATTTGTTGGTCCACAAACATACTTTTTCAAGTCCGAAAATGTTTGTCCATTTTCAAAAGTTAAAGGCTAAAATATGGAAAAGTTACACAAAAAGTAGTGGACAAAAAGTAATGGAAAAAAAGTTGGAATCCCCAAAACGGACCAACAAATCCGGACGGAGGGAGTAATACATTTAGAGGAAACTTTAGTTTACACCGCCAGCGTAAAGAATGTTCTCCCTTTAAATAAATCCTGTCTATTACCATTACGGTGATGTCATTCACATGATATCATCCGGGTGATGCCAGCATGAGTAACACAAAGTTCCCGTTGCATATGCGGAGGATAAAAGGGGTAAATTTTCACTTACCTCCCTTAGATTTCTAATATCAAAGAAACTAGTCCTCAAATTTCTGAAATTGCATTGTCCTTTCCTCTGCTTCAGTTGTTGTGCAAATTCCTTCTTCCGTTGTTAGGACACTGTTACAAATGCGGACGGAGATTCTAACATCACCATCTAATAAGTGTGTATCTTTGTGGGATCGATATAAAATAGTGGAAGACATAAATTTTCTTTCAAACCTATTTTAAAAGATATTAATGCCTCTTATCACAATTTTTATTATATATTTTCGTATACACATGCGGGTCTAAAATAAAAAAAATAACAAATACAAAATATGGTCGTTTTGATGAAGCTTAAAAAAAAAAAAACATTTAATTTTTTTTAAGCCATATACATACATAGGCGCAAATAACAACAAAACCCACACTATGTGACTTTAAAAAAAAATCAAGCAACAAAACCTTATTATAAAAAAATGAAAAGTGGTGAGTGACCTATCTGTAACCAATACCTTTGAATTTGGCCCAAATAAAAATTTCACAACTTCAACAAATTAGAAATGTTGAGTACTACTCACCCTGGCCCATTTTGTTTGTTAATTATTCTTATTTTTTTTAATTGTCTATGCCTATACCTTTCCATTAATAATACTTTTCATGATTTCGTAAAATTTATACTATAGAACAAATTGATATTTATCAAATAAGATTTATATAGTATATTTTTGAAGATGAATTAACATATCTGATCATATGTATGTATGTGACCTACAAGAGGATCCCCGAGTGGGTCGGTGTCCCATCTGTACAATCTCATCGGTACCAATGGATTCACCGTTTTCGGAAACCCTGAGGAGCGATTTATGTCGTTATCGATCGAAAGCTTTCGGGTAAATAAGTGAAATTTACCCAAAAAGATGAAAAGCAAATCCTGAAACGTACCTTATCTTTTTTGTTCTAGACTTCTAGTGGTACACGTGGCAACATGGTATTCGCTCATGAGATTACTCCTACGCTTTAAGCTTCTATATATTTTTCGTGGTTTTTCCAACCTGATGATCAACATTCATCTCTCTCTCTCTCTGGGCGTGAGCAATCAGTTCTTTCCTCCTCATTGGAGGCCAAGGTTCGTGTATTTGGCTCCGGCGATCAAAAGAGTAAAGACTTCCCCTGGTTCGGATTCCTATTTTTAAAAAGGTTTCTTGCTGATGCTATTGATCTTGTTTTAATCTCTCCTTTTTCTTTTTCCTCTTTTTCCTGAAATCAGTGGATTGGTGTGAGAAATTATGTTATGCTCTTGGGTATTGTTCCACAAATCTCCTGCATCACACGTTTATAATTATATGGTATGCACACCAAATTTTGTCAACAGCTTTGCCATTTTTTCCACTTCATTGCCATTTGATTTCCATTGAAAAAGTAGCCAATGGTAATCCAATTGGATGAGCTCACCTCCAATCCATGAAATGGACCCTTGATGATCCAAAACGTTCATATTTTATAGCCCGTTGAGAACAATAACCACACTAGAAATCATGTTGGTCGGATATCATCTGGTATATTTCTGAACATTAATTATTTTTAGAATATATCAAGGTTACAACACTGAATCGGAACCCATTTAACCTATCTATCTCATGACAAATGCATTCCAAAATTATAGCTAACGGTATTCAATTAACCTGATTTTGATGCGTCACATATTCTTGACAAATTCTAAAATATGAATGGTTTGGATCATAAAAAAAAAGGGTCAGGAAGAACCCGCAAATAAACATACAGTACTTGTCACAGGATCGTCCTCCTAATCCAATTGCCAGGATTTAATGCCTCAAAATGTGAAAATGGAAAGGAACTGGTGGACGACACGTTAAATACTATATATTTTTTTTGAGGTTTGATACAAAACATAAAAACTTTTTCAGAAATCTTCTCCGAAAATGAAATGTATGTGGCATAGTACACTGGGTGAATCATGACATCCACACATTTCGTTTTTGGAAAAGAATTTCATGTTCAATACACTTTTCCATTTTTTTTTTCAAACATCGCAGCAAGTCAAAAAGTACCTCTCTTTCTCTCTCTCTCTCTGTGTGGACAAGTAAGAGCGTTAATTATTAGTAGATAATACTGAGATTTGATCACTAGTCTTGTGAATGGGTATATTGTGCCTACGAATTTGGCTATAACCTCACTTGCAAATCGGAAAATAGCTTTGCCAATGCTATTTTAGCATCCAATAATAGTACATGTATAACTATTTCGGCTTCAACTATTTACAATCTCTTCACATACATGTGGAGCCCATACACAATTATGGGTGTAGACCCCACGTGTATGTGAGGGGTTGTAAATAGGTGGAGCCCAAATAGTTCTGCAAAAAGCATTTTTTTTTTGTTCAGCATCAACAGATGGACTTCTTGTAAAAAAAACACTAATTAACATTATTTGAGGTAATATAAAAAAAGATTTCCTAATGCGGGAGAGTCGTGATATGAAAATAACATGTGTTTTCTCAAACTACTAGATTCCATCAATGGCTTCTTCAAGCAAATCCTCCTCAGCAAATCGCGCAGTCCCATTTCCTTTAGAGTTAGAGGAGGAGAAATTGGGCCCCAACAGGCTTCGAGTGAATATGTGGGAACAAAGCCCGTACCCATACCCCAAAGATGTAAAGGTGCAGGAATTGGTCCCCAAGATGCTTCGAGTGAAAAACTATTTGGAGTGGAAACGACAAATGCTGGACGACGTCATTACCAGTAACGGCATGCTCGGCTTCATTGACGGCGCTGTTGAAGCCCCGCCCGAAACGGTGATAATCAGTGACGGCACAAACGGCGGCGGCGGCACAAGTCCAATGGAGATTACAAACAAGGAATACGTGGCATGGAAAAGATCTGACGATCTGGTACGGGATTGGATTCTGAGTCGGCTCACATCGGGTTTAAAGAAGAAGGTGTCGCTATCGAAAACAGCTAAAGGAGTTTGGGAAGCTCTTCCTCCACTGGGTAAGATATCATGTTTTAATACCAATATATTAAAATAGGGGGACACAAATTTTGACACTCTTTAGAGCAGAGAAAGAGTATCGACAGGAAAAAAAAAAGTGTATTAATATCTGTAAATTATTTTGATATCCTTGAAATATGTATTAATATATCCGAACTTTTTTGTCATTATAAATTTATTATCCTCCATCTAATGTGCGGAGGTTAGCAAAACCCTATTTTGAAAACTGGACCTAGCCATCGATGAAGGCAAAATGTAAATCAGGAAAGGTCTTGTAGGGTAGGGATTTTTACTCTCCCTTTTTTTTTTATAACCACAATCCTTTTTTGTTCGGCTAAATGTATACAAATAAAAGGTTAATTTTGTGAGTTCACATTACAAGAGTGCAATAATTGAAAGGAGGTTATGAAAAATTGGAGTGAGAATTATGTGGGACCCACTAGACACGCGAAGGTGTGTGTAATTGTATAATTTTGTTATGTGCATGCAGTTGTAGAATTTCTTTTATACTAGTTACTTGAGAAAAGGATTAGCATTTAAACTTCATTTTCCTTATATTTGATCAACAAATAACGACAGTTGAAGAATCAAACAAGAGGCTGAGCCACTACTTGCCACTCTACAAAGCCGCAATCCAAGGTGATTGGGATAAAGCCGAGGCTTTCATAAAAACAGAGCCACATGCAGTGAGGGCCCGCATTACACACGACTCAGAGACGGCACTCATCATTGCAGTTAAAGTGAAACGGAGAAATGAGTTTGTGGAGAATTTAGTGGAGAAGATGTCGGAGGCGGACCTGGCCCTAGTTGACGACGGCGGCCGGACTGCTCTACACAGGGCCGCCGGAGCCGGCAACATTAAGGCGGCGGAAATTCTGGTGAAGAAGAACCCGGGTTTGATCAATAAGGAGACCCGTTACAATCACACACCCCTGTTCTACGCTACTGCGCGTGGGGACCAGGAGATGATTCTTTGGTTGATGAAGAGAATGGGTAACAAACGGCTTGAGGGTGATCCGGGGTTCAGAATTTTATATGAGCTCACACGTAGCCAACTATATGGTGAGTGAATTTTGCAGGTTAGTGGACTTATGTTACTCATACAATTGACTAGCTAGGGTTCAATTTTTGAGCTCAAACCACAAAATATATATAACAATGGCGCTATGTACACAACTACCAGTCGCAACCATAACCCTTCTTCATATGAACCTAGGTGAGTATGACACCTACACATGGTAAGTCTCACATGCATATGAGAAGGGTGTGGCTGGAGTTAGATTTGGTGATTGTGGACCTACCACTTTAAAATAGCATACGACGAATTAACTGATTCTATTCTTGAAAGAATGAAACTGAATGACTTTTGTTTTACTCCCTCCGTCCAAATTTCTTGTTCAGTGTCTCAAAATATTAGACATATATTTGAATATATATTATTTTTTGATAGATTTTAATTATTTATATTATGGATTAAGAAAGATAATTTTGAATTTTTTTAAAGTGCTTCTAGTCTGTAAAAGATGCGAAATAGAAGTCTCCAGTCTACGTCCAACATGTGACTTACGAGTCGTAGATATGGTTGATTTCGATACCATTCGAGGCATGGACTGACTATTCGCCCGAAAGGCCATGATAGACTACCACCACAAAACAATAACAGCACAGTCACCGGCTGGTACATGTTTTAAATTTAAGGGGATATGCAAGACCCTTGCTCTGACGGGAAGATAAAGAGAATTCCACACAATCAACCTCAACTTAATTTTATTAAATTTTCACAAACAAATACATCCACACATATTCAACTCTCACACACACTTACATGCAGTGGCAGAGCCAGGATTGAGAATCCGGGGGGCCGAGTTCAAGGGCGGCTCTAAGATTTTCATCTAGCGCTGACAAAAATACACATCGTATTTATGATGAAAGTTGTATACAAAGAAGTCGTCTAATTCTCTTCAATTTTTTAATGTTTCCACATTCAACCTAATGTTAGACAACTATTATTCTTATATGTTTATTATATATGGGTGGGTCATGCTTGTTTTGTTTTGTTAGGACCATTACAATTTGGTTCAAATTTTGTTGAAGATATTTATTTTAATTTCAAACGAGTAACCATGCACTGAAAATAGCAAAGAAAATTTAATTATATCTAAATTTTAATTTAATATATTTTTTTTACTTTTTTTCATGTTTATACATGTTTCACACATTTCAATGTAATGTTGCAACCTTAACAATAGCTCAGTGAAATTGTTTTTAGTTTTTTCCTTTCTTGGTTTCTTCTACATTATGAAAGAACTTCCGAAAACTAAATATTTTAGAAAGTTGAATAACTATTCCCTAGCTAACTCTTGTTATCTCGAGTCCTCCAGACATTGCTCTAACAGTGCTTCAGAACAACCCTGAGTTGGCATACTTCATTCCGAAGAAGGAAGAAGATCTAAAATTTCATGCTTTGACTGCGTTGGCTGAACAACCTTCTTCATTTGAAAGCGGAAACACCTTCAACTTCCTGCAGGAATTAATCTATTTCAGTTTGTCTCTTAATCTCCTCTCTGGCTATTACTTATTTTGCAATTTTCTCTATGGCTGATTTATGTGTTTTAATCAATTTTCGGCTCAAATAGAAGAAAAACCCGGAAAAAATCAGGCCCACGAAAAGGATAACCAACAATATTACACCTATAGGAATATCATACATGACAGCTTGCTTATTACTTAAAGTTTAATGCGCGTTGAATTCATGGCCGGTTTAGGGGTAAGCCCAACAAGTCCCAGGCTTGGGCAATAAAAAATAAAAATAAAAATAATTCTTATATATCAGCAATAGTATGAAACTTTTATTGACGGAAACAAATTAAGTTCCAACAGGGGTTGTGGCGCTATTGGTTACTGAGTGGGTCTCATTTTGTCTTAACTCACCTAAGGTCGCGAGTTCGAGCCTCTGTCACCTGAACACTTGAATGCGGGTTCGGCTTTGTTGTCCGCATAGGTCGGCAGACCCTGCCAACCCGAATTTGCAACCATCCGTCTCAGCAATAGCTGGTCCGGCTTTAAAATAAAACTCTTCCAGCGAAAAGTCTTTTCTTCGCTGGAAGAATTTTAGTTTAAATACAAACCATTTAAAACACTTTTGGACGGTCCAGATTAAGGTTGGCATGCAGAGCCTGCCAACCCATGGGGGCAACAAAGCCCCCGCGTCACTGTCACCTCTTGTTATTTTGAATTCTCTTTTTTTTTTTTACCCTTAATATGTCAGTGCAAAGGGTACAATTACAGCAAAGGCTTGGAACATCAACCTTGATAAGTTCAAACTAACATTGGTAGATCTTGAAACATGATCTTCATAGTCATTAATATTGGAACAATTTGACGTACGTTGGAAGAACGCTTTCCCAAAGACAAAGGCAGTATTTGCGCACAAATGAAGACAGACATAATATCCACCAACTAAACGTAAGAGAACCAAGAATTTTTGATATTCTAATTCTGCAGAATAACAAAATATTAGTACACCGAGTGAGAGAGAGAGAGAGAGAGAGAGAGAGAGAGAGAGAGAGAGAGAGAGAGAGAGAGAGAGAGAGATTCACTAATTAAGGAATTTTTGGTGTAAAGAATGACTTCACAAGAGGATCTATTTATAGACTTGTTAGAACCTTTTTGTGAAAAGTTGTCTTAAAGGTAGACACGCATAAGGAATAAACATGTCTTTTGTAGGCACTAATGTGGAAGTGTCGTGTCTTTTAAAGACAAATTAATTAAGAGACACCATGCCTCTTTGTAGGCAGCCTCTTGTGAAGAGTCATGCCTCTAACTTGGGTCATGCATCTTGGAGGCACCCCTATGTTTCACATCCCTTCTTAATAAACACACTCATTCAAAATAAACACATCCCTAACAAATAGCTAGGTATTATTAACCATCCACAAAAAGTCACCTCATATAAAAAGGTGTTGTAACCTGTCACACATATCTCTCAATCTCAATACATTCTTAAAAACCCAAACCAAAAATCATTTATTATTCCAACACAAAGTCTAATTTACACTAGCATGATTCACCTGACAATTATTTTTTCTTTGCCATGAAGTCATGAAGATTCTGCCAAAAAAGGATGAAGGTATGGAGTCGGAAAACATTGCAGACTTTCGTAGTAGAGGGGATATAGAAGCTCCTCCTACTTGCAACAATTTTGGTGCGACTAATGGTAACGGCTTGAACTTCCTATCTCTTTCCCTTCCTTTAAACATCAGTTTTGCCATTCTTGAAACTACAATTGACCAATATGACAAAATGATGATGATAATATATAATAAAAAATGGAAGACTAGATCCAGGAATGGCTTACTGTTACAAATAAGAAGAAAATGAGAACAGTAAGATTTTGGTTGTAGCTTTTCCAATTGTATAAAGTTCAAGGAAAATTATTACTAGAAATCAAGAAAAAGATAAAAACGAAACAGCAGTTACAGCATGCTTAAAAGAGCGTCTAATGCCACACTTCTCAAGTTCTTTACATTCGAACACTTTTGCTTAATTTCCATGGTTGTCAAATAAACTACTTGTTTTTCTGGAAAAATGCACAGGGAACAATCACATCCCGACTCCCGAGTTAGGGAATGTTGAGTATCTGGATGTAGGGCGTGTCAAGATCGTGGCGTGATCCAAACGTGAATAAGGCTGTAGCGCCTGATTCCTGACTTCTTATTTAGGAAATTGTGTTACAACCCTCGAAAAAACTATAAAAGTGATTCGATTGTGCCTTGTATGATAACAAGAACAAAGGAAAGGAAAAATCACTTGTATTTCCATGAATAAAGTGACAACTTCGTAGTAAATGAAAAGAAAAAGCTTACTAACTCCGTGCTTATAAGAAGCTTAAACGAGAAAAGTAAAGCACGTTAAGAAACTTGAACGTCTTGAATACTGGAAAGATAAAGACAAATAACTGAAAATTGAATTGTGAGGTGCCGAACCTTTGGCCTGACCTGATTTCCCTCTTTTATAGCTAGCTGTGAAGTCCTTGAAAAATAGCAACAAGTGCCCTAAACCTCTTTTATGGTTTAATCTTGGCAACCCTGAATTGCCCTTATACTTCATGGGTTCTCCTACCAAACGGCTCTCTTTTAAGGGCCTTTTAACGATTTTGCCAAAAATGGGTATAAACCTGTACATTAAATTCAGAGTGTCTTACCTTTCACGATTTTACGAACTGCTTATCCTCCTTTTAGTTGTTCATTTTTTATGATTTTCTTGTACAGTGATAAGATTACGCTTTTCTTGCCTTTAAAAGAAATAGTTTGATGTCATGACACTCTTTCGTGATAGGAGGCTGGGGTTATGCAGTGAAGAAGAGATTGCATGCTATGGTTTCGAAAGTCATTGAAACATTCGGTAGGGACTCTGGATTAATTGCATTCTTCTATGAATAAGGCTTCCTTTACCTGGGTTGGGAGTAGAAATGGCAATGGGGCAGGGCAGGTTTTGCCACACCCCGTGACTCTGATCCCGACCCAAAAATTTAGCCCTGCTCCCACCCCAAACCCAACCGGGTAATTGAATAACGCCTCAATAGTTTAGGTGTCTAATTGAAGTTTAACGAAGTTTGGGTATCTTTTACACATTGAAGTCAAAGTTCTCCTTTCCCAGTACAAGAAGGCTAGTAATACAATGTAACATGATCTGCAGATTTTCTTTGTCCAACACTACTACATACCCAAAAAATACACCCAAAATTTGGCAATTAATGGCTCAAATTCACTTGGAGTGAATCTAGGCCATTGATTTTCACATTAGGGTAAATTCTAGGTGCTCTTTCTGGGCACTGAACTTTCTGTTCTTTATCACGTCGAACTTATTCGATTATCAGACATGCGGATAGTACTAGTCCCAAGTTCAAGGAAAGCCTCGTCCATTTTCATTCATATGCTAGACTACGATGCATTGTTATTACTTACACAATAGCTAACGATTTTAACATTTCAGATCAGCTATTGATCAAGCCCATCCGAGAGATCCGAGAGAAAAAATTGCGACAAGATCAAGCACTGGATCTTTTCCGATTCCTTTGCAACGAAGTTATAACCAAAGATTTCTCAAACGCAGATAGGATATTTCGGCTACCATTAGAACAAGCAACAATGATGGGAATTCCTGAAATTGTTGAAGAGATTTTGGTGTTGTACCCTTATGCAGTTTCTCTTGAAAACCATAAGAAGCAAACGGTTTTCCAACAGGCCATTGTGTTCCGCCAAGAAAAGGTGTTCAATCTCATACACCAACATGAAGAGTCTAGGGTCATAGTTTTATCAAAATGGGACGATTGTGGCAACAATGCTCTTCATTTGGCTGGGTATGAGGCACATCCAGAACAACTCTACCGCAGAGCCGGTGCAGCGCTACAAATGCAGAGGGAATTGCAGTGGTTCAAGGTATTCTTTCCTTTCAAATAACCTAAAGATGAAAAATTATTGGAGATGCACTCAGAGGCAATTAACACTGTAGGGGGAGTATGGACCAGATTGGTCCGGTTTTGTATTAAACCAAGAACCAAACCACTACCTACGGATCATGAATTTGGAGAACCAAACCAACCCATAAAATTCATAGAACCAATCCAATCCAAACCATTAAAATACGGTTTGGTTTCGGTTTTGAACCACAGTTGGCTTGGAATTGATATATAATATTTCAAAATTATTTATAAGTACTTCAATTTTATAGATAAAATAAACTGGAACTCATATTAAAACTAATTCTATTAAAATCAGCAAAACTCAGTATCATCAATCAACTAAAGAGAGTATAGAATACTAGTAATTAGTGAAAGAATAGGGCCCAAAATAGAGTATTAGATTGGAAAAATAGTTACTGATCAAAAAGATTTGGAAATCAATTGCTCACTACACAAACCATGAATGTTTAGTGCATTGCAATGGAAGGAATAAGTTATCATATATAGAAATTTAGGGAATTAATCTTGAAAGTAAATGAATATGGTAATGGAATGGAACATTAGATTAGGAAATTAATTGACTACTAAAAAATGTGTATTCAATGTATCTAGTACGTATATTAGGGTTCGGATCGGTTTGGAACCGGAACCATTGATGCAAATCCACAGACCAAACCATTTGACATGGTTTCTAAATTTTTAAAACCGGGATCAAACCACTTTACTAAAAACCAAACCAAACTAAACGGTTTGGATTGGTTTGGACTGAACTCACAGTTTGATGGTTATTTTGCTCACCCACCCATATTTCACAAGTCACAAGTAGGGACCGGTAAGGAAATTACTTCTACATACTGTCCTTTTTCTGATTTTGTTAGTATATGGTGTCCCGTGCTAACTTGCGCGCATATCAAATTAATCCTTACATCCCTTCCTACATCTCTTTACACGTTAACATACCATATATTTTGGTGGGCAACTGTACGAAAACAACATAAGAAGATAGTTTTTCTCACATGGTGCCGGAAGGCCCGGAACATGAATATGATAAGTTCATACAGTGGAACCCATTGCATTTTTTGTTACGCAATTCTTCAAACGGTAGATATGGTAATTGCTTAATTGGTGATTTTTGTGGAATATTAATTGCTCTAGGAACATCCGAAACGGCACTAATTTTCATGTTCGGCACAATCAACTATTTACAAACGAGATGCCTGGGCACAATTTTCTAATTTTAAACTTCCTGATTTATACAGGAAGTCGAAAGACTTGTACTTCCAAAAAATAGAGAAGAGAGGAACAAAGACAAAAGGACACCCAAACAAGTGTTTAGCGATACCCACAAGGAGTTAGTGAAAGAAGGAGAGCGGTGGATGAAAGATACCGCAAGTTCATGCACGATCATAGCATCTCTTATTGCTACTGTGGTGTTTGCAGCGGCCATAACAGTACCGGGTGGAAACAATGACAACGGCCACCCAATTTTTGACCAACAGACAGCGTTCATAATCTTCGGCATATTTAACGCTCTTTCTCTTTTCTCGTCCCTTGCTTCCGTGATCTTGTTCTTGTCCATCCTCACTTCTCGCTATGCAGAAGAAGATTTTCTTGTTACCTTACCCAGAAGATTGATTATTGGTCTGATTTGCCTCTTCCTCTCCATATTATTCACAATGATGGCCTTTGGTGCAACACTCTATCTGGTGTTTGGAGAAAACAGGGGATGGATTCTTGTTCTAGTTGTATTCGGTGGTTTACCTGTGACCTTGTTTTTTACTTTGCAATTTCCTCTCATGAAGGATATGATCAAGTCCACGTGCGGTTCAGGTATTTTTGTTAAGCAAAGCGATCGTATGCTCCAATAGGTTAGATATCAAAGCTTGAGACTCTAGAAAGAAGTTTAGAATTTGGTGGCCCGAAGCAGTAGCACTAGAAGAGGGCTTTTTAGTCTCATTACAAGTGTAAAGCTGCACAATAGCAAAATGCATTTGCAAAATGTTATGATCATCCTATGTAATTGAGTACCTCTATTTGTATGATTGAGAATCCTACGTAGGTACTTATCTTGCTAGATTCCTTTAATTACTCGACAACCTTGGAGTAGTTTCTAATGTAGTTTTGATTTGGATTGTAGAGACCAGTCCTTACAATCTCAATCATCTAAAAACGTTTTCAATGATTTTTTTTTTTTTTTTTTTTTTTTGTAAAAACTCTTACTGGTAAGAACTTATCTATAAGAGTCTTAAATAAATCTAGAGCATGCTGAGATTGACAATCCAGATGCGACTGCTCCTTCCAGTTCGAGTTTGCACTGCAAAGAAGCCAGGTCTAATACTTGTTTCTTGCTTTGAAATTTCTGTCAAAAAATTACAGAAATTATTGTTTTAATTATAGGATCACTGTCAAGTCTCAGGAATTTGGAACTAGGTGCTCTTATATGTTGGATGCTTAATTAGGCGTCTAACGGTGACACTGTTCTCTAACGGTGGTGTTTCATTTTTTTGATGTCTCAAACAATAAAGTTGAAAAAGAAATTTCTTATACAAACCACTTTCAATATGAGTGATTGTTACGCAGGAAAACAAAAGATAGGATTTTGATTTCTTTCATCATAATCTTTCACTTCATTAAGATATTGTAAAATTGTTCCCACATCCACATAGCAAAAACAAAAATGCAAAGAACAAAAAATGGTAAAGAGAAACCTCCTGCAATTCAGTGTATCAAGTGTTCTGGCATGTGGAGAATGCTCTTGTGGCCTCTGGGTACACCTCAAATTTATGAGCAAAATATACTTCCCTATTTAAGGATTGGAATAGTGCCGAAAATTAGAAGTCACAAATTTATGATACCTTTGAAACGGATAACTACAATTTTTCTTTTATAAGAAGAAAACAACTGCTTTTTTTTTTTTTTTTTTTGAAGAGAAAACAACTGCTATTTCACCAACTCATTTTATTTTCTCCCAGTGGCGTTACTCCCTCTTTTCCCAGCTGGATGCAACCACCCGGTTGTTCCATTAACCACGATTTTCATAAATTTGCGATTCCACATAAGTTGACCAATACACATACCTCCATTATCTGCTCACTTGGAAACAATGCGTCTCTAACAATATCACTGACCATTATCTCGGCTAATTGTCAAATATGAATGTCTTAACAGCTTTGATGATCGGTAGATGATTTTGGTTGTTTTTACAAAGAATGATTCGTGGATGGGGGAAATGACCAATAACACTAAAATACATTGAATTGTCTGTAGGTGGAAAATAGTCTGGACAAAAGCAATTGTCACCGAAAGATAATGGATGGAAACGAACGACCACTGTTTATCTCCACCATTATCGCTGTGTAATGGTGTTAGATAAGTAGCTTTGTTCGCAATCCCTGATAATATAAACGAAATTTACTTTGCTAGAAGTAGCCTTGCAAAAATCTCATTCTCGACATAAACAAGAAGTTTTTCTTCACTGCATAGCCTCCCTCTATTAAGAGGGTGTTTGGCCAACGTATTTTCCTGTTTTCCCATTCTCTTTTTCAAATTTTGGGTGTTTGGGCGACACTCCCCAAAATTCATTCCCCACAAAACTCGTTCTCCATTTTTTACATTCCATGCCAGAAATCAAAAAGAGCATTGGAGCTCCTTTTTCATTTCTCCTTTTGATTCTGATTTCCCCCTTAATTTCTAGTCTCCTTTCTGCCCCTTGTTTAGATCCCCTTTTTTTTCGACCACAAAAAATGACAAAGAGGAAGGAGAAGCCAGAATAGACGCCTGAGATACACACTGATTCTCGTTGCTCTGTTAGTCCTCTGAAGTCGTTCATGGCTGGTGATCCATGGCTACTCTTCTGGTGGGAAATCCTCTTAATCGTTCATGGCTAATCTTCTAGTGGGGGATCTATGGCTGGTTTGGGTAAATAATTTTCTGGATTGTGATTTGTAATGTGTGTATGCCTGTAGCTCCGGTGGGAATCTATGTGGAAGTGGGAAATTGGAGAGAGAGAGAGAGAGAGGTTGGGAAAAAGTGCTAGGAAATTTTATTGGTAGGGGGAGGAGGTTGAGTTGATTTTTGGGGGGTTGATTTATGTGGGATTTTTTTTTTTTTTGGGGGGGGGGGGGGGGGGGGGGGGGGGGGGGGGGGGTTTCTGGTCATGCTCGACAAACAAGGAAGAGCAAAAAATTAATCTCAAACACCTCCTTTGTTTTACATAATTTACTTCCATTTTACAAGTAATTTTATTGGGGAGACCTCCAATTACCAAAAAAAGAAAGAGTAAAATATATTTCCAACAAAAAAAATCAAAATTAGACAAGACAGGTTTATAAAAATATTTGCCAAAATGAATTTAAAAAATTGCTAAAACATTTGCGGCATGATGAGATATCTACCTTCTATGAAGTTGTTCACGCAATTCTCGTTGATCGGTGGAACAAGAACAACACTCCACTTCATTGCCTAGCGCATTCCTTAAATCCAAGGTGACTTCTAGCTTCACTTCATAAATAGTGTGAACATTATGTAATCTCTTAATCATAAACTAAAATTTAACTTTTCTTTGTATTACATAGGTACTATAGTGACGAATGGCTTCATGAGGGTCCTAGTAGAGTGCCTCCGCATAAAGATATTGAGGTTGCACGAGAAAGAATGAAATGCATGAAAAAGTATTTTCCTAATTCGGCGGAGCGCACAAGGGCTAACTTGGAATTTGCCAATTTCTCAAGCAAGGCGGGAGAGTTTGAGGATAGTGATTCCATTCATGATCGGTATGCAATGGACCCTAAGAGTTGGTGGGTTAATTATGGTGCAAGTGCACCTTTGCTTCAAAGCATAGCCTTAAAGCTACTTGTGCAACCTTCTTCATCATCATGTAGCGAGAGAAATTGGAGTACTTACTCATTTGTGCACTCGGCTAAAAGGAATAAGATGGCTCCAAAACGTGCGGAAGACTTGGTTTACATTCATAGCAACATCCGCCTCCTATCAAGAAGATCTCGGCAATACATGGAAGGACAAACGAAGATGTGGGACATTGCCGGAGACGCTTTTGATTTATTTGAGGATGTTGGAGAGCTTGGAATTGCACAACTCTCTCTTGATGAACCGGAGTTGGAGGCCGTAATTTTTACGGACGATGGTGACGACGGTGAAATTGGCAATGAAGCAATGGAAGTTTAGTGAAATAGAATGATGATTGTAATAGACTAATAGTTGGCACTTAGGCAATATTTTTGGATGGAGAAGGCCAATCTTTTGACTTTTGATAATGTTAATTGCTCTTTTGTTTTTGAAATGGTGAACTTGTGTAATGGAATTTTAGGAATTAAAAATATATATATATATAATATTTTTATTTTTATATTTTTATATATTCAACGTATCCCCCAACGTATCGTATCCGACTTTTTGAAAAAATCACGTATCCGCGTATCCGTATCGTATCGTATCTGTATCTCGTATCCGTATCCGTGCTTCATAGATCTTAGCTAATAGTCAAATTTGCATGTCTAACCGCTTTGATGATCGGTAGATGATTTTAGTTGTTTTACAAAGAATGATACGTGGACGGGGTAAATGACCAACGACACTAAAATACATTGAATTGTTTGTAGGTGGAAAATAGTCTTGAGAGAAGCACTTGTCACCAAAAGATAATGGACGGGAACGACCACTACTTATCTCCACCATTAACGCTTTGGCAATCCCTGATAATATAACCAAAAGTTACTTTGCTAGAAGTAGCCTCGCAAAAATTTCATTCTCGACATAAACAACATGTTTCTCTTCACTGCGTAGCCTCTATTGAACACCAATGCAGGATCTGAAACTCAGGGAGGTATATAAGCTTTTCAAATTGACGTTTGGGTCGCAGACGTGTGGAGAACTCGTAACTTTTCATATACAACTAGAATCATAGGTTTTGCATAATTTTAGTGAGACATAGTTGAATAAGACGTTTTGCAACGTTTTGAATCTACACACGTCCCAAAAACAGGTTCTTTTGCAGAGGAAAACTCACAACTTTCTTCTGTCAAGTATGGCAATGATATAGTTGTCAAGGTCTTGAGGTAGCAATTCATAGAGAACAGAAGACACACTCATCCTCGTCGGATTAATAGCTTGTATACAAATAAAGTCATATCTTTTGCCTGTAATATTACTCATTGCAATAATTTAGCACTAGAAATATAGTCGCAACTCGCAAGGTCACTTCTCGCAACAGAAAATTCATGCGTAGAGAACTAAAAGAACCAAAAAAAGAAGAGTTTCTAAACAACTTATTTTGCCAATAATCGAACCAAGCCACTTGAGTTCGAGCTCGTGCTCGTTCCTTAAAGGCTTTGTTCAAAATCAGCTTGCTACATGAACAAACCAAGCTTGAGAAGTTTTTCCAAGCTTGCTAAGCTATCAAACCAAGCTAATACTTAGCTCTTTCGACTTATATTATATATAACGAGTCCAAGGAAGGATACCAGAGATTAGCAGGTGTTCGGCTCGGCACATTGAAAACTTGAAAACATAAGAGGAAAAAACTAACAAAACTTTCAAGCATGATGTTTGACAACAACATCGTAAGCTCCGTTCAGTTAGCCCAATTGGGCCACGTGACTAACTGCGCAAATCGGCCAAATCCACTTCGGCAGGAGAATCCATGAGGCTCCACACACGTCTCAGCCCATTCACACCAATGTGCGAATTGAATTCCTCACTCGAAGCTCCCTCGTTCCCAAGCCCGCCACCTTGTTTGTTTAGGTTCTCAAAATCCACCTTACACAGTTTCCAATAAAATTTTCTATCTCTCTCTACTTATTACCCCCAAAAATAACTGCGCAAATCGGCCAAATCCACTTCGGCAATAAGGCTCCACACGCGTCTCAGCCCATTCACACCAATGTGCGAATTGAATTCCTCACTCGAACTCACTCGTTCCCAAGCCCGCCACCTTGTTTGTTTAGGTTTTCAAAATCCACGTTACACAGTTCCCAATAAAATTTTCTCTCTCTACTTATTACCCCAAAAAATCTCCAAAAATCTCCCTCGAAACCCAAACTGAACAAAACCATGTCTCTACAGAAATCGGCCCGGGGATTGTCCTGGGTCTGAGGCTGAGTGAGGCCGGAAACATTTCGATCACATGCCACACACCGCTGCCTAAAGTTTCCGATGTGGGACAACATGTTTTTTTTGTCTTTATTTAGGGAAAAAATCTGCTTTTGCTACTCTTTTGAATTATTTATTTAAAGCACAAAATACTATGACTAAAAACTCAAAAAATATTCAAAAGTTAGATGTTGTAGTCGGCAAAGAAATTAGTACTCTATGTGAACATGTAGCCTTGATGGGGCTGAAGGAAAAAAATATTTATGTACCCGATCTCAATTGATTGACACATAAAACCCTGCTTGGCTTAGTTTGGGCCATTTTTTCAAGTTTGTATTACATTATTTACAGAATATTTTTCTAACTCGTCGAGACAAATACATAAATCTAATAAATAAAAACAAAAAGCTTATCAAAATTTTAAAAAAATATTTTTTGAATCCAATTTTTTGTAAATGGTTTTCAAAAAGTTGTTTTTAAAACAAAATTTGGAGTGAAGCAATTTAAAAAGTGGGTGGAAAATTTATTTTCCAAAAAAAAAAAAAAAAAAAAAAAGATTGAAGAAAGAGATAATTCAATAAGGAAGTTATGACAAATCACACCGACTCAACTCGGTTCTTCACTCGTCCAACTCATTTTCTCAAAAACCAAACAAAGAGAGGGGATCGATGAATTTTTATGTACATACCAGAGAGGGAGAGCTCGTGAGAAACCAGTAGAACGAGCTTCGACTTCATGAAATCAAACGGATTCGCGACGACTTGATTGGAGACGCTGATCTTGTTTTCAAGCGAAGAATTTGAGGAAGAAGATCTGATGAAGAAGACAATGGCGGTGGAGAGAGAGAGAAGAGTAATAATAAGAGAAGAATCATCAGAGGCCATCTCTTCTCGTTCTTCTGGAATGGGTTCGAGTGTTTCCCCATTCTCTCTTCTTCTTCTTCTTCCAATTCGTCTGATGATTTTTTGCTTCTTGTTTCAAGCAACAGATTTGAATTGGCATTTTGATATGTTCTTCGAAGGGTTTGGATCTTCAATTTTGAAGATTGCCCTCTCTGCTTACTACAACTTCTGAACGACTGTGAAGTGGAATCGAAGATCGAAGTTGCCAAAGTGCCAATACAAAAACGAACAAGTGTTTATTATTAGGTAAATTTCAGTAATAAACCCTATAGTACCCGAGTCTCAACTTCGCCCCTCAATATTAATTGCAACGATTTTAACCTTCAATTGTAATTTTGGTCTCTATTTTTTCCAAATCAATGACGGAGATTGTTGGAAATTATTTGTTAGAATTTCTGTAAACTTTAATTACTGGAGACAACAACACAAAAATAAAAATTGAAATAATTATTTAAGCACAAAATAGGAGTTTATATGTGGATCGAGTCACGCATAAAGTGCTCTCCTTAGAGAAGATACGTTCCTGCTTGCACCGAGTTGTGTGACGTTCCACTCCCAAAATAAAATGATCCTGAAAAGGTTTGTGTGTAGCTAAAACTTTCTTCGAATCAAGAACCGCCCGTATGCTCAAAATACTATATAACTTCAAAGTATGTATAAAAATACAGAGAGTGGAAAACAGGGTGCATATGTGTGTGTGAGTTTTGTTTTTCTGTAGAAGCAACCCACTCCTATTAGCATCAAAGATCAGTTGGCTTCTATAAATCATCTTACCAATGAGTTTTACTACTTGGCATCTGCAAACCAATTGCGAACTTATTCGTATGGGTCTCCAAATAGCTTGGACACAGGGCTGAATTCAAGATCTTCATTTGGAAACTGATTCACAAATAAAATTTCGCATTTGTTAGTTTTGCGTCGATTTTTTGTGGTTTATTGGTTCGTCTCGAAGAGAGATATCTAAAAAGTATGAAATTATGGTGAAAATTAATTTTTTTTAATAAAGTCAAAAATTAATTTTTTTTAATAAAGTCAAAATTAATCCAATAATCCATGTGTTTTGACTTTATTAAAAAAAATTATTTCTAACCATAATTTTACACTTTTTAGATTCCTTTCGTTGAGAGGAACCAAGAAACCGCGAAAACTTAATGTAAAACTAATAAATGTAAATTTTTTTTTTTTTTGAATAAACACAACACAAAACAAATAAACTAAAAAACCAGTTTGAGTTTTTTTTGCCAAAGGAGATGGTTTTTTTGTGATTTACCTTCTACTTCACGTCTTCACCTTGGCTACTTCTTATCTCTGATTGCAGGACACTCTTTGCCACTAAATGGGATGTCCGAGTGACAAATATTCTCAGGGAAGACAACATCATAGCCGATTATTATTTTTTTTTTTGCCCGGTTCTGGAGAGAAGAGAAGAAAAGTACGTACTTTGCGAGGAAACTATAATAGATGGGCCAATGACTGGCCGGTCAACTTAGGGGCATGTAATTACAACCGGCTCAACCCGACATATCAAAATTTACCGATAAGTCCAACCGGAGGCAAACACGTTAAATTCCAAAATTTCATTCCGAAAACACCCTTCCCACTACAAACGCGTAATTTCTCCTCTTCTTCTCTTCCAACCCGCTTCTGAGGCGATTTTGATCATCTCCGACAGCCATCGTTCGATTTTCCCTTCGGTTCACTGTAAATCAAGCTCTGCTTCGTTAGCCTTCACCGATTTCAAACCTCAACGCAAATTCCCTTTCATTTTCCTCTACAATTTTCCGTAAGTAATGCCTCCACTCTCGAGTAATTGCTCCCGTTTTTCCTTTTAATTTTTGGCAATTTTTGTAGTTTGAGTTGGTAGTGCCTCATACTTCATTAATTAGTTTGAGTTGATTCGAATTAGTTTGCACATTTCGAAACCCTAAATTTCTTCACACGCATTTCAAACTCAACACCCTTCGATTTCTAACTCAACACCCTTCGATTTCTAACTCAACATCCATCAATGTGTGCCCTAGTTCTTCACAGAAATAGCTCCACTTCTTTATCCTAGTTCATTGAATTCTTTCACTACATCAGACAAGTAGTATTCAAGGGGTATTGTAGTTATTTTTTTGTTTTTGGGGCAACAGAAACTTAGTATTGTAGATACTTTGATTGTAGTATTGAAAACGATTGAGGACAGAAGGTGATTTGTTTGCTGCTATTTCCAGGGCAATTCTCTGGTGTGTACTTTGTAGTGTATAGATGCGATTTCTATCTCTATGGTTAGAACTAGCATTTCTTTATACATTTGAGGTTGCTGAATTGTATTTCTGCTACTATCAGTATTCTTAATAATTTTTCATTCCTTGTGGTCTAATTTTGCTATGATATTACCTGTTAGTATTTGGTTGGGCCTTTGGCTTCTGGCATGTTTGGAATTTGGACACAGGATTATTTGTTTTAGACATTGGCTTACTATCATTACTTGGCTACATGTTTAACATTTTTCTATGAAAATCTTTATATAAAAACCCCTAAGTTGAGAACTTGAGACATAATGTTCAATTTTGATAATGAGGCTGCTACTTTATATTTTCCTGCAAACTAATTTTTTCATATTTCCTCTTGTCAACAGATAAAGCTTGTTGTGCAGAATGAGGCGAAAAGGTAATTCTCATTTCATAGAGTGTGTATTAGTCTTGTTTGTACAGAGTTTAGTTTGCACAGATATGTGTACTGTTGAGAATGTTCTCAAAACCTGATTCATCTCTAAGTACTGTTGAGAATGTTCTCAAAACCTAATTCATCTCTAAGTACTGAGATAAAAGCAGCTGTTACTCAAGTTTGTTCACAATCTAAATAGATTGGCTGTTTTTTTTGCCATTGTGTTTCTTTCATTTGAGAATGTTCTCTGACGCGTTGCTTGGTTGTTTGTCAACAGTAATTGCAAGAAAAGGTAAAGGACTACCTGTCTCATCACCACCAAAAGGAAAGAAGAAGAGGGATTGGAAGCTAACGTACAGATCCAATTTGAAAGGAATAATAGATTTGATGAAGGAGATTAATCTCACAGACAAACATATAGAAGCATTAAAGAGAACCCCCTTTTGGCTGCTCCTAGATGCAATTAGAAGGAAAAAGTTAGATTACACCACTTGCCAAAAGAAAGACGACTTTATTGAGAGATTCATTGGGATGTATAGAGGTAAACATTGTTTTCAAGTAGGGAACACAAAAAGAAGGTTGACAAAGGACGATGTGTCACACCCCACTCTGGCAAAATAAAACTTGCACAAAGTGACAGGACACCTGTCACCACCTGTACGCTTTTCCGACTTCTCACAAAAATAATACTCAAAATTAGACTACAGCTCGCAGCAGAACCAATAAAAACAGACAGGTGTTCACACCTCCACATCAGTTGTACAGTCAACCATATTAGACTTGTACTGAACCACACCAACCTCACAATTTATAGTCATTCTACAACACCCTCTAACCGACAGAATTATAAAACTCAACCTCTATGAACACCTGACTGGCACCTTGGCACTGTAGTGGACCGACGTCTAGCTCAACTGAGAAATCTGCCACCAAAAAGGTTACAGGAGGATGTACGTTAGCAACATAATAAATGGAAATGATAAGTATTTAGATGGATCGAAGCATAAACACACACCAACACATTTGCTTAAACAATTCAGATGGATCACAGTTTTAAACATCACACCCACACTTTTATCTCAAAAACACAGCCCACCATATTTATTTCAAAAATGCAGCCCACCGGCTCATCTCAAAACTTGGCCCACTGGCCCATCCCAAAAACACAGCCTATCGGCTCATCTCAAAAACACGGCCCACCGGCCCATTTCATCAACACACCTCTGCAGGTTTTACAAAATATTTCACATTTTCTTTCACAATATAAAATAATATCAAATCAATTTACCCAATGTGCCAACGAGTCGCCAACCTCACGACCGGGAGTTATGACGGTACCGTTACCTCGCTCACAGGCTCACATATAGTGGCGGTGACGAGGGCCATTCTTTATCACCAATGGTAGGTGCAGCCCACACAGAAAGCAAGAACTAAGCTTGCACTGCTCACATTTGGCACAGCCCACGAATGCAAGTTGCCAACCTTGCAAACTAAAATATTGGCACAGCCCACGCTACAAGATGCCAACCTTGTAACTTTTTGGCTAAAATGCTGGCACACAGCCAGATGGCACAGCCCACGAATGCAAGTTGCCAACCTTGCAAACTAAACATTGGCACAAGAGGCATAAAATATTCTCTTTTCACTCTCCAGAAATCATTTGATCCATCACTGAAAATCATTTAATCCGTCCAAACACAATACTTTTAAACATATACAAAAATCACAAGGAGAGTTTTCAAAACATCAATAATCACACCACACATTTGAAAACACCACATAAACACTACACATTTCTATTTATTATAGAAGCTGTACATCCTCACCTGTCACAACAAGACCAACTCTGCCAAATGCTCAACCTCTATGCACCGAAGGCATAACCACAACCATCCTTACAATAACATCACCTATAATAACAATTATACATCACCCATAAGCTCACTACCAAAAATTCATGCCCAAAAGCAAGTGAAATGCATGAAAATGCATACTACGACCCAACAGTGCCGCACTCTACGAATTTCCAGAATTAATCTACTAATCCAATTCCCACGAAATTTTTACCACAACCTCCAAACTCATACTTAATCATCATATCAAAAATTCAGAATTTTCTGAGCTCTTTAACTATTTTTAATCAACCTCCAAACAGACCCAGAACTTGCTGAAAATTCCCCAAAACAGACTTTTCCCCAACTTCAAATTAAAAACTGCTATTCTCTGGAAAGAATTGAGGCACAAATCATACATCGTTTCGAAGGTATACGAGTCTAGTTTCATAATCAAAAGACGGTGTACCAATCGGATACCCACGCTAGAAGTTATGATCGTTTTCCCAGAACATGACAGTGCTGTCTGCACAAACACGCACCTGACCACAGATTGATTCACGAATTTTCATATTTTCTGTACTTCGAATTAAACTCTGAAATTTTTACACAAAGCAGAAAACATCCATGGGTATCCACTGTAAAAATCTCGTAAAATTTAGACTTCTAGAACCATGTCTTAAAATTCGTCAAAACCCATGGCAGATGTGATTTTCAGAAAACCAGTCAGTGAACCCTTTCACCTTCCTTTCACGAATTTCATAAAAACAAACCCCAAATCACTCTTATGAGATGCAAAATCAGTGATTAACTTGTATATGAGCAACATATATCAAGAATTTCGGAAATCGAACTTCAATTTGTACCTTAATTTTGGGTTTTTCCCAATTTTCTTCGTTCTTCCTCTTCCTCCTCTTCTTCTTCTTCTTCTTCTTCTTCTTCTTCTTCTTCTGCCGACATCCCTCTCTCTCTCTCTCTCTCTCTCCCTCTTCTCTGATTAATCATCAGCCCAATAAGAAATAAAGGAGAAAAAATATCTTATGCCCAAATTACACTTCACCCCTCCAACTTACATAGCTGTTAGATTTAAGCCCAAATCTCAAAATTACCCCAAACCACACATAATTATTCCAAACCACTCATAATTCGCGTACACAAATGAGTCCGCTAATATCATGTGAAAACGCATAAAATATTTGAGATACTCCGGATGTTACAATTCTCCCCACCTTAAGAAATTTCGTCCTCGAAATTTTGCTTCCCATTATCAAATAATTTTCTGCATTACTTCACACTTTCTCCAGTACCTTGCTCAATCTAACGATCTCGCCACAACATTTTCCCGACAAAAATATTCTGGTGCATAATACTTGATCTCCCGTATACAAAATTTTTACTAACTCCTCCACATAGCTCAAATATTGCTTCAATTACCAAGGTTTTTTTTTTTTTTTTTTTTTTTTTTTTTTTTCCCGTTTCCTCAAAATCTCCAATCATTCCAACCTTCCAACAAACTACCAACGTCCTGAGGAGAAACCTAGTTGTTTATCCATCACTCAAGAATGCCAAGTGTACTCCGTATTCAAAAGTAAACAAGCAGCACACAATTCTATAAACTCCGGTTCAACTCTGCCTCAACAACAAATACCCATAAATTGATCGCTTAATGCTCCTCACTTTAGTAATCAAACTACGGTTACCATTCAATCCATGGTTGCCAACCAAACAAATATTTTGCCCAATGCACCTCTCAAAACATAACTACAAACATTTCTGTTTCTTTTTTTTTTTTTCCAACACTTCCCTCTAGATCATAAAATCATTTAGGCTTTCTGAATCACAAAATCCTCAATATCACCATGTACTTAGTACTAGAAGCAAGTTTTACACAAACCAACAAATAATTTGCAGCTCTATCACATTATAATCATCTTAACAGATCACATATCTAAAACCTTATCCGTTCTTGCTCCCGAATTCCATAACGCCCGCTAAAAGAAATATACTTAATCACCAAGGAATTTCACAAACACCTATGGTTCACTGCTTTCATATACAACATCTTTCACCCAGAATAACCTCAATTTACACTCACCAAATGTAAAAGTCATACCTTCACCTTACTATGACATAACCACAAAAATAATCCAAGTATCATGGTCAACAATCCAACTAAAGCAAAATCTTGCCCAATCTTCTTATCTTTTATAACCCACTCACAACAAATAAGCATCCATTCATACTTCCACATACCTGACCAAGATAATATTCTACCAACCCCAAATTTCAAATTCTCAAGCAATAATCAGTCAATTGTTGCGCACTTTTTATCTACACAGAATCGACAATATCCTCATTCTCAACAAATGACATATGAAAAGGACTTTCACCTTATCTCACCTGAAGTAATGCTCGTGAAAACCATGTACTACTCCCTAAAGTTGATCACACTAAAATCCAAGAAAATCGACATACAACCCCATTCAATGAAATTCAAAATTGTCCAAACCTTTCAACTAAAAAAAATCCAACTAAAGATCTAACTTCCACATTCCTTTCTCCCAGATGTCCTCATATGTTGCCGTAAAAAGTCACACTTTCCCTTTTTCTTTTTCTCAAACCCCACAAATATTACATCATCCGAAAAAATCTACGTACCCACCATCACCCTTGAATTGAACTCATGTCGCTATTAACACCATACCAGTTTTGTTAGCCACACATTCACTTTCTCATCTATAAAGACACTTATCATATATAAGCCAACCACCACATTCAGTCCACAGTTCCCTTAACTTTCAGATCATGACACCTAAGATACTTATCAAAATCTTGTATCGTTTCATGCTCTTCAAACACGTTACTATAATCCCAAACCTCCAGATTTCCACACCTTTTTGCATGCCGTAACCGTAACTCAAAGCTAACATACCTTTCAACTACTAATACCTTCCCCACAAAAGCACAATACACAAAGCACTGCCCTTAGAAATGTTAAGGTCCCGAACCCAAATTTAGCAGCAAACAACTCACCATTTATAAACAAGCTTCCAACCCATAATAAAATATTGACTACTTCACCTACAACAATCCACAATATCACCATTCGTCCAAACCCACTTATAATTCGTTTCGCTACATCTAACACCTGATTCCTCTCAGCTTTGTCAATTCACATGCTCCAGTTTATCCTTAAAATTCATAACACCCCCACGATATTCTGAATACCAAAGATAGATAAAAGTTCAAATCCAGTTGAATACCTCAAATAACCGCCTTTTTTTTCCCTTGTTTACTGTACATCTTAATACCTGTAGGACTGCCCAAAAACCTATGAACAAAATCAAATCCCAATTCTACCTCAGCACACAACTTTGATAGACCAATTCCAACTTCGCAACCGAACTGACAACCATCACATAATTTCCCCCACTATGTGCCAACAAAAATCAGATAAAAATTAACTTACACCCAAATCACATATGAAATTAAATAGCCCAATACTAAGATTCTCCAAAGATATACAAGATCGTGGGACCACGTCAGCCTAGTCATGCATAAGAAAATTATCTACAAACCTCAAGTACTTAGACTAAACATTATATTTCATCCATTCATTCTCCTCGATATCCCTACCATTGCCTCCAATGCCCACAAAGTTATAATCAACATGTGTATTCAATTTTTTTCATCACCAGCTTATCTCATCGAGAACACGTACCCCATCTCCCAACTAATTTATACCTTTATAGGACCAATAATTCCAATAAATTCTTTAACATCTGCACCATGTCCTCTTTTCTGATCACATTAAACACTTGGCACATCGATCAAATACAGAACCATGCACTTACATAGTAAATACACAAATATGCTCTTTCACTTCGACACCTGCTCTACTGCATGTACTTCTTTACACACCTTCATCCACCCACACGTGGTAACAGAGTGACATCAGAGGGTTGTTTTGAAGTGTGCTGGCCAGTCACTCTTCAAATCAATCCACCATGTCATTCTTAACCACCACGCTGAGCATTTTCTCCGCCAATCCTATCATAACCTCTAACATTCTAGCATTGGGGTCAAACTAATTTACTTACTCATGTTGCACCTCATGTCCCTCCACACAAAACACACGCAAATATATGACACCTCTGTCCCATCACTTCCTTCTATCAAACTGCTACAAAAACAAAACATAGAAATATGCATGAATCTTACATGTATGTATGCACCCACTACCCTCACCCTTGTAACACTCTTCTCGACCTTCTAGGTTTTACCTAGACTCAAGAACTCGGAACAACACCGCCTATGGTCCACCACAAGTGCCACACTCTCATAAAGTCTACAGAATCTATAACCTAAGCTCTGATACCAAAACTGTCACACCCCACTCTGGCAAAATAAAACTTGCACAAAGTGACAGGACACCTGTCACCACCTGTACGCTTTTCCGACTTCTCACAAAAATAATACTCAAAATTAGACTACAGCTCGCAGCAGAACCAATAAAAACAGACAGGTGTTCACACCTCCACATCAGTTGTATAGTCAACCATATTAGACTTGTACTGAACCACACCAACCTCACAATTTATAGTCATTCTACAACACCCTCTAACCGACAGAATTATAAAACTCAACCTCTATGAACACCTGACTGGCACCTTGGCACTGTAGTGGACCGACGTCTAGCTCAACTGAGAAATCTGCCACCAAAAAGGTTACAGGAGGATGTACGTTAGCAACATAATAAATGGAAATGATAAGTATTTAGATGGATCGAAGCATAAACACACACCAACACATTTGCTTAAACAATTCAGATGGATCACAGTTTTAAACATCACACCCACACTTTTATCTCAAAAACACAGCCCACCATATTTATTTCAAAAATGCAGCCCACCGGCTCATCTCAAAACTTGGCCCACTGGCCCATCCCAAAAACACAGCCTATCGGCTCATCTCAAAAACACGGCCCACCGGCCCATTTCATCAACACACCTCTGCAGGTTTTACAAAATATTTCACATTTTCTTTCACAATATAAAATAATATCAAATCAATTTACCCAATGTGCCAACGAGTCGCCAACCTCACGACCGGGAGTTATGACGGTACCGTTACCTCGCTCACAGGCTCACATATAGTGGCGGTGACGAGGGCCATTCTTTATCACCAATGGTAGGTGCAGCCCACACAGAAAGCAAGAACTAAGCTTGCACTGCTCACATTTGGCACATCCCACGAATGCAAGTTGCCAACCTTGCAAACTAAAATATTGGCACAGCCCACGCTACAAGATGCCAACCTTGTAACTTTTTGGCTAAAATGCTGGCACACAGCCAGATGGCACAGCCCACGAATGCAAGTTGCCAACCTTGCAAACTAAACATTGGCACAAGAGGCATAAAATATTCTCTTTTCACTCTCCAGAAATCATTTGATCCATCACTGAAAATCATTTAATCCGTCCAAACACAATACTTTTAAACATATACAAAAATCACAAGGAGAGTTTTCAAAACATCAATAATCACACCACACATTTGAAAACACCACATAAACACTACACATTTCTATTTATTATAGAAGCTGTACATCCTCACCTGTCACAACAAGACCAACTCTGCCAAATGCTCAACCTCTATGCACCGAAGGCATAACCACAACCATCCTTACAATAACATCACCTATAATAACAATTATACATCACCCATAAGCTCACTACCAAAAATTCATGCCCAAAAGCAAGTGAAATGCATGAAAATGCATACTACGACCCAACAGTGCCGCACTCTACGAATTTCCAGAATTAATCTACTAATCCAATTCCCACGAAATTTTTACCACAACCTCCAAACTCATACTTAATCATCATATCAAAAATTCAGAATTTTCTGAGCTCTTTAACTATTTTTAATCAACCTCCAAACAGACCCAGAACTTGCTGAAAATTCCCCAAAACAGACTTTTCCCCAACTTCAAATTAAAAACTGCTATTCTCTGGAAAGAATTGAGGCACAAATCATACATCGTTTCGAAGGTATACGAGTCTAGTTTCATAATCAAAAGACGGTGTACCAATCGGATACCCACGCTAGAAGTTATGATCGTTTTCCCAGAACATGACAGTGCTGTCTGCACAAACACGCACCTGACCACAGATTGATTCACGAATTTTCATATTTTCTGTACTTCGAATTAAACTCTGAAATTTTTACACAAAGCAGAAAACATCCATGGGTATCCACTGTAAAAATCTCGTAAAATTTAGACTTCTAGAACCATGTCTTAAAATTCGTCAAAACCCATGGCAGATGTGATTTTCAGAAAACCAGTCAGTGAACCCTTTCACCTTCCTTTCACGAATTTCATAAAAACAAACCCCAAATCACTCTTATGAGATGCAAAATCAGTGATTAACTTGTATATGAGCAACATATATCAAGAATTTCGGAAATCGAACTTCAATTTGTACCTTAATTTTGGGTTTTTCCCAATTTTCTTCGTTCTTCCTCTTCCTCCTCTTCTTCTTCTTCTTCTTCTTCTTCTTCTTCTTCTGCCGACATCCCTCTCTCTCTCTCTCTCTCTCTCCCTCTTCTCTGATTAATCATCAGCCCAATAAGAAATAAAGGAGAAAAAATATCTTATGCCCAAATTACACTTCACCCCTCCAACTTACATAGCTGTTAGATTTAAGCCCAAATCTCAAAATTACCCCAAACCACACATAATTATTCCAAACCACTCATAATTCGCGTACACAAATGAGTCCGCTAATATCATGTGAAAACGCATAAAATATTTGAGATACTCCGGATGTTACACGATGTAAAGGTGATTTTAGGCATTCAATGCGGGGAACGGGATATGGAGCTTGTTCATGGCAGTAAGCGGGAAGTTGACTTGGTGAAAAGAGGAAAACTGAAAGCTGGAAAGGTAGCAACATCAGATATCAAGACGTTGGTAAAGAGTTTGGTAGGTAAGAAGAATAAGACAAAGCAAGATATTGAAGATGTGGCGAAACTACTGTGCATGTTCCTTTGCGTCACTTTCTTGTTCTCCACGTCAGGAAACACGCTGTCATGGGCACACATTCAGTACTTGGACGATTTGAATGAAATGAAGGAGTATGATTGGGCTTATGAAGTCTTGGAATCACTCATACAATCGATTGAGAAGCACCGGCGAACACCAAGGAAGGTTACCGGATGCGTGAATCTCCTATTGGTAAGCAAAAACAAACATTCATTCCACTTGTAGTTTCGACTTCACTTCACTCTCAATTTCCTATGAATTGACTTTGACTTTATGTTTCCGTAGTACTGGTTTTGCGAACATACTAATGTCATCGAGACAAACGAGGGTGAAGAAATACCAAGGCTTCTGAAATGGAATATAACTGATATGCAGAAAAAGCACGAGCAAAATTCCTTTGATGAAAATCAATATGACGAGGTAAATAACTTTCCATTTTTATCATTTTCTGATAGCTTGGTGGTTGTGTTAACATTATCTTCCAATATTGCTCACATTGCTTCTTCCACACAAAGGTACTAGCTGCTATCAACCCAACACCAGAAGAGTGTGAACTCTATGGGATCGACACAGCCAGGAAAAATGAAGAAGATGCTGAAAGTTGTGGTTCGGAAGACGATAATGTGGGAGGTAGTGATGATAATGAGGACGAAGATGAGGAAGATGAAGAAGACGAAGAGGAGGTTGAAGAAAGAGATGAAGAGGAAGCAAATGATACAAACCAACTTGAAGAATCGCAACCGGAACTAACAGTGAGGCTCGGAGACACACCAAAGGAATCTGTGGATATTGCCAAAGAGCCAGTGTTGAAGTCACTAGAGACAGCGACAACAACTTCAAGTCGCTACAAAACAACGACAACAACTTCTCCCATGGAAACTGTAGTCCCTGAAACACCATTTCTATCAGCGGACACTGAAGGACTCAATCCAAAGGAGCATGACTATGTGACAGGGCTGTGCACAAAAATAACAAAGCCAACAAGTTTACATTCCGGTACCTTCTTCTTGTCTTATCTAATACTAGTCTCATCTTTACACAGCAAATCAACTTATCATATTCTTCAAATCTTGTAAAACTTATCATATTCGTTGAAAGTTGATGACTGACGTATGATCTGCAATTTGTGGTGGTGGTGGTATTGATGTCTGACATACTATCTCCATTTGCTGCAGCGAACAAGTCCCAAGATGACTCTTTGTTGGTTGTTGAACTTCAAAAAAAACTAGAAGTAATGCAAGTTCAGAAGGAAAAGATTGAAGAACTTCTTAAGGAAGCACTGGCAAGGGAGAAGAAGTTGTTGGAACATAAACCGGAGGAAACTAAGAGGGTTGAAGAGGTTCAGAACAAGCTCAAGGAAGCATTGGAAAGGCAGGAAGACTTGTTGAAGGAAAAGGATGGGACAACTAAGAAGATTGAGGAGCTTCAAAACAAACTTGAACAAGTGGAACTTCAGAGGGAAACAATTCAGGGCATTCTTAAGGAAGCACTGGAACGGGAGCGACGGCTGTTGAACGATAAACATAAGGCAACTAATAGGGTTGGTGAGCTTGAGAAGATTCTGAACAACAAGAATGAGGATAGCATGGAGGTGCAACTGCGAGAAGCACAAGAGAAGATTCAAAATTTGCTTGGAGAGAGAGAGAAGGACCGAGTGAAGATTGAAAACTTAGAAAAAGAAAAAGCTGAGAAGGAAAAACTGGCAAGAGAAGAAGCGTTGGCATCTGCTACAAAACAAGAGGAAAACACAATACTTCGGGAGCAGGTTCAACTCCTTGCTGAAAGAAATTTTGAAATGGAGGCTGAGATGATTGTCCATGAAGCAACGCAAAAAGCTCAAGAGAGCAAAGCGAAGGAGGAAAGGGAGATTGAAACACATGTGCATGAAATAACCCAGAAAGCTGAACAGGACAGACGCGCTCGGGAGGAAAAAGGAAAAGCAGTAGTGAAGAATTCAATGTTTGAACATGTGAAGGAGAGGAAGAGGAAAGGGATTGAACTCAATGACTATGAGTACCCACTAAGGATTGGAAAAAGGCAAAAGGAATACGAGGAATTGATGAATGCAGCGACCAATGTTCCAATTAAGTCTCCCGAGTGTCCAATAAGGCCAAAGTCGAAGTACCATGCTGTCTACAACAAACTCCCGCGAGAATCCAAACAAAAATTAGCACACTTTTGGAAGGACGCAAAGGATAGGTAAACTATCAAAAAAAGAGAACTTCAACATTACATTTGGTTTGATACAACTTTGCACTAATCATGTTTTTTTTTTTTTTTTGTCCGAAGTGCTTGCATATGGGCAGCTGATGATTTTGCATTGAGCATTTATCCAGGAGATGTAGACCGCCTACTCGGAGGAGGTGAACTCGGAACCAATGTAAGAAAAAGTATACAACTTTGGCTCGTGATTGGCTAGATAAAAACTCGTTAAATATCAGCTAAAATTATAAACATGTAAAATTTAATCATCTTTTGCAGCGTTTAGTTTTCAACCCAACCTTTAATAACTCACTAGTCTCCATTGATCTAGTTACTAGTTTGCAGCACTATGAAGTTTACTGTTGCTATTGCCAGCTATTTATCTCTGTCCTTTCAGTAACATTTCCAATTGAATCCAGACCTCTGAATCCTACTTTTGTTGCTGCTGCCATGTATCGATTTGGTCACACTACTTTATGCCTGTGGTGCAAGATTTACAGACATAGTGGAAACGAATGCTTTGAAATTGTGTATTCAATGTTGCGGGTTGCTTGGCTTCTAGGAAGTATGACTCCCAAATGCTAATATTCTGCACTGCACTGTCTTCTGCAGCACTTATATACACGAATGTTATTGGTTATGATCCAAGTTTCCACCTGTATGGTATTTTAGTTCTTGCTGTTACCAAAAAATTCAATCATAGAAGACATGACATGCATGCTTTTAGATTATGTATTTGATGCTGTGAGTTGTTTAGCTTCTAGCAAACATGACTCCCTTATATTTGGATTTTGGTTCCTGTAATCCACTTTTGCAACTTTATCTTTGCTTGATGTGGTACTTAGTACTCTCTCCCAGAGGCAAGAACATCATACATTACATGTTAGTAGGTTAGTGGGATTAGGTGGAGTTGAACTCCAGACATGAACCAAGCCAGTTGCGCTCTTCACCACTTGAGCTAGGCCCAAGGATAGGTATTGCAGTTCTTGCAGTACGAAACATGTTTTTATTGTTCCCTATGTTGAATGAGAAAAACTAGATGGAGATTGTAGCATTGCAATTGTTTGTGTTGAAGGTCAATGCATTCATATTTCACTACTACAATTAAAGCATGAATTGAGATGTTGGTGAGACTTTGCTTCATAGTTTACACTTGTTTCTTATTTCATTTCTTCATGACGTAGCCTTCTTATTTTAGTACAGAATAAACTAAAGTCTCACTTGTACAAAAAAAATTTGTTACTAGATAATTGATTCGTACGCTGAGGTGTTGGTGAGAAAGCAGAATATAGAGCCCTCATATGCGCTTCTCACACCAAATGGGACCTGCCACGTCTTCACGGGGCATATTTTGGTAATATGTTTATTAGGTCTACATGATTTCCTATGATTATTCTTAGCACAATCGATACATTTGAAAGACTGAAACAAATCTAATGTTTTCATAGCAAATGATCTCAGGTGCAGATGACAAGAAGCTGAAGCGAATCTTCGACAAGGCAATGAAGGAAAAGAAAGCAAGAACGAGCAGGTATCTGTTGTTCCCTATCTACCATTCACAACATTGGACACTCTTGGTGCTGGACCAAACAGAAGGCACATGGAAATTTTACAACTCCTTAATGCCGAGAATTCATGGGCGGGATTTCCACTGTGAAGAGGCTGCACGTATGGTAAGAAAAGTCTTTTTATGATGATTGTACTTTACCAGATTTTGAAAACCCAATAATATAAAGCTCACTAAATTCAACAACTGTCAAAAAATACTTGCAGCAAAAACGTATCAATGCATATCTGAGAAATGAAAATGAAAACCTCAAAGACAAAATTACCAAGGTCAAGAATTCGCCTCAGCAAAGTGCAGATTCGTAAGTCTTTAGAACCGACTTGCTTTCATTCTATTGTCAAACCTAGAGTTTTGGACAGTGACATTCCTCTTAATACAACCTATACTTGGTTTGCAGCCTAGACTGTGGAGTGCTCGTTTGCTACATCATACGCCAATATGTGAAGAATGAGCAGGTTGAAGAATCAATTTCTAAAGAGCAATGCAACGACCTCAGAGCAGAAATCTTAAATACATTCCTCACCGATGACATTGGAACAAATTAGAAAGAGAACATCTTTGACTGGTGGTTTTTTGTGATTATGATTTTTGAATTAGCTTGGATGACACTTAGCCACAATATACCGATCTTTAGTCACTATTAAGCTCATACATTGTACAAACGTGTAGATATGTTTTGGGCAGTTATGCTTATTCTCGAAAGCTGTCAAGTTTTTATCTTAATTTGATTATCTTAGTCTTCTTGTGTATTGGCTGCTGCTGTTATTTTTGGTTTTGGTATGCTCCTGGTCGGGTTGCTTTGCTACTTCATTTGAAGATGTTCATCTGCTAGTCTAGGATGTTTCATCTGCTGCAGCTTTTTTTGGTTTCATCTACTGTTATCAAATGGCAGATTCAATGCATATGTTATTTGGGCTACTTCTGAATTAGTCTAGCTACTGTTGTTACCAGCTGGACAATGTTTTTCTTTGGCTCGTTAAAATGGCAGATTCGATGGATGTGTGTGAATAGCTGTACTATAATTTGTTGCAGTTGAATGAATGGCTGAATCTCTTGAAATCCACTGGGACTTAATATTGGTGATCTCTTTGATCATTTGTTTGAAAGTGTTTCCATTGAAATGGTCTTGCGCACGAGTGCAGTGAGGAAGAAAATTAAAGCCATTCTTATGTTGTAATATTCCGAAGGCAAATTATTCCTTGCAAAGATTAATCTTCGAAAACACATAAAGAAAGTGATGAAAATGTTCCGTCATCAATTAGAATGGTCTCAATGACCATATGATGGCCTAAGAAGAGTGATGAGAATGTTCTCAATCACCATATGTAGGCTTGAAAAGAGTGATGAGAACATTCTCAATCACTATTTCCACCGTTTGTGGGCATAAAAAGATTGATGAGAACATTCTCAATCACTATTTCCACCTTTCGATGACCTAAAGAGAGTGATGAGAATGTTCTCAGTAACCTTCTTTTCGGTAAATGATCACTATTCCTTTGGTAAATGACTACCACAATGGTTGAATTGGCTTAAAAAGGGTGACAAGAATGTTCTTAATCACCATATGTAGGCTTGAAAGGGGTGATGAGAACATTCTCAATCACTATTTCCACCGTTTGTGGGCGTAAAAAGATTGATGAGAACATTCTCAATCACTATTTTCACCGTTCGATGACCTAAAGAGAGTGATGAGAATGTTCTCGGTAACCTTCTTTTCGGTAAATGATCACTATTCCTTTGGTAATTGACTGCCGCAATGGTTGAATTGGCATAAAAGGGTGATGAGAAAGTTCTCAATCAACATATGTTGGCCTAACAAGAGTGATGAGAATGTTCTCAATCACCATATGAGTGATGAGAATGGTCTCAATGACCATATGTTGGCCTAAGAAGATTGATGAGAACATTCTCAATCACCATTTCCACCGTTCCATGACCCTAAAGGGAGTGATGAGAATGTTCTCAGTAACCTTCTTTTCGGTAAATGATCACTATTCCTTTGGTAAATGACTACCACAATGGTTGAATTGGCTTAAAAGAGTGACAAGAATGTTCTCAATCACGATTCGTGGACCTAAAAGAGTGATGAGAATGTTCTCAATTACCATTTTGACCATTTGTGGATGTAAAGAGAGTGATGAGAATGTTCTCAATTACCATTTTGACCATTTGTGGATGTAAAGAGAGTGATGAGAATGTTCTCAATCACTGTTTGTAGGCATAAAAAAGAATGATGAGAATGTTCTCAGTCACCATTTCCACCATTTGTGGGCTTAAAAGAGTGATGGGAACGTTGCAAACACCATTAACTCCTTATCTATATATACAAGATAGCTAGGGCCTAAAAAAGTGATGAGAATGTTCTCATTAAGCATTTCCACCATATGTGGGCCTAAAAAGAATAATGAGAATGTTTTCAGTACCCAATTCTTTTTTCAAAATGATTGAATTGGCTGAACCAAAGTGAAAACAAAGTGATGAGAACATTCTCAGTCACCATTTGTGGGCGTAAAAAGAGTGATGGGAGCATTCTCAAACACTATTTCCACCATTTGAGCACCTAAAGAGAATGATGAGGATGTTCTCAATTGCGTGGAACATTCTCAATCACTATAATAAGGAGGAAGAAAAAACCTGCAAGGATAAATAACAACATAACAAGATTATCTCAAATATCACAATTCCCATGTTCCAATCTTTTGTAACATAACTTCTGAGACTCTAAAACACAACATAACAAGAATCTCAATATCATAATTCTCATGTTCCCAACAAAATGTATTTCTATATCAGGGGATCAGAGGTACTACAACTGATTCCCAGGCTTATTATAGACTGCAAATAGGAAAAACTTTTACTACAGTTGTTGGTGCATTGTAATTTAGAAATGCACCCAAGTAATAGTCAATTTAATCTGGAAATATCAACTGAAAAGTAGCTCAATGTCAAACAAAAAATCAATGAAAACAAAACTAATGGAAGAAGATGTATTCAATGGTTCAATGGCTCTTTGCAACTTGCTTTGTTATGGTGTCCAAGCTTGCCACATCTGCTACAAGTGACTTTCCTTGTCCTGAAACCCATGGACGGAATCCTTTCTGTACGAGGCCTTCCTGGTGGTCTTTTAGTCAAGGGCGGAAGAAGAACCATGTCGCTTGTTGGAACAAAATCAGCCTTTGACAAAGTAGGGACAGGATTTATACACTTTGAATAAGCTTCTCTATACATATCAACAAGATAATAGCGGTCAACATACTCATTCAAATTCTTCCCACTTTTCTTCAAGGCACAAACAGCATGAACACAAGGAAAAGAATTGATCTGCCATTCACCACAGGAACATGTCCGCAGACCAATATCAACACTGACTGATGGGTTACAACGGACTTCGAACAAATTGGCATGAGATGTAGTCACTGTCCAACTCCTCGAGAAATTAAATGCAGCTGCGAGTTTTTTGTCCATTGCAGGACAAACACCATTCCATTTCATCGCACAAACTCTCCGGTTAGACATTTGCTCCATCAATTTTAACCTTATACAGTCAAGAAGTTGGGTAACAGGCAAGTGGCGTTCAACTTTTATCCAATTATTGAAAGACTCAACCAGATTGGAGGTCAATTCGCCCCAACGTTTGCCGGGAAAGTGAGCATGACACCAGTTCTCATTTGGGAGGTCCGTTAGAAAGCTAATAACCTTGTCTCCCCCACCCTCCTTTAATTCAGCAATTAGGTTATCAAAAATAACAACATTCGGAGCATATGCAGCCCTGTTGAATAAACCAATTAGGTGGTTCTTATGCTTGGTCTCCACACCCCCCAAGTGTTTCCTCAAATTCGCTTTCAAATGCACAAGACAAAAGGAATGGGGTGAACTTGGGAAAATAGTTCTAATGGCTTGAAGCAAACCTAAGTTACGGTCCGACATAAAAACGACATCTCTGTCCCATTCAAAGAAGGTCTTCAATTTGCCCATAAACCACAACCAATTCTCAGAATTCTCAGCGTTAACGACAGCAACACAAACAGGGTATAAACCTATGGAAAAACAACGAGAAAAAAAAAAAGTAACTCAATAATTCAGTCAAGTATTTAGTACTTGAAAAAGATGAAAAGGGTTTATTACCTTGGTTGGCATCCTTTCCACAGGCAGCAAGCAAACAGTCCTTGCATATCCCCTTTAAGAATGTAGCATCCACGAAAAGAATCGGCCGGCAAAATTGAAACCCGTGCCGACACGCATCAAACCCCAGAAAAAGCCTAAGAAAACGCCCACCATCATCCCTTTCGACGTCACAACAACTCGTTGGATTTGAAGATCTAAATGCGTCAACAAACCACGCCAAATCTGAAAATGAAAGACCATAATCTCCAAAAGCATTGCCTCTTGCCTTTTGCATTGCCAACCACGCTTTCCGGTAACTCACGTCAACCCCATATTCATCCTTCAACTCATGTAGAACATCAAGAGCACGCTTCGAGGGAGTAGAACGCACTAGATCTGAAACTAATCGCCCGATCATATTAGAACTCGCCCTTGAACTGGAAGTTGACATTGCAGCAGCACCGCATTTGTGAACATCAACAAACTCTTTGATTTTGAAAGAACCATTTGACAGTTGTAACTTCGCCTTAATTGACCATTCACATCCTGTAACAGAACAAGTTGCTTTTACTGTCCGCCCGTCATTTCTCTCATAGAAGAACTTGAAACCGTGATACAAAGAAAATTGGCATAAACTATCGCGGAACTCACTCCACTTGGAAACTCCTGCCCAACTCCTCTAATCAAATTAACCCAATGATCAGACTTCAATGGCTTTGTCTTGTGACAAGCAAACGAGGGCAACAAATCTACTTCTTCGCTAACAGTAGATGAAGAATCATGTGCATCACAGCCAAGAGCATCTAGAGTACTACTACAAGAGTCAATAGAGTTGCAGACTCTACTAGAACCACCCAATGCGGTAATAGACACATCCACGCGACCAATGTGACATGACAAAGCTAATGCATACAGAACATTCAAATCTTCATCACTGGCTAGAATGCAATTCGAATGACCCTCCAATGCATAATAGAGCGAGAATGATCCTTCATTCAAATCACTCCACTTTTGTTTCAAAATCACAAGCAAACCAGCAAATCGTAAACTAGGAGACAATATAACCCCAGCAGTATGAACACCTCGCTTACACAACAACACCACAGCATTTTCCATTGAACTGAGAAAAGAAGAAAAGAAACACATTTATGTTTACCGTAGCACATTTATTTTGACACTAACTACATGGAGAGAGAAGAATATATCAAGAACTACACTTATAAATTGACTGCGGTGATGAGTGAATAGCATTTGCATAAAATGCTCGTTCCGCATAAGGAACACTAAACAACTAAGATTTTGGAAATGAAGAGGCCGAGGCCAATTAGCGAACGGCCATCAAGAGACATCTTTTTATAGTAATCACCAAAGCATATAATCCTGGGCTAGTTCTTAACTAGATAAGTTGATAACTATATAATTATTTATTTTGCTATAAGTGAAAAAGATGTATGTACTTCAAAGTATCGCAATGTTTCCGTGTCTAATCTTTTGAAAAAAAGTTTTGTCCGTACTATCCTTGCTTCTCTTTCTCTCTCTCTCTCTCTCTGTCTCTCTGTCTCTCTCTCTCTCTCTCTCAACACACACACACACACACACACACATATGGATCAATGACTTTTACTAGGCTTATATCACCTTATATCATATTAAAAAAAATAGGATTCATTTAAACTATGGAAGCAAAAAGCCTGAATGGGTTAAGGGAAGTATATGTCAATAGCACAGCTTTGAAACAGAATGGGTAAAGGGAAATATATGTCAATAGTAGCTCGTTCAAGCTCAGTTTGAAAATTTAACCAGCATCAAAAAATTGTTAAAGCTTGGTTTGTTTACATAAGAACCGTCTCCAACAAGCTTCTACAGACCGAACATGAACTCGCAATCAGAGCAATTTCATTCGTTTATCAACCGCAAACAAATGAAAGATACTGCAACCAATAAATTCTTATGGGCAGACTTAGCCCCAACAGAAGACGCTGAACGAATTTTACAAAACAGGCATTTACATGTTCTTTTAGATCTACGAAAATGACAAGATCAAATAAAAAAATCAGAGAATCAATACATTAAGCCCTCGGCGAGCAAACAGATGGTATATTACCTATCAGCAGATTCCTGAACCTCTTCCGCTGCAGAGAAAAACCCTAGCTATGAAATTGCATCATAGAAGCATCATAGAAGCATTGAACCTCTTCCGCTGCAGAGAATCAATACAATCGTCATTGTTCAAGTCGAAATGAAAACCCTAGCTATGAAATTGCATCATAGAAGCATCGAACCCTCCAAATTCATTGCCTGTGCGTTCGAATCTCAATGCGCCTGTCCTCGGAGAATGCGTGCGTGCGAGGAAAGAGAGAGAGAGAGAGAGAGAGAGAGAGAGAGAGAGAGAGAGAGGAACCCTGGACAGAACGTGTGTTTTGAAGAAGGCGAGGGCAATATGGTAACTGCAACACCTAATTAGAGTTGGCGGTAATTAACTTTGCCGTTTATCCTTAATGGGGATTAAGGTGTTGAAAATGTGACCTACACGTAATTTTCCGATAATAGATTGCAGGAAAACTAGAAAAGAAAATCTTATGTTTAGGATCATGCATCCAAATAGCAAGGGGAGACCCTGTAAAATCACATTGTGAAAGGGTAACTCCAAATTTCCGTTTAGACTTTTTATTTGCGAAAGATTAATTTGGTGTGCAATAGTGTTAGCATAGTTCACAATAGTGGGGCCCGGTTTCACTAAGTAACTTTTTTTACT
>CM037155.1:681269-709208 GCA_020921065.1 Vaccinium darrowii
GCTATGGGAGGAGTGTATTAGTATATTAGTCCGAGATGTATGCAAGTTAGTTTGGGATATCCTACATCTAAAAAATAAAATAAAAAATGCAAGGTAGAGCAAGGATGCTGCTGGTACAAGGGCATGGTAATTCAGCTTCTCGCCGTTCAAAAAATAAAATAAAATAAAATGGTAATTCAGCTTCTCAGTTTGGCTCTTGAGGGTGTCACCATTTGAGGCCTGAAACCTGAACTTGCTGAAACATTTGCCGTTCAGTGACAAGGGAAGAAGGTTAAAATTAAACACAAGTATTGCTAATAAAACAATCATATACTGA
Organism: Vaccinium darrowii; assembly: GCA_020921065.1. Classification (NCBI taxonomy): domain Eukaryota; kingdom Viridiplantae; phylum Streptophyta; class Magnoliopsida; order Ericales; family Ericaceae; genus Vaccinium; species Vaccinium darrowii. Next base: position 681,586 of record CM037155.1, read on the forward strand.
ACATTTAAAAAATTATTGAACATTTTTAACGTTAAGATACCTAAAGTTCCCATTTTTTGGTAATTTGTCTTGTATTTTTCCGGTTGTCTAGTATGAAAAAAAAAAAAAAAAGGAAAGAAAGAAAGAAACCATCAATGTGCAAAAAAAAAAAAAGATTGAATATCGAAAATGTTTGATTTAGTGTTAAAAAGGCAAATTTATAGGGTTTTTTTTTTCGAAATTGAGGAGTTCTTGTTTTAACTGGATGAATTTGGATGTGTTAAAATAAAATAGGACCTCAGGCTGAATGCTCCTAATGAGGGATTAGGGGGGGATGAGACCAGGCGACCGCCCCCACTCAAATTTCAAAATTTTCTTTAGAATCATAGTAGTAGTTTTTGTCTTAAGAACGTTAAATTGTATTAGTTCGTCTGCCCCACATTTTTACAGGAAAATCTAATAGCCACCCAATCAAGATATTTTTCAAAAGTTTCAGATCGTATACATCTACGATTATATATCTACATTTTTACAATTGTATAGGTTGGTCAAAAATATCTACAATTATTTTCTAAGAGGATTTTGGAATATTGTGGAGATGTGGGGAAAGAAAGATATTTTCCAAGAGGATTTTAGAAAGGGAACGTGGATGGTTGGATTATTTCATAATCGTAGTCCTTCACTGAGGAGGTGGAGCTATAAAAGAAAGGAAAGAATAGACCAAGTAGAATGTGTTCCTCTACGATCATGCATAAAGAGAAGAGAAGTCTGAGTAGGGTTCTAAAGAGTAGACTCAGAGTAAGAGAAGAGGAGGGAGGGAGAGAGGGGCATAGAAGATATGGAAGGGAGAGGAAACCATTTGTATCTCTCTCTTGGCTAAGTAATTTTGATGTTCTTCTTCCAGCTAGTCAGGTATTAGGTAAAGGTGATAAAACTAGAAGTCGTAAACGAGGACACAACCGGAAATTGAGTCCCAACGATGATTTTGGTTCAGGGGGTGGTTTGGAAAAATTAGATAGAGATCATAAAATTGGGAAGTGGCAAAATTCTTTTGGCTCAGGGAGACTTGAGGATGCTGATCAGAAACCCAGAGAGTGTAATTGTAGCAACTCTATCCCAATTTATATGCAAGCCATGGAATCCACGAGAGCCAAGGCTCTAGCTACTAGCTCCCAAAAATCAATCCCAGATGTGCGTGACAAGCAGATTTATGTGGAAAAGAGAGACCCACTTCCTAGTGCAAATGGACGGTAGGGATCTCCTCGCATCTAGCGGTCATCATCTCGTTCACAGCAGGGTGCTAAGGGAAATGGTCCTCAAGGTATTTTCTTAACCTCCTCTTCTTTTCAGATATTAAAAGCCTTGTTTGGTTCCCATTCTGATATTGAGCAATAATGTATTGTGGTTCTCCTCTTGGCTCTTTTCTGAATTCTACTTGTTTAATGCCAGTGTTGCTTATGCTCACGGTGACATCGTTGCTTATTTTTTACGCCCTTGGGCAACAACAATGTGATCGATACAAGCTCGTGATCTCTCGGATCCCGAGCGTTTGCAAGACGGTGGTTTTCCCTTGATGCATCCCAAGCGAAAACACTCTGACGTTCACCTTTCACGGCTTATGGCCTGAGAATAGATTTGAGAATCGGTCCACTGTCAACCTTCGCATAGTCCATTTACAGCAGTATCTCAAGCATTGCGTTCACACTTGCAGCTATATTGGCATAGCCCGAACTACGTATATTATTTAGGGTTATGGGTTCACGAGTGGAAAAAACATGGGGAGTGTTGTCCGAGATTTCGTATTTCAATGAATAACCTTGCGTTTGGGTTAGCTGTCCATAAACAGAACCCAGAACAGAAAGAAAATCAACTACTCCTGTGATTCCCATTCCCCCAAATCCTTCCAATGTCAAATAAAATTCCTTCACCTACCCTCCTCATGCCCATCCCTACTCTCCCACCTCCACCACCACCTCCTCCACCACCTCCACCTCCTCCTTCTCCACCACCTCCTCCCACCCCTCTTGCCCCGCCACCTTCTCCTCCTCCTCCTCCACCTTCTTGTCTCCCCTATTTTCTTGGTCAAGATCCAGGCAGACTGGTAGCATACTCTTTTTTGCCGTGTTTGCTCTTATACTTGCTATTTGGGTTTACCGCGATCCTAGTATGGCAACATTTGAAGGAATTTTATTTGACATTGGAAGGATTTGTGGGAATGGCAAAATTCCTTCAAATGTTGCCATACTAGGATCGCGGTAAACCCAAATAGCAAGTATAAGAGCAAACACGGCAAAAAAGAGTATGCTACCAGTCTGCCTGGATCTTGACCAAGAAAATAGGGGAGACAAGAAGGTGGAGGAGGAGGAGGAGAAGGTGGCGGGGCAAGAGGGGTGGGAGGAGGTGGTGGAGAAGGAGGAGGTGGAGGTGGTGGTAGTGGAGGTGGGAGAGTAGGGATGGGCATGGGGAGGGTAGGTGAAGGAATTTTATTTGACATTGGAAGGATTTGTGGGAATGGGAATCACAGGAGTAGTTGATTTTCTTTCTGTTCTGGGTTCTGTTTATGGTGCTTATTTGTGTAGTGATAACAAGTTAAGGGTTCTTTTTCATTTTATTGAGAAAGGGTTGATTTTTGGAGATTTGATAGAAGATCAGAAATGGGTTTTGTGAATACTGTAATGGGTTTTTTCGGATTCAGTGTGGGAATCTCAGTTGGACTTGTAATTGGGTATTATGTTCATCTACCCAATTCCCAAACCCATATCAATCCCCATCCCCTCCCCAATCTCCACTGGGGAATTTTTTTTAACCTCCATCCCCGCCCCAATGTGGGAAACGGGAATCTCCTCGAGAAATCGGGGATCCAAAAGTTCATTCAAACTATTCAAGTGAATACCAAAGAAGTGGTATTGAAATCCAAAGCTAATGACAAAAGTGGTTTCCAAACATAATTAAAACGTACCAAGTCACTCAAAAGTGCTACTGGTGTTCTTGTTCTTTTTTCTCTTTTTGTTTTTGGTTTTGGTTTCTGGATAGATTAAAATTTCACTCAAAAGTGCCACATAAAACAAAAATAAAGGAGAAAACCTTCCTTATACAATCAACCAACAAGTTACAAGTTATAAACTTATCCGGGGGAACTTATAAACTTATAACATAATATACCTATATATGTGAACGGGGATGCGGGGAGGGGAGGGGATTGGGGAGGGGACGGGTGGTATATCCCGAGCTTTTGCAAGACGGTGGTTTTTCCTCGGTGCATCCCAAGCGAAAACATTGTTCTACTTGTTTAATGCCAGGGTTGCTTATGCTCACGGTGATCGTTGTTTATTTTTGACGCCCCTGGGCAACAACAATGTGATCGATACAAGCTCGTGATCTCCTGGATCCCAAGCTTTTGCAAGATGGTGGTTTTTCCTCGATGCATCCCAAGCGAAACACACTCTGAGGTTCTCCATTCAGGCTTATGGCTCGAGAATAGATTTGGGAATCCGGTCCACTATCAACCTTCGCATAGTCCATTTACAGCAGTATCTCAAGCATTGCGTTCACACTTGCAGCTATATTGGCGTAGCCCGAACTACGTAATTGGGTATTATGTTCATCTACTTCCATCTGAGTAATGTCAAGGTCTCTCTTTCTCTCGCTCCACTTCAGACGTTTGCCAATTTTGGTTCTGCTTGTTTTTTGCTTCTTATGTGCATATTTGCCTTTTATTGAGTAATTCGCTTATTTGCCATTTGTCTCGTATGTTTGTGTATTACAATTTATTGAGATCCAAGAGCAATTTTCTTCTTGGAAAGAATAGGCCTGATGTTGTAATATATGGAGTGGAGTGGATAGGAAGTGAAAGGATCTGTGGTGGATACCATCCTTTTCTCTTGGGAACAATTTTGATTTTTCACTGATTCAGCCTATGTTTGTGTGTTTTCTATTCCGATTGGTACTGAGAAAATTATAGAGATTTAAGCCGGAAATATCGATTTCTGAAGGGGTTTTTCAGTTTGCTGGATCATAGCAGACAATTATATATCTGCCAAAAATGAAAATTATTAAGGCACTCTAAACATGGTGCGGAGTTCATATGTTTTTCTTTTTTCTTTTTGAGCGACTGTCATCCATTTTTATTTCCTGTTTTTAATTCTCTGTTACGATTGCTTTTCTCTGTCCTCTATCATTGATGTGATTAAAGAAATGCAAGTGATGCTGGAAGAGAGTTGATGTGTTGCACGCAATGCTGTTTAAATAGAATTGAACTGAAACTATTCATTGCTGCTTTTGAACTTTTTTGAATGCTATTGTTTTAGGATCCTCATATCCGTCCATTAATTATTGCTGTATCGTTTCTGAATTCCTTCATTCCTTGGTACCACGTTTTCGTTTTCTTGTCTAGTATGTTGGCGTATTCAGCTTAAATATAGTTTACATGTTTGCCTCTGTAATCTTGATTTCTGAATTTTACTTCGAATCTTGTCGAGGACTACAGGGTGTGGTTGTGTGCCAATTCTTTTGCACTTGGGAAAATGGCTTCATTTGTGTCAATTGGGTTGTGTAAATCTACTAGACAGGCTATTGTTGCTTGTTGGGGAGAAAATGGCTTCATGCATATTGCAATAGCGACCAATCAAACCTTAAAGACAAATTTTCATTTTGCTTCGTCATTAATACATGGAGTATGTAAGTCGGAGTTTAGATGAAGAAAACAAGAGTCTAAAACACATTTGTGTGGCTAATTTTAAAAGACAATATAAATATTGTTTTTGAAATCGTCCCATGCATGTTAATTTTTCAGGAGCTGGTTGACGCCTAAAATTTAATGTGCATAAGACGATTCTGAAAATAATTGTGTCTGAAGTTGTCTGACTTTTATTATCTTTAACAACCCAAGGCTGTTGAGACGATTCCGAAAATAATTGTGTCCAAAGTTGTAAGACTTTTATTATCACTAGTGGAAGTGCACGTGCAATGCTCGTGGAGAGTTCCCAAACTTTTATTTTAAGTGCACCACTTAAAACAAAGCATATTATTGACAATTTAGCATATCTATGATGGAAACCTTTTAGGATGGAAATTAGAAAGTGAGAGTGCAGATGCATAATACCTAGAGATTTGGAGACAAAAAAAGAGGCGTGAAGTAAATTTGGAGACCAAATTTCTAAAAAAGATGATGGTTCCTTCCAAGATTCTCTCATAAAAAGTATAAAAAGTTGAAGAAAAGAGGGGGTAAACCATAAAATCTTCCCCCAAAAAGTCACCTCCGATTTCCAAAATGGAGATATAGAGATTCATTGAACACCAAAAAGCCCCAAAAACTCTCCGCCGTCACGATGGCGCCAACAACTTCTTTGCCAGCAAATGGGCCGGTCGACTCCTCTCCAACTTCGAAGCCGCCGCAGTACGGGCACAGTGAAGAGGTTCTGATAAGTCGAAGGGAGATTCTTCAGGGTGCTTGTGGGACATTTGCAGAACAAGGTTGCTGCTTTAGCAAATCTTGTTTATGTAAATACTGCCAAAGATAACTGTGAGATGGACTTTGCATTGGTTAGTGCAATTGAGGCACTGCAAAAGGTGTTTCCTCAGGGTGCTTGTGGGAAAGTGGATGGGAATGTTAAACATGGAGAAGATGTAGAGAATTAGAGATAAACAGTTCAGTTACGATTTTTGAAAATTAGGAGCCGTACAGTTCAGTTGTGATTTACACACAGGATTTTATGGCAGGATCAACAGAAAATTCTATGGCATAGTTTTATAAGCTTATAGTGTGATTATTCAATTAGAAAGCTTGGGAGTAATCAAATTGGAGAGATATTATTTCTATTGGAAAGTTTTGGACCATTGCAAGAGGAAAGTTTGGAGAGCAATGGAAAGATTTTCTTCACCTGGAAAATCTTCCTCAAACAAGGAAGGAATATTGGCAAGGAATTGGGAATAATAATGCACGGGATTCTCAGCCATGTCTATGGCATGATTAGGCAATTCAATTGACAGTGTTTGATCCGGGTTTACATCAAGAAGAGACACTCACTTCCTGGTGCAAATGGACGGCAGGGATCTCCTCGCGTCCAGCGGTCATCATCTCGCTCGCAGCAGGGTGCTAAGGGAAATGGTCCTCCTCAAGGTATTTTCTTAACCACCTTCTGTTCTTTTCATATAGTAAAGGCCCCATTTGGTTCCCATTCTGATATTGAGCAATAGTGTTTTTAGGTTCTCCCTTTGACTACATTTATAGAAAGGGATAATTATCTGTTTTTAGAAGGCATTGATCCGGGTTTATAGAAAGGGTATATTTACTTGTTGAAGCTGGATTTCTTGAGAAGCTGTAGTAGAGTATGAATAAAAGTGAGAAAGCCTGAAATTGAATTGTTCTTTAACCTTCCAACTTTTTCGCCTTCTTGTTATTTTGTTGCACTGATGGTAAACTCCATGATTCTCCAAGTTTTTGTGTCGGTATGCAAAGGAAGGATTCATATTCCATCCTGATAGGTTTTACTCGGTCGTCAAACGTAAAGGGTATTTGAATGATCAGTTTTTTTTCCCCCCCCGATTGCGCGTCTAGCAGGAATGTAATTTTAAAATTGTTTTCTTACTTGTGCTTGTAATTTCCTTCTAGTTGTTTGTCTAGCGACATTATGCGCACTATTTTTGGTTGCTTACCATCTGAATTCTGCTTGTTTCAGAGAGAAAGTGGCAAAGGTGAAGATAGAAAAAAATGCAACAAGAAGCACAGTATTTAACAAATCTGAGAAGCTCGAGTTGATCAACTCCAATCTTTTTACGACAAGCTATCAAATTTCCGGTTCTCGACATAAGCATGCAACAACGAGATAAGGGTTTGCTGGTGGATAATATAGAAAATGAAATGAGTTTCTATGTAAATTACTTTCGTAATCCTATGTTTTTTTTATTCACTTGCTATTTGATTATGAAGATTTCTGCTGCTTCGGAGGTTTGCTTGTATGGTTGTTGCCTGTTGGAGAGTATTGTGTGATACAGATTTTGGTTTGTTGTATGGATTTTATGGTTTTGGTCTATTTTTCAAGGTTTGAAACACGAATTTTCGGTTTGAAATGTTGTGTTCGTATTCATTATTTTCTTTTTCATGAAAGTTGTAATATTATTATTAACCATTACTTCCAAATTTATCTCTTGAATAATAGGATTTTTTTTTAACTATATTTGTGAATATGACTACACATGTTAAAATACAGACTTATTCCCTTTTAGTAAGACTATATTTTTGCTTAATACGCACAAAAAAAAGGGGGTAAAATTTTAATAAGAATAATGTGCGACAATAACTAATAATATGTGATGGATGCGAACAAAAATTCACCAAAAATAATGTGCGACAATAACTAATAATATGTGATGGATGCGAACAAAAATTCACCAAATAATAAGTGATGGGATTGCGAACAAAAATAACGCGAATAACAAATAAATAAGATTAGTGCCGGGTTAATGGCATCGCAACAAGTTTTTTTACCATGGCGAAAAACTATTTGTGATAATATAGTTGTAAGCTCACAAATTCAACCAATGTCAAATGATCTAATCTATCTAAGAAAAACTGTAGCTACAATGAATAAGAATTTTCTCTACAATCACATTTTGATTGAAAAGATCTTAGATACTCTCAAATAGAGTAGTGGATCGGAGATGCTCAAATAATCTCAAAATTATCATCTTGATTTCATTGCAATTCAACGGTAGTGGATCGAAGATGCTCTAATAATCTTAAAATTATCATCCTGATTTCAGGCGAAGCCATCAATGATTGACATAGTTACTAACATATTCTCAAAATGTAGGGGAAAAAAAGAAAAAAAACTAGTAAAAAGACCATATTTTTAGAGCGCAATATTTACCCTAATTTATGACACCTTAAATACACGTGTTGCACCAAAATCGCAAGACCAAAAAAGTATGACCACAAGATCGTAAGCCCCGTTCAGTTAGCCCAATTGGGCCACGTGAATAACTGTATAATCGGCTATGTACTTTGGCAGTGAGTCCATAAGGCTCCACACACGTCTCAGCCCATTCACGCAAGTGCGAATCGGACCCAAGCTCGAAGTTTACCTGTTTCCAGGCCCGCATCTCTGCGGAAATTGGCCCGGGGACTTTCCTGGGTCTGGCCTAAACCGAAGTTCCGGCCGTGACCCGTTCACGTTGTCTCGTGGTGGTGGTGCAATGTTCTCCCACTATTTCATTTATATCCCAAAAGCCCTCCAGTTGACTATCCGATGTGGGATACAAAAAGCCTCAACGACACCAGTCCTGTGCCAGTCCTCTCCGTCTCTCGCGGTTTATCTCTGCAAGGAAACCCAATCAACGGCGAGTTTTGAGCTCTGATCGACGGCGAGTTCCCATCGAATTCCGGTTGACGGTGAATGTTGAGCTCCGATCGACTGCGAGTTCCCATCAACTGTTTGAGCTCCGATCGATCTGTTCCAGCTCCTATGGACAGCAACGGAGAGTTCCAATCTGCTCCACCTCGGATCGACGGCAACAGAGAGTTTCAATCTGCTCCAGCAAATGGGTTTGTGTTCTCTCCTTCCTTTTGTTTACTTTGACTATGCACTTATTAAACCGATCAATGACATTAAATTCATCTGTTGGCTAATTCTTACTTAGGGTTTTGAAGAGAAAGAGAAGTCTGAATACGTTTTGAAGGAGAAGAGCCAGAGAAGAAGGGGGAGAGAGAGGCATAGAAGACATGGAAGGCAGAGGTAACCGACTCTCTCTCTCTCTCTCTCTCTCTCTCTGAGTATGTACATCAGTGGTAGTTAAAATTCCTAGCCAAAAAGTGGTTATTCTATTGATGTTCTTCGTCAAACAGTCTTTATATTTTGTTGTCTACTTGAAGAGATTTTTTTCTTCCTTTTGTTTTCATCCACCATATTTTCCTAGTTATGGTTCATTTGCCATTGTCTTTCATGTAGCTGGCTGTGGTGTAACAGGGGAAATTTTACCCACTAGTCCCTTGGAAAGAAATTCTACTGATCACTTTCTTCATTTCTACTCTGCAGAAGAACTCTATTGTTTTTTAAATCAACAATATCGGCTGAGGTTTTTGTCATTTGTGGTTATAGTCTTGTATATACCTCAATACATTTGGTTGCTGTTATCTTCCTGCAACCCCCGTGTTACAGTATAGAATTGGTATAGAAGGTTGTGTTGTTCAAGCCTTTTCGGACGAAAAAAATATTTAACTGTCGGCCCGCTGACTCGTTGAATACTTCGATTTGTTTTTCTAGGTATAGCAAGTTCATGAATTTTGCAATTCAATTTTAGGTGATTTCATGTTAGTTTTGGATTGTCGCGACACCCAAATTACTACTTGAATGCTTACATGAGAGATCAAGTTCTGAAATATTGTTTATAGGTGCTGTAATCCGCATTTCAAAGTGCTAAATTGATATTGAAACTGAAACAGTGCTTATTAGTGATGAAATCGGTGCTTAAGTGAATTGATTTGTTGCTTAATAGATATTTAGATTACACATGCTGAATTTGAGATTAAGTAGGATTTGTGATCATTACATGTAGAAATCAAATTTTGAGCGTGCCATAGATAGAGACTGCTCATGGAATATTAGTTTATTGCTTGAGTCCCACCGCAATACAGTGGAGCCAAAACTTAATACAGATGGTAGCTGGTTTGAAACCACTGGAAAAGCAGGATTTGGAGGAATTTTCAGGGATGAAAGAGGTGTCTGGATTTTGGGCTATTTTGGAAAGATGTCAGCAAACTCGAGCCTAGAGACAGAAATATGGAGCATTTACAGAGGTCTTACTATTATCCTGGAGAAGGGGCTAACCAATGTTCGGATTGAATCGGACTCTCAAACGGCTGTTATCCTTTTCAATGATGGAGCCACAGCAAACCATCCTCAGAGCAACACAATCAATGATGGGAAGTATTTACTTAGCCGAACGGGCAGCACTCTGAATCATGTTTACCGAAATGCAAATCAATGTGCAGATTTTCTAGCTGCATTAGGAGCTTAGCGGTCTGAAGATTTAGTAGTATCTGATTCCCCACCCTTGGAGATAAGGGAATTTATGCTAAGGGATACACTTAATCTCCACCGTTTCCTTGATTAAGCTAGGACCCCTTTTTAGCTTTGCTACATTGGTCCTTTTATGTGTAATATTACTCTCGCACTGCTGATGCACCTGAATCCTGATTCATGGATAAGTCGTGGTTCTTAATCTTCTTTGTTTGATTGAAAGTGAATCTAGTGCTGTTCAGTCGACTTTGTGATGACATGATAGGAGTAAATATACATCTTCAGAAGTGCCGATAATCTATAAATTTACGGTTCGAGGTCTTGGATGGTAATATGCTAAACATTTTGAAAGATCTTACTGCAGAAATTGCTGGGCATCGTTGGTTCTGGACTAAAAATTCTTGAAAACTTGACTATTGACAGTGTAACTGTCTCAGTGGACCGGCGGCGTGCCGTTCTGGAAGCAATGCTTGAAGAGTCAGCATGCCTAACTGATATGGAAAACCTGGAGCACAATGCTTTGTATGGTACAACCTACACGACAAGGTATGAGATTTCGTGTACGAAGTCAGGGTGGAAGATTACAAAAGGAGCTGTCCTCAAGTCATGGTCCTGATGTTGGGACATTGCGATGACACTTTTTTTTTTTTTTTGTAAATGTTAGCCTTTGATCCTACCAGTTTTGTTTACCTTTCTGTAGGCTTTAGCTAATTGATTGGTCGTTTTGTTTGACTGGTTGAGCCATTGAGGTTTTCAACTGGTTGAGCCGTTGAGTTTTTCCTGTATATACATGTTCGTTGTTGCACCTTCTTGCATTTTGCACACAGACATGGCTGCAAAACCATCTACATAAACTTTTGATTTTCCCAATTTTCTTCAGTTTAGATTGGTGTTCATGGGGTTTCTTTTCAGTGCCGAGCGAGAACAGGAGAGAGAAAGGGGAGAGAGGGGGTTTCAATTTGGGCTGTCCAATACACTTTTGGATGGCCCAAATGTAGCGTTTGGGCACCACATATGCTCGGCCACGTGGTACCCACCCGGTATGCAAAATTTTTTGCCATTTGAGGCATGAAACCGTGTACTTGTTGAAACATTTGCCATTCGGTGACAAGGCATGAAGGTTAAATAGTATTGCTAATAAAACAATCATAAACTGAACATTTGAAAAATTATTGAACATTTTTAACATTAAGATACCAAAAGGTTGCCATTTTTTGGTAATTCGTCTTGTATTTTCCTGGGTTTTTGTCTAGTACCCCCTCCGTCCCTTTTATAGTGTTTAACTTTCTATTTTGGGTTGTCCCTTAATAAGTGTATTTTGAAAAGTTAGTGGATACATTTTCTATTGTGCCCTTAAAATTAGATTCTTTTTTTAAAAGTTAGTAGGTATTCTTATATTGATAAGGTAAATAGTGAAAAATAGATGTAAAAGTTCTAAAAGTTAATGTGAGAAAATAAGTTGGAATTATGAGAATACACAATTTAAAAGGGACGGAGGGAGTATAAAAAGAAGAAGAAGCAACCATCAATGTGCCCAAAAAAAAAAACCATAATTTGAAAATCGAAAAATGTTTGATTTAGAAGATGTGAACGGCACCCTAAGAAGAAAAATTATTATTTGAAAAAGGGGTTTCAGAGTTGCCACCCGGCTTTTTATTTGTGGAAAAGGATTTATTACCCGAGAAACTTTTTTTAAATAATTTAAAAAGAATGACTCTTGTGCAGCTGATTTGGAAAAGGATTTGTCTATTTGAAAACAGAGAATTTTGGTTTTGGGAGCTAGGTTACGAGTGATGAAGGTTTTTAAGGCACCCTACTCGTCCGATATAAAACCGGTCTTTACTAAATAATCGGGGGATTTTCGAAAACATTTTTTCGCCAACTTTGTTCACGTAAGCAATAAATGAAAGTAATTGACATAAACTAACACAAATAATGATTAACAGAATAAAATAAAATAAAAATTATTAGTTTGTTTAATGCTGTCTAAAGAAAATAAACATTAGAATTTTAAATTTTGAGTTTTGGATAGTTCCATGCAACATTAGGAAATGCTGCGCGACACTTAACTTTTGTGGACAACATTTTTAAATCTTTGGTAAAAGAAAGATATGCTCCCGGAATATTTCTTAAGAAAACTATTCTTCTTCTTGAAAATTTATTTATTTGATTTATATCTTTTTTTTATTTAAAAAACAACAAAATATATGTCCACACTTTAAGGAGCTAATTTCATTGACAATGTACCAAGAGACACCTTACTTCCTTGTGGAACTGATTAAATCCGAAACAAATAGAGTGTCCAAAATAAATGTTCCTCCAAGATTGACGAGTGCTGCACGTGACTTAGACAGCGCCGCACATGACTGTTACGAGGTTTCATGCAAGACATAATAATTGCATTTTTTTAAAACTTTGTGGTGGCGGCCGCCGCCACTTGTCCCCCTTCGCTCCATCCTTGTTTCAAGGAGTTCTGTGCCACTGAAGCAAGGAGTTCTGCCACTTTAAAAAGAACCAAGGAAATCCTTTATACTGTTTTGGACTGCTCACACTTAAAAAAGAACCATTTCTGCCACTTTATGACTGCTCACACCTTGGGTTTTTTGCTCACGCTATTTCCGCAGCGAAGAAGAGGGAAAACAGTTGTATAATAAAAAAATTTAATTTTATTTGAAAAAAATTAGGTCATTTCTTAAGACTTTTCGAATGTGAACTATTTTTTTTTAATTGTCGAATTTGAAACAATTGGCGGACTCGCCTCCCTCCAACGTTTAAATGGCCATTCAGTTCTTTTTGACGTGCGAGAATTTATCATGTGTCACAAAGTTAGTAATTCATTACCATATCACTTTTGCATATAATGCTTAGTTTTATTGTATTGTATTTCTTAGGATATAGAGAAAATGCAGAAGGCACCACAAAAATCTTGCCATACTTGAATTAGTTATTTTACGAGTGACAATCTACATTGAGGGTCCATAAAGTATTAAATATCAAATCTATTTTTTTTTTTTGAACTACAAAAAGGGTGGGAAGGGGCAACCAGCGTAGCAACGCCTCATGGGCGTGACCATTGGGGTTCCTGACCTGCTGTGGAATGTCCGGTTGAGCCATAGCTATTGTCCGAATTCACAGCACCACCTAGGTGACTAGCTGGCCAAAAGCCTTCCACGCGAATCCATACAAGCATAGGAAAATTGATTTAGAATCAACCTATGATTTAAAAGGAACTAAATCTATGAGCTGAAAAATAGATTCCAATCGAGTAATTACTACAACTCGGCCATAGACATCGCATTAAATATCAAAACTCATTATTTTACTCACAAGGCTTCAAGTCCCATGTCATTGAATTGATTTGCAATAAACAAGTGAAACTAATGTATCACAATTCAACTACAGACACCGCATTAAACTTCAACATTTCATAGTTTCTTTCACAAGGTTTGTGAGTCCCACATTATTAACTAGGTACTCGATGACAAATTATAACGGTGTAAAATTACAACAACAATAGATATTGTCTTAAAGGATTGTGAGTCCCACATCATTAAAGCCTTGTGAGCCGGAGTTGCCATGTCCCTGAAAATCGCAATGGAAAAATTAACATCAAAATAACAAAAACCACAAATAAGTACACATATGAATGATTGATCATATAATGAGAGTACCAACCTTTAAGATACTATTGCAGACTTACTGCCTATCTTCGATTTATTTAACATATTAGACAATCAAGAGGTATCTTTTGTTCAACTCATCTATTTTTTTCTACGTTTTGGCTAATGAAAATTAAATAAATATTTATAGTATGTCGCAACAATAAAGAATGGCTAGGAAAAAAAATGGAACTTACCAAAAAAAAAAAACTTAAAAGAAATGAAGCAAAATAAAAGTGAACAACACTCTCAAAATGGAACCTACCAAAAAGAAAAAAACTCTCGAAATGTAATTGGAAAGAAATGATTGGCAATGTTGGGAGAGGATTTCTTTCAAGAGTTGGAAAAACAAGGGTGTTTCTGTCTTTCCCTAGTTAATCCCCTGGAATGGGATTTAGCGTGCACATACATCGGGTTGGGTCGGGTTCGGACCGGGCTTATACTAGATACTAACGAGACTTGTGCAAGCTCAAGCCTAGCACATTACTAATCAGGCTTCATTTAATATATCCAAGGCTCTAAGCCCAGCCCAATTAAATTTTTAACCCATCCAACAAACCGATTTAATTTTCTAAAGCGTATCACAAAAATAAATTAATCAACCATAACGATCACAAATTAGAATATACAACCGTAAGAATTATAGTTAAAATTCTAAGTTCTTGCAAAACTATTAAAGTAAATAACTGGTATAAAATAGAGAAGAAATTGAAGAGCAAAAAGACAACTAGGACTTATAACTGTAACAACATATGCCAGTAATTTAATGGGATTCACGAGTATTTGTAATATTAACGTGGAGAGATTAATAAGCATTTAGTGATGTGGAGTTTGAAATATAATTGATATAAGGACAGGAGTGCAATTATGATTTTTTTGTGGTGTGAATTATAATTTGTGAAATAAGAAATATAATCATGGTAGGATTATGATTTCTTATTTACACAAGAGCCCAGATTTATTTATCTTGTGGTCCATGCCCTGACCCTATAAATATATTGTTTCTAAGTTTCACACCTTTTTGTAAGAAGCAACAGAGGGCTATCAAAAATAGACCTGGTAGAAGTTCGCAAGGTCCAGAGCTTTGTTCGTGCTGTAATCAGGTTTAGACGAAAAGAAACAATTCCACTGAGTGCTTGTGTCGGTAAGCCTAATTCAGTCATGTAGGATTCGTATACGTGTCATTACAGTATTCTGGATCCTGAATTCGTTTCCCTGCAGGCTTAGGCCCTGTTTGATACTAGGGTTGGAGGATGTGATTGGATTGGGACTGTGGGACCTCTAATACTTTGTTTGGTATTGCAAAAAATGTGAGGATTGTTAATACCATGGGATTGTGAATCCCACAAAAGCATGGGATTACCCATCCCAAGGGGGGTTGGGTATTGGCAATCCTATCCCATGGGATTGGAAGGATTCCTCTCCTATGCAAACCCCTCCCAGCTGTGCAAACCACCAAACCCCATGATGTAAAACAAACATGTTATTAACAATGTCATGATCTAATCCTGTGTTTTGCCTCCTCATTAATAATCCCACCTTATAACCAATTCCAATCCTAATACCATCTCATTACTAATCCCAAAACGAAACCTCGTATCAAACCTGCCTTCGCTCTGCTGAAATAGGGATTGGTAATCCCATGGTACTAATAAACCCCCTCCTCAAAGGCTAAAGCAAACAAAGGATTAGGAGCGCCACCAACAATGGCGGAAGTTCTGGTGTTTTATACAGCGATCAGATATTGGGCGCTGATCCCGCTCACGTTATGGGTGGTTATCATCAGAGCCCTTCGCTACTTCGTTTCCATGCTCATGCGTGCTTATCAGTCTGCCAAAATCGTCAAGCAAGGGTTATCTTCCTTACTTTCTCTCTATACATTCATGGCTCCGTATATATATATATGTGTGTGTGTGTGGGTATATTTATGTATATGCATAGGAACGCGCACATACATACATACGCTTAGTCGAAATATGCCATCTTATTGGGATTTGATTTGCGGTATATGCTGGTGGATTGTTCAGGCTGATCGTTATTAGGGCCAGAAATCTACGGGCTGGCGCGAATTTCATTTCTGCCAAGTCATTCCGAGCTAATGAGGTGTGCTCTTTGTTTTTTGTTCCTTAAATATTCCAAAGAATGTGCTGCTTACTTTGTTTTTGTTCCTTAATTATTTGAAAGAACGTACAGAGAACGAATTACTTGATCTTCATTTTCCCTAAAATGAAATTTAACTGAATTCTCGTTATATGCAGTGGTTTGATTATTATGTATTATTTGTTTGATTTTAGCCCAGGTATGATTGGATTATGTTACAATTAAGTTGTCATCTGCGTAACTGAAGCTAAAAGATGTTGGTTTTGTGGGTCATCCGCGGCACACAACACAAACACCAAATGTCTGTGGTTTGGGCCGGACGGCCGGCTCCCCGGTGAAATTTATACTATTTCTATGCCGAACAGAAATAATAGAGGAGTACAAACATTGATTCAAGTCTTACTGTCTCAACTCACGCTATTTGCCATGCCCCCTTTGAATCACCCTCCCTAACACGATCATTCATATACACATGTATATAGACATAGGGAAGAGATAACCCAAAAAACCCATCTCATCAGGCTTTGGTGCCAGACTGCTGGAGTGGCGGCGAACAGCCGTGGATATGGCCTACAGCATATTAATTCTTCCTTAATAATGCTTATGAACTGGTGTCTTTTATCTTTTTCTTTTGTAAGTTTTAGTTTTGGCTCTCTTATGATTTAGCTTGTGAACTTGTGCTCTGCTATGTTGTTTTCTGTCTTGGAGATGGTTTGTTAGCTGTGTAGGTTGTTTGTGATTCTGTGTAGCATGTTGGCTGATTACTTTGTCTGGGTATGCCCTGTGCTTTTGTTACCTTGGAACAAAGGAAGTCTATTATGCAAAAACAACAAAACAATTGACGAATTATGCACTCTAATCTGCGATCTCTTTTTAGAGCTTGCTTTTGCCCTGATATTTTCCTTTTTTTTGTTCTGCAAGGATCAACGGTTGGCAAGCAACAACTCGTGTGTTCTTCCTGAAGATCTGGTGATTGATGAAATCCTCTCGAGATTGCCAGTCAAATCTCTAATTCGATTCAAGAGTGTTTGTAGAAGGTGGCTTTCTCTTCCTACAAACCCGAGCTTTATTGCCTCACATCTCAAACATATTAATACTCCTAATAGGATGGCCAGTTGGAACGGCAACCACAACGGTCTCATAGCTAGGCATGATGGCTTTCACATATTCACAGAGAACTTTTGCATGCTTTGCTTACAGCCTGTGAATCTCAATTTTGGGTTTGACAGGAAACCAGATTTAGTCTTGGGTCCCTGTGACGGCATATTTTGTCTATACTGGAAGCCAACAGTTTATCATCGCGTGCCAGGTCCAGTTGTATGTCGAGTCGAGCGACTACCAACTATTGCGCTATGGAACCCTGCAACTAGGGCATTCAACATTCTCCCCATGTCCCAATTTGACTTCCCGCCATATAAGAAGGTGTCTGGTAATGATTGCATGGTGGGTTTTGGTTTTGATCTCACAACTAAAAGTATCAAGGTGGTGAAAGTTGTAAGTTTCCTCAGGGGTGAAGCTACCGTAAATGATTACATTAATTGTGCTGAAGTTTACGACTTGGGCTCGGGTTCTTGGAGAGTTCTTCACGGGGATGATATTGTCCAAGAGGTATTTGTTTGTGATTCACCGACCTACAGCATGTACAATAATAATGATGGTGTTTTTCATTGGTATGCGGTGCGCTCATTCCGTGGAATCAACTTCGAAGACCGTGTGGGGCTAGTTCTTTCATTTGACATGAGTAGTGAGTTGTTCCACGTGACATTGATGCCAGAAAAATACAACATAATCACCTGGTCATCATCACGCATATGGAAGGAATGTACCTTCTCATTGCTAAGGGACTCCCTGGCGGTAAATTTCTCTTTCTTCAAGGATGGCCGCGCAACAGTTGAATTGTGGGTGATGAAGAAGGACTTTGATGGCATGGTTGAGGCTGGGGAATCCTTCTCTTCGTACAGCTGGTCTCATGAATTAACTGTGGAAGTGTCAAATCCCAGTCCATGTGTCTCGATGGGTTTTTGGAATAAGAATGAGCTTTTAATATGGAAAAGAGACTGGACAAGATATGGAGGAACCCCACTCTTGTACGACATTGATACCAAACAAGCTAGGGATTTGGAGTTTTCTGGTGAGCTGAATTTCCTATACAAAGAGAGCCTAGTTTCAGTTCAGGGAGGATGTGGAAATGACTCCATTCCGTATTAGCAATTTACGCATAAATGAAATCGGTGTTCCTTGGTTTTCTTTCATTCGGAGGAGCGCGGTTGCGGCTGTAACGTTCATGATTTATGGTACTGCTAATGGGAGGGCTGCGCTGATTGTCCTTTGTTCAATACTTAGATGTTTAAACTTCAACTAATTTGGAGTTTTTTTTTTTGGTGGTCGTGCTGTAAATATTTCATTGTTGATCATTGGGAATTCTATAGTAGCACTGGGTTCGGGCCTTTCATTTTCACCAATTAGCTTTTGTCTCTCGTTGAGGTTTTTGGAATGATTCAAGACAATGACCCTCACTAGATCACATCTTCTTTCTGTTAAGAAATCAACGATTTCCTTCGAATTTGCCTTTAGCTTACACTTGGTAAAAAATGTGATGGGAATCACAAATGAGCTGTCTATAGCATTACAAAATAAGACACAAGATATAAGCTATAAGATAAACCAAATGCTATGGCGTTGGTTGAAATGTCTTAGAAACGATTGCAAATGATGAGAGAAGATAAGTGGGATTCTTTGTTGATCGAAGTGTCTTCGTTTTGCAACAAGCATAATATTCTTTTTCCGAACATGAGTGAAATGTTTGTATCTAGTAATTGGCCACAACGCAAAGCCACACAAATAACTACTCGTATCTCGCATTGTTATCGTGTTGAGATCAGTGGATGAATGGTAGGTCGTTTTACTTTTTCACACCGAAAATAGATTTATAATAACATGGAATTAACCCTTATTTAAAAGAATAGCGGTCAAGTCCGAGTGTCGATCCACAGAGACAATTGAGTTAAGTTAATTCAAGAGTTTTATAAATGCAATTAACTTCTAAATTAATTCAAGAGTTTTTCTATTGTTAACTCATTGGCCTGACAAAAAGATAACAAAAAAAAAAAACTCCCAATGTACTTTTCTCACTTTCCCATATACTTTCACATATTCTTATATACTTTTCACACATTTCAATATACTTTTAAGCTTTAATGTGAGCTCAATGGACTGATTTTAGAATTTTCCTTAATTCAATAGGAAGAGTTGATTGACTGTTTGATTCAAAATAGTAATTAACTAAAACAAGCAATTAAATGAATGAGAACTAATGGTGAAAAAGTCTAGGGTTTTGAATCCACCCGTACCGCGTAACCATGTATTTGCTTAAACCCGGGTTCCTATCTGAATGGATAAATAACTAGCGGCAGGGTTTGTAATCCCTATCGATAGTCGGTAAGAGGATATTTGTGATTGTTAAAAGGTATAGACTATCTCATAGTATAGTGCGTCTCACTGAACACTTAATTCAAAAAATAAAATAAAAATTTGAACACCCAATGGTCCCAATCCAATAAATACCCCCACAAAATATTTGAATAACTTGACCTTTCAACTTCCAGTCAAACCGCATTTCTTATCTCTCGACTCAGACAGACAAAAGCAAATGTGAAATAGTGAAATTGTGAAAATGTTTTACTCCGTAATTTTCAAACAAAAGAATATCGAAAGTAGCGGTGACCAAAAGAATATCCTATTTAACGACACACACATGTATACAACTATTTTTATGCGGGCAATTGAGGGATCAGACCCCGGAAAACTCAAACGGGCCCTGCATTGCATCAGCATGAGGTATTTTAATTTTATTTGTGGGTCGTCTGCCTTTATGTTTTTGTTTTCGAAACATTATTTTGCTCTCAACATTTTACAGGCAAATTTGGATTTCCATAACCCTGTCATGATGTCGGTAAGTTTTTGCAAAGGTAATCAAGTTAGCACCATCAAATTAGGTGCTGGAAATTACCGTTTAGATGCCAGGAATTGATTTTTGGGTGCTTGAAATGTGGCTTTCAGTTTCGGGAAACTGGTTTTTGATGCTAAATAGGTGCTGAAAATTAGGTTTTACATGCAAGAAACTAGTTTTGAGTGCTGAAAATTAGGTTTTACATACAAAAACTTTTGGAAATGAACAGTAAGCAATGACAAAAACTATGGTTTAGAGAGAGAGAGTCCTGAAATTAATCCCAAAAAAATTTAGTGTGGGATTGGCTTAAGCATGGGATATCCCGATATTAATCCTACGTGAATCAAACAGAAGATTGCGTAGGATTTAGGACTAAATTAGTATGAGGACAAATAGTTCATGACTATTAATCCCTGGACTTTTAATCCTTCCGTGAATCTATGGGTATTTAATGTACATTTCATACTACATATAGAGTGATTATAGAACCATTCACTTCCCTCCGTCGCTCTCAAAATCCCTGGGAGTAGGTTATAGACAAATTAAAAAGTAGTATAGATGCACCAAAAGGGGAGAGATTACTGGTTTTGTAATGTGAAGTAGTATGTCGGACTGATTTCATGACTACTTACTGAATCTGTAAATGTGCTCATGATTGCCTTGATCAGCTTTTTGTTCACGACTTCACGTCCATTCTAGATTATTTTGCTTGAAATGCTTTAGTGTGGCAATGTTTGTACCGTAAAAGTTTAACTGCTCCATGATGAACTCAGGGTTGTAGTTGTAGAGTTCCACATTCTTTGTCAATGCAAAGGTGATACTAGCGTACTAGATATGCTGGTGGACAACATTTTCAATGAGTGATGTCGACCATAGAAGATATATTTTTTCAATGGAGTAATCTGTGTACAGAGTTTTGAAGGTTTAAAATCTTTGACTTTGCTCTCTTTGTTCTATACAATTCTACCTTCTCTTAATAACTGTTTCTTTTTGGTCTCGCTGCTTCTGTGAACTTAAATCCACTTTCAGGAGATATTTTCTTGTTATTGTCAGGTGAAACTGTGTTTCCGGCAGTAGCTTCTCCTGAGTACAAGCTGAGAACTACGGTAGGCTTCATATTCAGAAAATAATTTTGGTAGTTTTTTTTCCAGATGTCGCCACATTGTTCTTTATTGGTATCATTTATGCAGCGTAGATAGAGAATTCAGATTCCTTTAATGGTTTTTTTTCCCGACATCATTAGTAATTGATGGATGTTTTCACAAATATGTGAATTAGATTCTCCTTTACATAGTTGTCCTATGTAATCTCTAAGGTCATTGTAGTCAAAGGAGAATGTATTATCCTTGGCATTTTACAAATTCTATAATCCAAATTTGGTGTTGAAAGCACCTCATGGCGATCTATTGTCCTGTATCGAGAGGCCCAAGGTACCTATCTTTCTTGTAGCCATTTGTATTCCCTACTCCTTTGTTTCTATTGTCACTGTTGCAATGTTACTCTTTCTCTGACCGTTTATGACACTTGGGTATAAAAATTTATAGGTTGCTGATTTGATTGCTTTTGTGGTATGTGCAAGCTCTTCATGTGAGGAAAGTAATTCTAACTATTACATCGATTCCTGTGCAAAGCGATGCCTTTCGTGTTTGGAGTTCTTGGTTCCAATTACTGTTGTATTGATTCTTGTACGTTCGTTATTGATGTGTTTTACTTTGGAGTTTTTAGCGGGAAAATTTTTAGTCCTTATGAGCTGGAGACTCAAATTTTCTGGTCTGCCTGTAGGATCTGCCTAATGATTTGAAAAGAAGACATGATGCTAAGAAGAAGTGCACTTCTTCCCTTGCTTCTGAATTTCCCGAGGATTGTAAGTTCTTTCCTGCAGATACGAAAGATGAGTTACACAAGGTAGTTGCATATAGATCACACCTGGTAACTGAATATGGGTCATACCCCTTGGGGGTTTAGAACAGTACTTTAATGGCACCATAGTTCTTAAGTGTACCACTCATCATGCCTCAGTGTGTCATTGTCCAGGGCTACACTTGTTAATACTTGTCCTTTTTACGTGATGATTGCAGTTTATGTGTCTTTTTAAGAAGCAAAGGCTGGCAGTTCCTCATTGGCGGGACAAACATCCTTACCTCATGGCCCAACAGGTGGTAGTTTTGTGTAGTAGATTCTGTTTAATGCTCTGGTTCTATTGGATTTGGGATCTTGTGTAAGCAGTAGTTTATTTACGATTTTGAGTAATATATAGTATTAACTGCGACTATCCTTTCAAATAGCCTTTTCTCTTCAATATTATAAATGATTTTAGTGAACACAGCACATAGCGAATCCACCGTCCTCTTCTTTTTCCTTTTTTTTTTTTCTTTTGAACAGACTTTTTCCTTTTCCTTTGGGATTTTATCTTTTGTCTCATATTTTCTCATACATTAGATATTTCTTTTATGGGAATGCTTGTGTTTCTTGGCTCAGTACTTGCTGCATTAATTAGGTCCCCATTAATGTTGGGTTAATAACTGTCTACATCTTTTAGTCTAAAAGATAAACACCAATTGTTAATTTTCATCACTTCGGTTAAGGCAGGTTGATTTGGTCAATGATGGTTGCAATGCAGAGAAAAGTACACTTGTTACTGGTTATCTGCACACTTGCAATCTCTCGGCCAATCAGCTGGTATGTTGTTCTGGCTTTGGCTATTGCCTCTTTTGGTTGCTCAGTAGTGTCATGGTTCACTTTTTCTCTCTTTTTTGGTTGAATCAGGTTCATCCGTTCATGTCTCTGGCGCAGGAGATTTTCTGTTGTGCAAAATTGAACTTCTCAAGGATTCATGTCCGCTGAATGCAAGGAAGATGGGGATTTTATGGATTCAGATGTACATGATGTGCAGGTTTCGTTTGCTACCTCAAAATGTAAACGTAACGATTGCGATAGCGTCTCCTCCTCATCCAATGTTGCAGGTTATTTGGTCTTTGGTCCCTGATCCTATGAAACAAGAGCCTTTACTTGTTAAAAATGTTCCAGACCCTCTTGCAGGAGAGCAGGTAAATTAATGTCAAACGCATCTTCAGCTGCATGGAAGATTACAAAAGGAGCTGTCCTCAAGTCATGGTCCTGATGTTGGGACATTGCGATGACACTTTTTTTTTTTGTAAATGTTAGCCTTTGATCCTACCAGTTTTGTTTACCTTTCTGTAGGCTGTAGCTAATTGATTGGTCGTTTTGTTTGACTGGTTAAGCCATTGAGGTTTTCAACTGGTTGAGCCGTTGAGTTTTTCCGGTATATACATGTTCGTTGTTGCACCTTCTTGCATTTTGCACACAGACATGGCTGCAAAACCATCTACATAAACTTTTGATTTTCCCAATTTTCTTCAGTTTAGATTGGTGTTCATGGGGTTTCTTTTCAGTGCCGAGCGAGAATAGGAGAGAGAAAGGGAGAGAGAGGGTTTCCAATTTGGGCTGTCCAATACACTTTTGGACGGCCCAAATGCAGCGTTTGGGCACCACGTATGCTCGGCCACGTGGTACCCGCCCGGTATACAAAAAATTTTGCCATTTGAGGTATGAAACCGTGTATTTGTTGAAACATTTGCCATTCGGTGACAAGGCATGAAGGTTAAATAGTATTGCTAATAAAACAATCATAAACTGAACATTTGAACAATTATTGAACATTTTTAACATTAAGATACCAAAAGGTTGCCATTTTTTTGGTAATTCGTCTTGTATTTTCGTGGGTTTTTGTCTAGTACCCCCTCCGTCCCTTTTATAGTGTTTAACTTTCTATTTTGGGTTGTCCCTTAATAAGGGTGTTTTGAAAAGTTAGTGAATACATTTTCTATTGTGCCCTTAAAATTAGATTACTTTTTTAAAAGTTAGTAGGTATTCTTATATTGATAAGGTAAATAGTGAAAAATAGATGTAAAAGCTCTAAAAGTTAATGTGAGAAAATAAGTTGGAATTACGAGAATACACAATTTAAAAGGGACGGAGGGAGTATAAAAAGAAGAAGAAGCAACCATCAATGTGCCCCCCCCCCCCCAAAAAAAACATAATTTGAAAATCGAAAAATGTTTGATTTAGTGTTTAAAGGGAAATTTAAGGGGAAGGGGGGGTGCTGTGCATCCCATGCACAGCACCGTGCTGTGCAGCCCCGTGGCGCCGCCGCGCCGGCATTTTTTTGACGATCGGAGATGTTCACCGCGTAGACCTCGTCGAGTACTACAAGTGTGCAAAAAATTAACTTGATTGGATATCTTTAAGTAGGTTGTCGGAACACAAATACTTTGAAAACAAATGGAACACAAATGGACACAAACACTGGATAAAAACCACTTTTTCATGATATTTGTGTTCTGATGAGGCACTAAAAAATATCCGATCAAGTTGATTTTTGGCAGACTTATAGTATTCGACGAGGTCTACGCGGTGAACGTCTCCGATCGTCGAAAAAATGCCGCCGCGCCGCCGCAACGGGACTGCACAGCACGGTGCTGTGCATGGGGATGCACAGCACCCCCCCAGGTTCCGTTTTTTTTCCCCCCGAAATAGAAGATGTGAACGGCACCCTAAGAAGAAAAATTATTATTTCAAAAAGGGGTTTCAGAGTCGCCACCCGGCTTTTTATTTGTGGAAAAGAATTTATTACCCGCGAAACTTTTTTTAAATAATTTAAAAAGAATGACTCTTGTGCAGCTGATTTGGAAAAGGATTTGTCTATTTGAAAACAGAGAATTTTGGTTTTGGGAGCCAGGTTACGAGTGAGGAAGGTTTTTAAGGCACCCCACTCGTCCGATATAAAACCGGTCTTTACTAAATAATCGTGGGATTTTCGAAAACATTTTATCGCCAACTTTGTTCACGTAAGCAATAAATGAAAGTAATTGACATAAACTAACACAAATAATGATTAACAGAATAAAATAAAATAAAAATTATTAGTTTGTTTAATGCTGTCTAAAGAAAATAAACATAAGAATTTTAAATTTTGAGTTTTGGATAGTTTCCATGCAACATTAGGAAATGCTGTGCGACACTTAAACTTTTTGTGGACAACATTTTTAAATCTTTGGTAAAAGAAAGATATGCTCCCGGAATATTTCTTAAGAAAACTATTCTTCTTCTTGAAAATTTATTTATTTAATTTATATCTTTTTTTTTTTTAAAAAAACAACAAAATATATGTCCACACTTTAAGGAGCTAATTTCATTGACAATGTACCAAGAGACACCTTACTTCCTTGTGGAACTGATTAAATCCGAAATAAATAGGGCGTCCAAAATAAATGTTCCTCCAAGATTGACGAGTGCTGCACGTGACTTAGACAGTGCCGCACGTGACTGTTAGGAGGTTTCATGCTTTATACTTTTGTGGTACCGTGAAAACTAAAAATAATAAAGGACCAGAGTGTTTATCCAAGTGGACAAGTAACGCACGTTACTGTTTTGGAGATTTCGACGATCTTTACATATATTGCCGTTTTGTTGTGTTGTTGCAAGTATGGTACACCAAGTCCAAAAACAATATACGGGATTGGTTTGAACTTGACGAAAACCCTTTTAGAGGATTAAAACTACGAGCTTTTAAGCGATAATCATACCTCCAAGTGAACACTTCTGAAGCAAGTTCGTTCCTTAAACTTTGATGGCCTTGTTCGGTTGGGAGTCTTAGTTTAGTTTAGTTAGTTTTGATGATGTAGGCAGGTGTAATAAGTGGAGAGAGATAGAGAGAAAAGTGAAAAAAGTGATGATGTAATCAAAACTGGAATAGTGCAAAACTGCCCCAAAACCCCCATCTATTTTTTTTGTTCAACTCATCTATTTTTTTTCTACGTTTTGGATAATGAAAATTAAATAAATATTTATAGTATGTCGCAACAATAAAGAATGGCTAGGGAAAAAAATGGAACTTACCAAAAAAAAAAAACTTAAAAGAAATGAAGCAAAATAAAAGTGAACAACACTCTCAAAATGGAACCTACCAAAAAAAAAAAAACTCTCGAAATGTAATTGGAAAGAAATGATTGGCAATGTTGGGAGAGGATTTCTTTCAAGAGTTGGAAAAACAAGGGTGTTTCTGTCTTTCCCTAGTTAATCCCCTGGAATGGGATTTAGCGTGCACATACATCGGGTTGGGTCGGGTTCGGGCCGGGCTTATACTAGATACTAACGAGACTTGTGCAAGCTCAAGCCTAGCACATAACTAATCAGGCTTCATTTAATATATCCAAGGCTCTAAGCCCAGCCCAATTAAATTTTTAACCCATCCAAGAAACCGATTTAATTTTCTAAAGCGTATCACAAAAATAAATTAATCAACCATAACGATCACAAATTAGAATATACAACCGTAAGAATTATAGTTAAAATTCTAAGTTCTTGCAAAACTATTAAAGTAAATAACTGGTATAAAATAGAGAAGAAATTGAAGAGCAAAAAGATAACTAGGACTTATAACTGTAACAACATATGTCAGTAATTTAATGGGATTCACGAGTATTTGTAATATTAACGTGGAGAGATTAATAAGCATTTAATGATGTGGAGTTCGAAATATAATTGATATAAGGACAAGAGTGCAATTATGATTTTTTAGTGGTGTGAATTATAATTTGTGAAATAAGAAATAGAATCATGGTAAGATTATGATTTCTTATTTACACAAGAGCCCAGATTTATTTATCTTGTGGTCCATGCCCTGACCCTATAAATATATTCTTTCTAAGTTTCACACCTTTTTGTAAGAAGCAATAGAGGGCTATGAAAAATAGACCTGGTAGGAGTTCGCAAGGTCCAGAGCTTTGTTCGTGCTGTAATCAGGTTTAGACGAAAAGAAACAATTCCACTGAGTGCTTGTGTCGGTAAGCCTAATTCAGCCCTGTAGGATTCGTATACGTGTCATTACAGTATTCTGGATCTTGAATTCGTTTCCCTGCAGGCTTAGGCCCTGTTTGATACCAGGGTTGGAGGATGGGATTGGATTGGGAATCCTGTGGGACCTCTAATACTTTGTTTGGTATTGCAAAAAATGAGAGGATTGTTAATACCATGGGATTGTGAATCCCACAAAAGCATGGGATTACCCATTCCAAGGGGGGTTGGGTATTGGCAATCCTATCCCATGGGATTGGAAGGATTCATCTCCTGTGCAAACCCCTCCCAGCTGTGCAAACCACAAAACCCCATGATGTAAAACAAACATGTTATTAACAATGTCATGATCTAATTCTGTGTAAAAACAAACATGGGAAAGAATTTGTCTCCTCATTAATAATCCTACCTTATAACCAATTCCAATCCTAATCCCATCTCATTAGAGCATCTCCACTCTTGGAGCAAATCCTTCACCAAATTTAAATTTGAGTAAAAATGACCAAAAATCCCACTCCACCCCTTCACCAAATCCATCACCAAATTTGCTCAACACCAAATTTGTTCAAATTTTTCACCAAATTTGATCAACACCAAATCTTTCACCAAATATTCAAACGGCTCTATTTGTTCCAAATAGGCAACAACTCAACACCAAATTTGCAGAGGGCAACGGATGAAAAGGAATTGACAAAATGAAAAAAAAAAACGAAAAAAAAATTGTTTTTGACAAAATGGCGGGAAAGTTTTGGGGCCAAAATGAACAAAAAAAACAGTTTTTGACAAAATTTTAACTAGAATTTGGTTAAAAATGCGGTTTTCCATTAGAAGGGGTGTTATCAAATCAAGTTTTTGACCAAATTTTTACTCAAATTTGAGTAAAAATTTGGTGTAAGAGTGAAAATGCTCTTACTAATCCCAAAACGAAACCTCGTATCAAACGGGCCTCGACTTTGCTGAAATAGGGATTGGTAATCCCATGGTACTACTAAACCCCCTCCTCAAAGGCTAAAGCAAACAAAGGATTAGGAGCGCCACCAACAA
>CM037155.1:722424-767424 GCA_020921065.1 Vaccinium darrowii
GGTACCCACAAGTGCTATGTGCACTTTATGCACTTTCAAGGGCACACCATTTTGGTGATTACTCGATAATCATTTTTCTGTATTCAGATGTTAAATAGGTTTTTAGCATAAACCGAATATAGGTTGCTCATAGCATATCTTTTAAGCACAAACATGGCCTTTCTTTTTGTTAATTCTAGCATTTATTATTTTTGCATTTTTTGTGTTTAATATGGAGTGCGCAATGAATGTTAAAACCTTGCATGTGTTTGGATTTTGGAATTGAAAGGCCAATGGATCTTGTGCTATTTCAGTTAGGCTTGAAAGTACCCTTTCTGAGCAATAGGCTCCTACTGCATATCATTTAAGGCTTACACACAACCATAGCATCTCTTTTTTTAGTTTTGCTTTTGGTTTAAATCGAAATAGTTGTTGCCTGATGGGATTTCCCCCATATTGCTACCAATGTTGTCCTGATTGCATTGGTTTCTGTCAATAACATCAGTTTTAGTCTCTGGAGGGGACACGCCCCAGTTGTTCTCCACAATAAATATTGAAATATACAAGATTTGATTGGTTTGGTAGCTTGAGTTTTCTTTTGGCTTCTTTTCATATGGTAAGCAAGTGGCAACTTAAGGTGCATTCTGTGCCATTTGCTCTTAATCCTTTGTTCTACATGAGTGCTACTGAAAAAATGGAGCTTTTAATGCTATTTAGGCTATAAGTAGTAGCTTTTTCAGCAGAAGTTCTAAATTTATTATGCGCGAGTTATGCATTTTGGAATGTTTGGTGGTGAGTTAATGGGGAAAGTTTTGCATTTGTTGCTACTCCCTCCATCCCTTAAAGTTAGACACTTTCACTATTCCAGCCCTATGAAAAAATTGATTATTTCTTTTAATCTGTAATGTTTTATATAAGCAATATGAATCTCGTTTGATAGATTTCAATTAGTTCTTTTAAACAAAGTTTTGAAAATCACATAAAATGTTATGAATTGAAAGATATAGACAATTTAAAAATGGCACGCACTCCCAAAAGTGTCTAACTTTAAGGGACAGAGGGAGTATTATTTTGCTTTGTTAAGTACGGTGGATCAGCGCATGTGATTAAGAATACCTACGACTAATTGTTTTGAATTTAGTGGTGTTATATCTTACAAAGTTCGATCTTTCTCAAATTGAATTTCAGGGAGGTGTGTGGACAATGACTACTTACAAGGAAGATCAAGTTATTTGCACCAATTCGCAAACTTGGGTGAATAAAAAGGCATGAGCTTTCCAATATGATAAGAAAGAAGAGCTCAAACTTCAACGTTCATGTCTCTCACCTTGAATGGTCGATCAACTTTAACCCTCTCTGGTTCACATATTTTTCATTTTCTGAAGGCTTTTGCCAGTGTGTGGGTACATTGGTGGGTATGGAATTGTAAATGACCACGATGTTCGAATTGTAAAGAGGGTGTTTGGTTTGCAAAGAGGAACAAGTCTTAGCTTTGGCAATTGTGTTTCTTTTACTAATTAAAAATCGGAGGCAATTGCTTAAAGATAGTTTTTATTATATTGTTGGTTTAATTTCAGTGACAATTTAGATTTTGAGTGCAAATGTATCCATCTTACTTCAAGTGTTGGAGGTGATGCTTATTATCAAGTTCATTAAGAAAGGCAATGCATTACAAAACGTGTTTTAGGGTACATTCAGTTGATTAGTTTTTAGCTTTTTTGTTTTTCCAAGTGTTGGCCATGACGTAATAGACACTCCTGTTTCTCTCATATCCATATCAATAACAGTTTTGCTGATAACTTATATTTTGGGAAGTGCTTTCGTTTGCCGATGGCTTATATTTTGAGAAGTGCTTTCGGACATGGACAAACCACAAGATGAACTCAGTTTTTAAACTCATTTCAAAAAAAAAAAAAAAAGACTTCTCAAAAAAGTTGGCTTCGTTGGCGGGAGTGGTGGATAGTTTGATAACTCATTTTAGTGGTGTTTAAAACTTGTGGCACGTTTAGGCCTTGTTCTCCAATAGATTTCAGGTAAATTTTATGAAAATCTTATAAAATGAGCATTTTATGGAGAGGTGATAAAATGAAGTTGTTTTTCCAACTGATAAAATGTAGTAGTTTGCCTATAGATTTTAGGAGGATTTTATGAAAATCTCATAAAATGACTTTTACATTTTATGTGTTGAGATTGAAGTGTCATAAAATGTGAGATTTTATGTACTTAAAATCTATTGGAGAACAAGGCCTTAATAGAGTGATAAATCCATTTAAAGAATGATAAATCAACTTTCACGGCACTATGATTCGAAGCTCGCTTCTTTAGCGGGGAGGTCAAATGTAAAGAATGATAAATCCATTTAAATTGTGTTTATAACGTGCTGCGTCGTGCTTTCAGGCACGGGCAATCCCTAGTATATCTATATAACAAAATAGAGTAGTTTTCAAATTTACACATTTTGTGTTCATAAATCAGGGTCAAATTTACACATTTTGTGTTCATAAATCAAGGCCCTTCAATCTGGATCACACGGTACCCTGATGGAGGAGAAAAAACGCACCAAACGATCACAGCCCCTGGATCGAATCGGACGGTTGAGATTTTAAAAGACTCACGCGGATCATTTGCCTTTAAAATAACGGGTCGAAACCCATTCGCGGGTCAAGGGGTTCAATACGGGTAAAGAACTTTCCCAAATCCCTCAGACCAACAACACACGTTCTTACTTCGAAGAGAGAGAGAAAGAGAGGACAGAGGAACCAGACGACGAAGAAACCCATTCGAACAAGAAGAAGAAGTCGATCGATTCCGGAGAAGAAGGCTTCGCACGGCCAGGTCTCTCTCTCTCTCTCTCTCTCTCTTCTTATCGGTTTCGATTTCTAGGGTTTCTTATGCGAACGGTTTTTTTTTCGATTTGGAAGACTAGGGTTCGAGCACTGAAAGACTCTCTTTGGGACCATATACTAGAGTTTACTCAAACATCTGTTCAGGTAATCTAGGTTCTTTCCCTTGGTGAGGTTTTTTGAAATGGAATTTGCTGTCTTCTTTACTATACATTCACTAGCTTTTGCCGTTTGATTGGAATGGTTATTTGTTCCTTGGTCATTCTCTTTTGTTGCTTCGTATTTATTCTTTAAGCTGGGTTTCTTTGGAAGATATGGAGAGAGAAGTGAGGGGTTTCAATGGAACATTGAACCAAATGCAATTATAAGGAATTGATCAAAATTCAAGCTCATCCCCAAGAGCTTGGTTAGTTGTTTGGGTTGGTCATACAATATACATGAGGTTTCCTTGATAGAGTTTATGATCACTGTTATTTTAACCCTGAGATGACACCCATTTTTCCTTGATAGAGTTTATGATCACTGTTATATGCTTGAAGCGTATTCATCGTTTTTCTAGAGCTACCAATTCACCGGAATCTCAGTTTATCAGGACCGTTCATTTTTTGTTAACGGCCAAGATAGCCCCTTGCTTACCAGGACCGTTCATTTTTTGTTAACGGTCCTGATTCCGGTGAATTGGTAAAGAGTAAGATTCAATGTATAGCTCACATGATGTACTTTTCCGATTCCTTGTTCCTCCTTCACTGGTAAAGAGTCATCATTGCTTCCTTTTTAGCTTTAGACAGGCCATGCTGCCACAGATCGTGACTCAGAGGAATAAACACAAAGGCTAGATATTTATTGATGATTGAATGAATAATGCCATAAGCTTACACTCTTATTTATGCTAGTAGGATTAATAATAAAAAGGAAATTACTTAGAGCGGAGACCAATCAAAGCATTATTTGGAAACCATGACTATTAGAAAAAAGGGAATTAAAATTGAATCTTAGGAACGTGCAAAACAGGCAGCACAAATAAGATCTCCTAATAATACTCTTGCTAAATAAAAGTTTCAAAAATAAAATACTCCACAACTGGTTATTTCTTCTTTGACTTGATACAGTCTAATTGCTCCAAGAAATCCTCTGCAACTTGTTCTACATTAGTCCCCTCTACTCGGGGAGAACTCGACCTCGAGTTCAAATCTAGATAAATAGACTCTTCTGCATGATACTCAAACAAATCTGCTATCCTGTCCATTCCAATCAGCAACCAAGGAGTACCCGACAAAGGACTTTGGCACTTCACGGCTAATGGAGATTTCACGGTCCGTTCTGCTTATTATGTGGCGAAATCCCTTACCTTCTGCAGACGGTCTAAGGAAAGGGGAGAGCCTAGTTCTACCAGTCCAGGCAGCTTGGGATGGAAGAATGTTTGGAAAATCCCGGCGTCCAACAAGGTTCAGCACTTTATTTGGCGTTGTCTACATAATGAGATTGCGACGTTTGCTAATCTGCAGGGAAGGCATTTGGATATCAACCCTTGTTGTCCGAAGTGTTATAAAGAATCCGAAACCATAGAGCATATTTTGTTTCGGTGTAAGGATTCGAGGGCAGTATGGGGTCTAGCGAACCAATTTTTTAAACCCTCCACTGATTGGAAAACCTTGGACTTCAGAACTTGGTGGACTTTTTTATCCCACGCTGCTCACGGTACGGGGAATAACTTGGAAATACAAGCGCTTGCGGCCTACATTTGTTGGTCTATTTGGAAAGGAAGAAACTTGGCTCTTTTTGAACGCAAAACTTGGGACCCTGATACGTTATTTCGTAATGCCCATGGGGCTTGGCTGGAGTATCTCACTGCTGCGGTAGTGGCCGATGGTGGCTGTGGAGGTATGGGTATTGTGGCTCGCAACTCAGAAGGAGTGATCGTTGGTGCTGCTTTGTACTCTATATAGGGGTACTTTTCGCCACGAACTATTGAAGCCATGGGTTTTCGTCTTGCTCTGACCCTTGCACATGAATGGAAGATTGCTAATGTTGTGGTAGAAGGTGACGCGAAGCAAGTGGTCCAAGCTCTCAATGGCAAAGTTTCTTATGCTAATTGTGATTCTATAATTATGGATTGTACCAAACTTGCGTCTAAATTTTCTTCTTGCTTTTTTACTCACGTTAAACGTGAATGCAACAGGATCTCCCATTTGTTGGCGAAACGTTCCCGGTTGGTTGTTGGGCTACAGAGTTGGTGGGAGGCTGTTCCCTCATGGCTCTCTATCCTAGCACTTGAGGATCTTTCGGCCGTTGGCCTTTCCATTAGTAAGTAATAAAATTCTTTCTTCTCGAGGAAAAAAAAAAAAAAAAGGTCTTGGAAATCTTCATGTCTTCAGGCAAGTCAATCACATCGGCATTGTCGCCGATCTTCTTCAAAACCTTATATGGACCATACTTCCTTGGCTTCAGCTTGTTGTATGTACCCACCGGAAACCTCTCCTTGCGCAAGAACACCATTACAAAATCCCCTTCGTTGAACACTTTAGTGTGCTTGTGCTTGTCAGCTGCTTCCTTGTACTTGGCATTTGTCTCTACCAACTTCTGTCTTCCCTCTTCCTGCTTCGTTGTACTTGGCATT
Organism: Vaccinium darrowii; assembly: GCA_020921065.1. NCBI lineage: Eukaryota > Viridiplantae > Streptophyta > Magnoliopsida > Ericales > Ericaceae > Vaccinium > Vaccinium darrowii. Next base: position 727,864 of record CM037155.1, read on the forward strand.
TGTCTCTACCAACTTCTGTCTTCCCTCTTCCTGTATAGTTTGAGCTTGCTTAGCCATGGTCTCTGCAACAACAGTTACTTCTCGACTTCATGGTAGATGACCAAATCCACAGCATGCCTTGGAGGTGTTGTTTACACAAAGAGAAAAGAGAAAGGTGACTTCCCAGTGGCACTATGAACCGCATTGTTGTAGGCAAACTTGGCTTGTGGCAAAACATGATCCCATTGTTTTGGTTTGTCACCACCGATGCTTCTAATCAAATTCCCCAAGGTCCAATTTGTCTTCTCAGTTTGGCCATCTGTCGGGTGTGCGGTCGAACTGCGCTTCAGAGAAGTATCGAACATTTTCCACAAAGTCACCCAAAAGTGGCCAAGGAACTTCACATCCTAATTAGAAGTAATGGATTGAGGTACGCCATGCAAGCGAACAACACCCCAAAAGAACAATCTAGCCACGTGAGACACATCAGATGTCTTTAGCAAGGGATGAAGTGAGCCATCATGGAAAACCTGTCCACAACCACGAATATAGAGTCCACTCCTCGTTGGGTATGAGAGAGGCCAAACACAAAATCCATAGACAAGTCTTCCCAAATATTGTTAGGAATAGGTAAAGGCATATAAAGACCAGTATTTTGCGACGGACCCTTAGATACCTGACATGTATAGCATTTCTTCACAAAATTACGAAGTCTCGCTTCAACTGGGGCCAAAAGTACCTCTCCTTCAAGCTTGCAATAGTCTTGTCTCTTTCTAAGTCTCCACTTAATTGATGCAGGACGGTTTTAGGATGCTTGAGTACTACCACCTACAATAGGAATCGTGGTGGTTTTTGGTGGGAAATAAGAATTGTATTAGGAGTAAACGCTCAAAGAAGAGATAAAAGAATTAGAAGAAGATGAAGAGACAGAGAGATAGAGATGCTTCACCCTCTCAAGGGTTAGGCGATTTCTGCAAGGAAGGACCGCAACTTAAACCCCAATCACAGTGGCCTCAGCCTTGTAAACTCAATTCATTAATAAACTCTCTCTTCCAAAATGACAGATTACACCCCAATTTATAATGCATGGATAAACCCTTCTAATTCCTAGAACTCTAAATGAAATGTAAGTAACTAATGAATACATTGAATAAGATATGTGAATGAACCTAGAAATAATGCAGACATTGAACCTACTAACAATTAGATGCAATGAACTAGTGTTTAATGTATCTAGATGAATATAAATGTAAGTAGTTAATTCATGTTGACTCTTGACCTTCCAATTACCATGGATGACCCTTGAATGACAAATCCTTGAACGAACCTTGTTGCCCTTTGATTAGGATTACCCAAATTCCTGTCCTCATCATTAATCCTCCACACCATGAGCGCACCAAGGACATTGAAATTGATTGTCAGTTCATCTGCCAACATCTTCAGTCTGACACCATTACTTTACCCTTCGTTTCTTCTACGCTGCGGTTGGAAGACTTCTTCACGAAGACCCACACTGCGGCCTGTTTTCGCTTTTTTCTTAGCAAACTCTCAATGCTCTCTGCTCTCGCATCCTTAGTTTGAGGGGATGGTGAAAGTGTATCTTTGTATCTTAGGAATATATGATAGCATCGTAATCACATATTCCGTATCTTTTATTTTAGGCATAGATTGCGTAGATTAGTGTATATTCTATATCTTCTGTTTTAGGCATAGATTGTGTAGATTGTCGTAGATCATGTGTTAGGTTTTCCTATTTAAAGTGCTTGTTATCATTGTAATTATTTATTCAGAAATAACACTTTCAGTTTTCATTGTAACAAAGAAGTTTTCCATAGTGGTACATACTTAGCCGGCCAATCTCTATGCTGAAAGCATTACAGTGATTGCACACATGAAATGTTCTTAAGAGGGGGTGAGACAATTAGTAAACTTTAAACTAGGTGGAAGTAACTTTCGTAGCAGCATGGGGCAATAGTAGTTCTTTGTTAACCAATTCTTTTTTGGTATTGAGTGTTGCGCAGAAAAAAAAAAAGGAGGAGAGGGGGGAGGGGATGAATTAGCTTGGTGGTTGTCACAGTTCTCCTATATCTCTGCACTGCACTTAAGACAGGGTAATAAACTCATCCAAACACGTAAGGTCACTTGGAAGGACATCCGGGAACTGCAAAGAGAAGAATTGTCTGTCTAGAGTTTCGGCTGATGCCACTGTGAACAAGCGCAAGAACAAAAGTGCCACCCATTCACTTTGTCGACACTATCAACTGCTAGTATTTGATCCCGACGCTATGGATGGAGTGGAAGATATGACATCTTTTTGGATGGAAGAATCAGAGGAGCTGCTCTACGTTCCTATGAAAATGAAGAGAAAGTCCAGAACAAAGAAAATGGAGTTTGTTGGGTGGGGATCTAAGCCTCTGATTGAATTCCTTCAATCAATTGGTAAAGACAGCAGCAAACCGAGATCTCAATATGAGGTCACTTCCATCATCAATGATTATATCAACACAAATAACCTTATTCATCCTCAAAAAAAGAAGAGAGTTATGTGTGATGAGAGGCTCTGTTATCTTTTTGGAAAGAAATCAGTGGTTCGAATTAAAATCTATGATCTCCTGGAGGCACACTTTGCTGAAAACCAAGATGAATCAGATGATGAGTTCTTCTACAGTTCAGAGGAGAACGATGAAAACATGATGATGGTTCGTGAACAACAAAAAGCCGCAGTGTCAGACAGGAAAAATCTTCACCAAAGGAAAAAAGTTATGGAAATCCCCAAAAGCTGTTTCGCCGCTATAATTTTGGCAAATATAAAGCTCGTTTATCTGAAAAGGAGCTTAGTTCAGGATCTTCTGAAGGACCCTGAAACTTTTGAAGGTAAATTAGTGGGAAGCTTTGTGAGGGTCAAATGTGATCCAAATGATTTATTTCAGAAAAATTCACACCAACTTCTGCAAGTTACAGGTACTTTATGTTACACATGTACACATTTGGTATAACTACTTTCCACAATAATCAGTTTCTTATATTTATTGTTTTGTTTCTGATCTAAAGAGAAAGTGAAATTAAGCTCCCTAAAAGCTATCAAAGGGTGGCTGATAAATGAAAAATGAAGAGCTCAATGAGTGATTTTAATTTCTCCCCTCCATATCGGATCATTGTCATTTGGTCGAGACAGATCTCCCTTTAAAGATACCTTGCTATTGTGGTGAGCTAACACCTTAAAAGAGCAGGCTAAGTGGACTTAGATCCCCAACCTCCCCCTAACCTGGCTTCCCAATCTTGTCCTACTAGGAGGAATGTGGGACAATTACACCCTTTCCCCTGTATGTCGTATCCTTGCCTATTTCATATTGGAGATCTCCGCCTACTACCTACATTCCCCCATATTCAAGATATTGGTTCTTTTTTAGTAGAAAAAATTAGGCACCTAGATTATCTGTATCTAATTTTCTTGTATGTTCATGCATAACTTGTTTCTTCTAGGAATGGAATCCTTTAAACTTGTTCCGAGACTGCCTGTCTTTTATTTTTATTTATTTTTATTTTTTATGTGGAGACAATCCATGGTTTGACTGTCAAATACAGGATCATAGTTACTTTAATTTTAAGCCATTCATATGTTAATCTTCCAAAAACAAATATCATTTGGCTGATTGGCCTCTCCTGTCCCTATGCTATTTTTTGCCACGTTGTATTGATAACTTTTGTTGGTACTGTTGACTGCTTTATAGGTGTGAGTAAAGCCTCTGGAACTGACATTTCTTGCACAAATATTCTCGTTGAGGTTTCCAATATGATGAAAGACATTTGCATTTCCATGTTGTCAGATGATAACTTCTCTGAGGTAATCAGCTTGTACGGCAGGGTGCCAACATGATGTTAACATTGATTGCAACAAATCATATTCATATTGCTTGATCGTTGGAATGTTGGATTAGTCATTCTTTTTAGTTCCTTCCACTTGGATTTTGCATATTGAACAGCATTTTATGGACTGATGGCTCAAAATTGTTTAAACTCTGTCGCCAAACGGGTATAATGGATGGACTTCTAATTGCTGACGTAGTTAGGTTATGACAATGGTACAGCATAACTTGTTTGATAGGCACATATACTAGGTACAATTATTCATCATATTAGGTACAATTATTAGGCACATACATTGGTACAATTATTCATCCACAAAGTATTCACCAAAAAGATTTTTTTTTTTTTTTTTGTGTTTAAGCTTTTATGGTCAGAGTTGCAGAACACTTGGCAATTCAATTTGAACTGAGAAAGTTGGGCATATTCGGAATGTTGTCACAGGTGTTTTCAAAGTCAAAGCAATGCTTAAAAGTCTGAAAATCTTCTTCTGTGGTGTGATTTGAGAGATTATACTTGTGCTCTATTTAGGTATTTAGAAAGAGTTCCAAAGTGTTCCTCACACATGTACTATTAGAGAGGGAAGCGGTGGACCAAACGTTGAATTTGTTGTGCATCGGGCCTGTGAAAGACCCAACCACCATTACGATTTATCATTGCCATGATAACAGAGCGGAAGAAACAAACTAGACATATGCAAAATTAATATTGGAGAAGTTGAACTAACAGACAGGCGAGAGAAGAATTCCACTACTAAAAAGAGAATGACTGCTTATAAGAGCTAAATGGAGTTTTTGAAGTTAGAGAAAACCCTACTTTGTTCTCACTCCCACGAAGTCTAATTGTCAGCTATTGGAATCTCTCTACCGAAACCTCTCTCATCAAGTCTCAGGAAACACGAGTTTCAACCAAGAGGAATGGAGGCCCATAAAGGTTAGGTTATCAAAAACTAAAATGTTTGCAAAGAATCAAAGATCAACTAAAAACATGATGGTCTACCAAGTCTTCATGGACAGAAACCAAAGAACTAAGAGTACTGCTGAGTTCCGTTGAGGATGAAGCAGAGGTTTACCAAGGAACCACCTCTTACACTAATTACACTATTGGGACACAAAAAATGAAAAATACTAGCTAACTGTGCTAATTCTTACACTAGTAACATTACTATTGGGACACAAAAAATGAAAAATACTACCTAACTGTGCTAATTCTTACACTAGTAACATTACTGGAGATGCCCTCAGTCAACTCCTTCAATAACTACACGTGCATCACCAGGGACCCATAAACAACTAAATCACTTGCTTAATCTACTGCTTAACCGACGGATGCTGCTGGATATACTACTGCTGATGCTGGCGTTGCTATCTTAGCTGCTTTCTGGTGTTTCCTTGTTATTTTATGTAGGCAAAGCTATTGATCTTGAACAGGATCTTGCTTCTGATTTCTTCCTCTGGTTTGGAGTACTATATTTTGAGACAGGCATCATCCAAAACTTTGCCAGCGCGAACACAGTGGTCTCTGACCAGGACCAGGAACTAATTCGAATTTGGGTCTTGACATATTGGTGGTTTTTAACCGTAGACATCTTGCCAGGAAGTTGGTCGGCTCATCATGGATTAAGTTGGGGTGGCTGGTGGTTTCGGGATCCCGTAGAAATTCTTTTATGCCTCGGGTATTAGCCATAGCTTGTATTCATTGAGTAGCAGTCTTAACAATTGTAGAAACCAAGGAGAGGTATCCCACTCAAGTGGAACAAGTAGTAGTCTTCCAAGGAACAAATTATAATCAGAACTCCCAAACCCTTTTTAAAGGTGAAGCCTTAGCCATCAAAGAAATAACATAGAAATAGATAAAGAAGCGCATGGACAGGCAGTGCTATTCCAAGTCCAAAATTAACATGGGAACATCCAAAATAAAGCTCTATGATGTCCCGAACCCATGGAGTAAAAAATGATTTCTGAATATTTTGCTTCGTGCAAGGTTGAGCCCAACGTCAATTGATGGAAGCCCAAATTTGCAGTGGCATTACTCAGCTCGAGGGGACAAACTATTGCGAACTTATTTGACCAGAATTTAATACATTGAGCAAATCTTGAACTTACTCATCAACAAAACCCTTGGTCTGGAGCTCTGCCCCTTGGAAACAATTGACCTAATTTATGATGCCTGCCTGCCTGATGCTGGAAGTATTGGGATTGGGGTATTGTTAGGAATCTGTCTTTTTGGTGCTCTTTGATGGGCCTGAGTTTCACCAACACTTGTGGCCCCATAAGGTGGGCTGGTGAAGCCATTGGTGTTGATCAGGCTGCTCTGCTGGTCCCCCTCTCTCCTTTCTAGTTAGCCGAAAAAGTTTGTGGTTGTATGGAGAGATGAAAATCTGCAAGACTATAGAAGAAATAGACATAGAGGATACAGATTGTTATTAGAGAGAGGAAAAGTGTTAAGGTGTTAATTAACCCTAACACATTATTGATATTTATAGTGTGTGAGTACAAGATACAAAGACACATAAAATCTTCTAACATAGATGACATAAGGCAATCAAATATTCTCTTTCTTGGACTTCAGATATGTTTCAGTATGAGAGTTGAATGACCTTGGAAATTTCCCACGACATCTACTCAAGCAAATAGTAACAGTTCATTATGAGAGCGATAGTGAGATTCATAGAAGAGCTTACTTGGAGATGAGCATTAGAGGAAAATGGGAATGGGAAGGATAGTGTATGTACCCTATTGCGTTGGTTTGGGAAAGTGTAATTTTATCATTTATGTACTATAAAGATTGTAACAAGAGCGCAGAGGATGTTTGGGAGTGCTGATTGCTCTACTCTGCCTATGGTATGGTCAGACTAGTCGATTTACCTTGTAGGAACCCTTAGTTTGATTTTACTTATGAAGGACACGTTTTGAAGTACTTTTAAATGCTGTATTGTACTTAAAGAGGAGATAAAAAGGTTCTCTGTAAGAAAGTTGATGCTTAAAGTTTGTTAGTTGAACAGCTTGCACGAGTGTTTAGTACGCGTGTCTTGTTTCGATAAATACAAAGGCTGTTCAATCCAAGAGTATCTAGGAAGTGTAAATATACATGTCGGACACGGACCTACCTGTTTCCCTTTCTGCAGACTAATTTGTTCTTCTTCTCTTTGCTGCTTTGTTTAAGTTCTTCCCACGTTGTATAGAATGTGTGAATACGTTCACATTCATTCCACTAAAACTTTTAAATATCAGGTCAATTCTTGTTTCTTGAGTAAAAATGGTTAAGCCGATAGTCACAGGGGTAAACATGATGTTTCTCAAACTTTTGGGTTATAGTGTAATTAACCCATGTATACATATTCCTATAGTACCAAGATCTCATCTATTAGTGGTCTGGAAACCCTAGGTCGATCATCCTCCTCTGCTCGAGATCTCTCTCTCTCTCTCTCTCTCTCTCTCTCTCTCTCTCTCACATTGCTTCTCTGTCACTGAAGTTTCCTGTGAGGGCTCCCTCACAAAAAAAAGTGCGGGAAAACAGTTGTGGGCTGTTGGATCCTATGCCCTTCACGCGATCCAACGGCTCACAACTGTTTTCCCGCACTTTGTTTTGTGAGGGTAGCCCTTATAGGAAACTTCTTGTATATATATATATATATATATATATATATATATATATATATATATATATATATATATATATATATATATATCTCACAATGTGCGTGTGTGCGTATATATGTTATTGTATCATTGTATATGTAACGTGGGATGGAAAAACAGAGATGACAAAGTGTATATCTCTGTTTATTTTTTAAGGCACACTTCTCTTTAAAATTTGAACCATGTTCCTCAATCGGTGCTAGTAGCATAAAAGGACTAAACTACCCCAAACATAAAAGATAAATAACCATTTAACTGAAACCCTAACAGACGGAAACCCTAAATTATAATTTCTAATTTATACTTCACACCCCCGCCGTGTCCGTGTCCATTTTTTAGAATTGCCGTATCTGTGTCCATGCTACTTAGCAGCTCAGCTATGGTCAGCTTCTAGATCAGATCATGGCTTCAACCGTTGACTTATCTGTTTTTTTTTTTGGGTATTGAGGTTGTTTTAATGCTTGGAGACCTTAAGACACGTAGACGGTCTTCGTCATGGAAAAAAGTTTTGGATTATTCTATGGTGGTGTGAACTTCTTTTGCTACTTTTGACCGGACTGCCGAATATAATCAAACAAGTGAACAATGACTTCTGTACGAGCATGAAACATCCGCCGGATGGTCTTTGCATTCTGTGTCTCTGACTACTGTGACGGTTATTGCAGGAAGAATGTGAGGATTTGCGTCAGAGAGTAAAAAGTGGATCCCTCAAAAGGCCTACTGCTGTAAGTTTCTTAATGTACTAATTTATCTGGCTACCCAAAGTTGACCTTTGTAGCCCACTAGCCCTGGTCTTTGCTTCAAATCTGTGCCCAAGAAAAGACTCTTATTTCATTGTTAAGGAATTTATATGTGGAAGGATATTGAAGTTGATTTAATGCATGACCTTTTGGGCTCTCTGTAAAACTGCCAGTTATGTGACAGTTTTCAGGCCGAATGGCTGATCAAAAGGGAAATTAGTTGAAGAACCTGTAAGATTCCAGGCCACATTTTCTTGAATTCCAATGGTAAGGAATATAGTTCCATTACTAGGAATTCCAATGCTTGTAACGAGATTCCTCTTTCTATGCGATTGAAGTATTTTGTTTGCTTTGGAGTATTCTAGCAGACTAGCAGAAACATTAGATTTCCGGAATTGTGAGCCCGTCTACTTTTCTTATTCTTGAATAGTTCTTGTTCCTTCTAGAATGTGATATTTCTATTTTCTATGGGGAGAGCGAGGTTTGGGAATGACATTTTTCCTAAGAGTGAAAATGCTAGGGAGTTTACAGGGCCTTTTTTTTACTTGGGATGATGTGATAGAAAAGGCTACAAAATTCATTGAATTTAAGTGAATCCATAGCCTTTGACACAATAAAATGGAGAAAAATGATTCATTTGGCTGACCCATATTGATTACCCAACAAGGGTTAGTTTGATTTGGTTTAGTATTATTCTGCTAAATATTGAAGGTTCGGCTTTTTCCTGTTTCATTTCCTTCTTATATTTCCATTTGCACAAAGCATTATTTCTTGTGTGTTTTATTTTGTTGAGACAAGGGTGATAATCTCAAAATACGATATTAACTAGCATTTCATTCAAGTATTTTTGGCGTATGATTGATTAGAAAATGTTGTACTTTGTTGACGCAGTCAAGTTCCCTTAGTTTTAAACTTTTCATTGTTGTTAGCCGTTTTTAATTTCTTCTGTCTATATGTTTCAAATAATTATAGAACGGGCCTTTCTTGGCAGGTGGAGTTTCAGCAGAAAGCCCAAATGTTGCATGAAGATATCACAAAGCATGTATGTACTACTGTTCTGACTAAGATAAACAGTAACGACGAGTTTAGGGACTCTTTTGATACCTTTATAGGCTCGCATGTATAACTTGTTATCTATCTTTCATCGGCATCAGGAAATTGTTGAGATCCAAACTAAGGATTATATAAAGTTAGACTAAATTCAGTTTTAATAATTCTCTTTCATATATATATGTTTAAAAATGGGGCAGTACATGGGAAGATGTTTTATGGACTTCTGTGGATTCACTATGAGTAGACATTACTTGACCAAGTCATGAACATCGTACACGCATAAATTCACAAACATAAAGCAAGGTATGCTGAACCACAAAATAAAACAGAAGGGAACTATCATGTTTGAGTGGAAAACGTACTGATTGGCGTGTTATGTCGATAATTGGACATAACAAAGATTCTTCTCTGTTTCAGTCAACGTCCTAACAAAAGCGTTCTTTATATTTGTCAGAAAATTGCAGTGAGGATATTTTTTCTGGAATTTTGTTTGAGTACTCGGGAAAAATTAATTTGTGTTGATATATGAACTCAATTATTATTAATGTTGAGCTTTACACACTGCAATCATCCCCGGAGTTGCGGTCTGTGACTTCCGACCACCGGTAACATCAGCCACCACGATCTCCCATTGTCAACAGAGGACCCTGCCACACCTCTGTGATATTGTCCGCTATTGGTGTCCTTTCCAATCGTCATTTGCCATCTACTCCACCATCTCTGGCTGTGTTTCATCAGGTTAGCACCAGTCACGTGCAGTGCACGTGCTAAGTAGCGATGGTACATATCCTTCAATAAGGCCCTTTGTTCCCGCTCTCAATGCTCGCTCTGCGCTTGCGCTTGCGCTCTCAATACTTGCACTAACAAATTTTAGTAGTTTGAGATATTTTAGAAAGATGCTTTCATGGTGGCGCTCTCGCACGTGCATTATGAGACTTTTTTTACCTTCATTCATGTTATTTTTACATTCTACAAGTATTCTAAAAATCTTTACGTAATTTTTAATTTGATTTTCTTTATTGTTGTCGTTGATCCTTTGCTTCCCTCATCCATATTTCCTTTCATGTAAGTGATGCATTTGGAGATGTTATTTTTCTTGACCGGTGGCTTTAATCATTACTCCCCTTCCAATTTAAGGACTGATGAATACTCATTCTCTTATCCAGCTCGCTGTGGCATTAAGTATTATAAGTAACACCGTCCAATTTAAGGACTGATGAACACTCATTTTCACTTATTTAGTGTTGTCGCTTTTCTTTGTCAATAATCAGCAATTTAATTATATGAGGTAATTATGATCTCTTTTGTCCTCTAATATCGCGCTTATCATGTCCATCAAAACTTTCTATTGCTCCACATGCCAAAATTAGTAAAGGTCGTGAATATGGAATTAGATGACATACAAATTAATGAAGGTTAGTTTATCCCACTTATAAAGCATATTTCGTGATGAACAACCAGCTACATTGATTTTGGTTGTAATCCAGCCGAGGTTTCACAGGTAGGAAAATGTGTGGCGGGTCCCACCAGTTGGTTGTTTGTACAAGAACATTTTATTTTGTTATGTGTGGCGGGTCCACAAATTCGGGTCCCACCTATCCCTTAGCTCCTTCCACATACAAAGTTATCAGGCATACTTTTCATCCCACCATAGGCAGCTAGCTGCAAATGAGGATGGAAAACATAGTTCCTGCTTTTATATATGGCACAGAAACTGTCAGCCAGCCTCAGCAGCTGCTGCTCTCAGTGCTGGTCGCAGCAACCCTAGTGCTTGGTCGTGACCCATTATCCTAACCCGAAACCATCACAGATTCCTGACCTACCTACTAAAACACATGACCCAGCCCAGAATGAGTCAGACCCATGATCTAGTGAACCCAATCCCAATCCCAATCCCAACCTAAATGAGTCCAAACTAATAAGAAACATCAAAGTCCAAACTTAAGGAAATGGAAATGGACTTCTTTTGTCTCTTAAGAAATGGAAATATCTGTCAGTAAATTTTAAAGACGAACATATACGGACACCATCTCAATATTTTCAATACCCATAAAAGTTCCTATGTTAATGTTTCATGGCATATCTAAATATCTTTGTTCCATTTTGTTGTCAAAATATTAAAAGAACCATCAAAAAGGGGATGGCACTCTTGTGATTGATCCCTTGCACAAAGTTATGAGCCCTTGGCCTCAATCCAAAACACTACTTGCATCTGTTGTATCAAGTTATGTGACTACTCTATTTACCTTATGGCTCTTTTGATATTATTGAGGGGGATTGAACTAATCCTTTTTGCATCTTTTTCTGAGCTTTTGACAGTGGCTGGTGAGAGAGCTCAACTTGTTGCAAAATCTCATTGATCGAGCCAATGAGAAGGGATGGCGCAAAGAATATCCTTCAATCATATCAAAGTATTTATCATAGTTTAGATTTTGCTAATGTTGTCGATGTGAGCATTTGGCGGGATTGTAGGTAAGCCCTCATTTATCATGTACGACATCCTTGTTTGTGTGGAGCTTGCCTATGTTGCTCGGACTCGGGTACAAGAATTGGGTGCGGGTGTGAATCTAGATGTCCGACACTTCAAGTTGAAAAATAAAGGATGTGTGGATATGGATCTTGATGTGGACACGGGTACGAGGATAAGTCAAATAATATATTTTTTTAAATTACATATTGTTTAGTATTTTAAAAAGGTTTTTTAATATTTTCAAATATGTTTTAGTAACTTTTAATTTAATATATGAAATAATAAACAGTTTATGACGCAAAAGTACATTAATTCTTTTATGGTGGATAATAAAAGCCCAAAAACAATTATGTATAACCACTTTAACCCAAATACACAAACTATTAGTAGCCCAAAGAAAAATGAATAGGCCCATTATAACATATTAGGCATGTATCCCAATCTAATACTCCAGCCCAACTTCTGTTAGAACATACTCCTATTAGGTGCAGTCATCGTCTTGCACGATGAGAGTTCAGAGAACCAGCAAGCAGCAGCCATGGCCGATCTGCCTCTCCCTTCTCAAAGCCAGGTACTCCTCTATTTTCTTCAGTCCTCCTTCTCTCTTCATCTTCTTCTCTCTTCTCTTTCTTCTTCTTTGATGATAGAGTTAGATCTTGATCTTCATCCAACGTCTACCAATGGCGGATCCATTTTTAATATGCCGTGTCAGATCCGTATCCCGCACCCGTGTCGACATGGGTACTTTGCAAAAAATGGCGGATCCGTGCAACATAGGAGCTTACGAATTTATGACTTTGTAGTATTTGTTTTTCCCCTCAAAGTCAACAAACAAACTCTACTCATTCTGGACAATTAGGGTATGGCATGATTTTAGCCAAGTATATATTGTACATTATATTTGAGGATGCAATAATGTTTCATCTTGTTTGAAAATGATTCTTTTTATCAGCCGGATATTAGATTGTCTATATTCTTTATATTTATTTGCTTTTTCCAAAGTCCTTAGAATTTATATTAAATATGTTTTCTCTTTGTTTTTTGTCTTGTAGAAATACATCGAGTATTCTATAGTCTCTGATCAATATCTTATGAATGGGTGGCATGCCCTTAGCTGAGTTCAGGCGGCCGTCCCCTTATCATTACAAAGGTGTACTAATCTGAACCCCGAAAGAGGAGGTACATGTCCCAGTCCTTCTTCAAGCGCTTCTAGTGGAAGTGGGAGCAAATAATATATGTTTTGTCACAGATTATAAAAATGGATGAAACCACTTTTATTTTGAGGTATGGAAAGCCTTGGCGATATGGGAGGTTTGTGGTTGGAAAAAAGCTGTTCAATATGATTATTCTAACTAGAAAGATGCCTCATGAGTATCTTAGTGCCTATATATAAGAATAAAAGGGATATCCAAAGCTGTTATAGCTATAGAGGTATTAAACTGATGAGCCATAAGATGAAGCTTTGGGAAAGAGTTGTTGATCATCGCCTAGGAAAGATTATAATGGCATCGGAGAATCATTTTCGATTTGTTTATTGTTGATCAACTATGGAAGCAAATCTATATGTTAAGGAGAGTAGTCGAAAAGTATAGAGAGAAAAAACGACCTTCACCTGATTTCCATAGACGTAGAAAATACATATGATAAGGTGCCTAGAGACATTCTAGCGTGGGTCTGGGGGAGAAAGGATGTGACAATAGGGTATATTAATGCGTTTAAGGATTTGTATGAAGGTGTTGTCACTATTATTAGATCCGCATTTAGATAAACAAGCATATTCCTATTCATAGTTGGTAGGATTACACCTGGGATCCACTTTGAATCCTCATGTTTGCCTTAGTTCTGGATGAATTGACTAGGCATATTTAGGATGCTATACCTGGTGTATGTTATTTGCGGATGGTTTTGTTTCAGTAGATGAAACTACAAAGGTAATGCTAAATTAGAAGCTTGGCAGAAGCATTGGAGGAAAAAAGATTTAGGATCAGCACTAGTTAAATGGAGAATATGAAATATAAGTTTAGTGGTAGTCAAAAAGTGCTAGTGTTGACAGAGTGACCTTCCAAAATTAGGAGCTACCAAAAAGTGAGCGTTTTAAGTATCTTGGCTCAACTGTTGGCAAGGATGGAGAGATTACGGAGGATGTGTCACGTAGAGTAAAAGTTGGATGGGCCAAGTGACGGAGTACTTTGGGAGTCTTGTGTGACCGCAGGATATTCACAAAGTTGAAGGGAAAATTCTACCGTACCGCCATAAGATCAGCCATGCTATATTGTATAAAGTGTTGGGCTACTAAGAAACAACATACGAGTAAGATGAGTGCAGCTGAAATGAGAATATTGACATGGATGTGTGGTTTGACTTTGCAAGATAGAACTAAAAACAGCATGCAAGCACTGATAGAAGATAAGGTGAGAGAGAATAGATTAAGGTAGCTTGACACGTTTATGGAAGATCGGTCGATGCGGTATGTTCAGCATCCAACTCAAAACCAATTGGCAATGAGTGGAGAGGCCGCCTAGGCTCATATACTAGCTTCGGAAGTTATAATTAACCAATGTGGGACAAGATCTAACACGGTAGTTAGAATGAGTGATATGGTTAGGGTAGATGGTAGTGCTAAGAGGATGGATAGACCAACATTGACCTTCGAGGCGTAGTTCAAAAGGTCCTAGGTTTCTTGGATATCCTGGATAGAACAAGACAACGGGTTCATGTAGCCGACCCCAATTGATTGACTAATGGTAAGGCTTGGATTGGTTATTTTGCAATGATCACATATTAGCTTAAATGTCTGAAGTGCTTTCTATTATGAACAGGAGTTCTACCTCTAATTGTTCAGCTGCGGAATAGGGTGATCCTAGGGTTAGAAAATTGGAGGCCTTTACTCAAGTTTTGCGAGTTAACTATCTTCGAATTGATTACTAGAGGATGTGGTGGTTAAAGAGTAGAGTGACTTGTTGGGAGATTGGTCTCTACTTCAATATTTGATGCCGGGAGCCTTTGGAAGTGACTTTGAAGTGGGGATGATTTTTACACTACTACCTGGGACATTTTGAAATGGTGAAGGAATAAATTTTTGAAACAATGTCTGGTGCATGGAAAAAAGGAATAAATTCTTGGAACAAGGTCTGGTGCATGAAAAAAGCTGGAGTGGGTTTCCCTTCTTTTTATCGGAATTTGATTGGTAAAGGCAATGTTGGTTGATTATTACAGAATATGGGGGTTTCTCAAAGTACCGAGGTTTCAACTTTTATTTCAATCTCTTATGCCCTACGGTAGGAGCCTTTGGAAGGGACTTTGAAGTCGTTGGGGATGAGTTTTCCACCACTACCTGGGTTACTTTTGAAAAGGGTAACAAGGATGCATTTTGTAGTAAGGTTTGGTGCAGGGAGAAGAAGCTTAAGGTATGTTTTCCTTCCATTTTTTGGAGAGTGATTGTTCAAGGCAAAGGTGGGTTAGTAGTTTTGGAAGGAGGGTGATCTTAGAGTTTGTGTATATCCTTTTAAATGGAAACTTGCAACATTGGGCTTTTAAAATTTTTGTCGTCTTCATGAGAGTTCTTATGGTGTGGCTGGTAAGTTATGATTGGCATTGCATGTGAGAAAACGAAATGGGAAATCAGTTAATAATCTTGCTACCCCTTGTTAGCTTGTTTGAGATGAATTGTGTTCCCCTAGAGGTGTTGGATTCTATCCGTAGTTGAAGTACTACAGAGATGCGAAAATTAGGAAAAGCAGCTCAGGTTCCGATTTTTAAGTACTATACAAGTTCGATGGGCTGATTGGAATTTTGGAGCTTTCGGGCATTGGCACACCCTAACTTATTAAGGTTTATTTGGTAAAGTTGGATAATGGGCAGCTGAATTCATGCCTTCAGCAACTTAACAATTTCTACCATCTTTTAAATGGATTGAAGGTGTATAAACTGCCTTGGGGCCCCATATTTGTTTCTTTTTGAACTTGGGTAGCATCACCTTTGCTGGAGTTGAGAACCTCCCATATGACTCTTGAATATTGAGTTCTTAGAGTCTTTTGGATGCTAGTTTTTGAATGCCATGGGTAATGTTTCACTGCCATTATGTAGAACTATTAGCAGAATCATAGAAGCATCCACAGCAGTGTACCTTTTTTTTTTTCCATCATGACAGTGTACCTTTTTTTTTTTCCATCATGACAAGTTACCATTCACAAAATCTTGAGCGCAAGAATCTTAGTCTTTTCTGGGTCGAGTTTATCCTGGGTCTAGTTATGTATGATCTATATGTATATACCATTTTAGTTTGCTTGACAAAATTCCTTCCTCAAGTTCTTCTTGAGTTCTGTAATAGTTGCGATAGCCTTGTAGTAACGATTTGATCCTACGCATTGGAACTGTGTGCACGGAAATTATGTGCAATACTCTTGCTTTTCTATTGATACTGCAGATCCACTATCCAACATTGAGTCCGCAGTTCAGACTGGTACAGTGGTTAGTTCATATCTGAGCAAGTAATTTTTGTTTGCATTTATGTTTAAACTGGCAGGCGTGTCAAATTATTTGCAATGGTTACAAATCCTTAGGTGACCAGTATGTCGACAGAAAAACCATATCAACTTCTTAAGCATCGTGGCCTCCTTGACTTGTTTTCAGCCCTTACATTGGATGAGTACCTTAAAAAAAAGCAGCTACTTCAGACGCCATGTGAACAGTCGAGACTGTTGCTTGAAATTCCAGATGTAATTGCAGATGAAATAGAGGAGGAAGCTAGACCACAGGAGGGAAATAATGCCTCCCCAAAATCAATTTTTTGGGAGGCAATAGAGATTTCTGGTCATGACTTAGTATCAAATCAGACCTTGTTGACTCAAAACTCTGACAGTGCAGATGCAGCAGGTGCGTCATTAGCATAAGTTCATTTGTTTGCCTGCTCATCTCTTGCTATATACTCCCTCCGTCCGGATTTGTTGGTCCACAAACCTACTTTTTCAAGTCCGAAAATGTTTGTCCATTTTCAAAAGTTAAAGGCTAAAATATGGAAAAGTTACACAAAAAGTAGTGGACAAAAAGTAATGGAAAAAAAGTTGGAATCCCCAAAACGGACCAACAAATCCGGACGGAGGGAGTATATTTTTTCGATCGGTTAAGGTCGCGCTTGATTGTCACATGAAAACATACAGGTGTGCATGTCTGTTTCGTAAGCTTTTGAAAGTTGTTCAGTCTTTTAGATCAAAAATATCGTCAAGTTGATTTATAAAAAGAGGAAAGAGGAGATAGGATTTAGATAGTTCTTGATTTTATACGAGTTGGACTGACTTGTAAAATGATTTGTTTAGGTTTCTTCTAGTAGATTGACCTCTATTCTAATTTTTTGGTTTTCAAATCGAACGAGTTCATTTGCATTAAGTTGTGGAAAAATAAACTGCCTCTTGTATATTTTTCTCTCGACTCTCAATTACAATTCGTAGGCACCTTAAGGTTGTTTTCTAGCGACAAAAATAGTCCTGAAATGGGTTCTGAGATCATTTTATTCGATGGAGTAGGAGTGACCATCAAATCAGCGAAGTTGGAAGAAGATTGTGGAAGGGTTTTTTACAAACTTGATTTGAAGCCTTTTAGTCAGATTTAGCTTCTTCACCTGCCCCCTTAGCAACAGAACTGATAAGGAGTTCACCCTTTCCTTGGAGTAGGCTATGGGAGTTTTTCAACCATAATGTTTGAAGTTACTACCTGCGTTAGATGAATGTCCACCAGTTGTTGGACTTGTCCTATGTCTTCTGTAGGCTTCTCCTGGCTGCTACCACGCAGAATTACTTATTAATGCTGGTTCCTTAATTGTAAAGCCACTGAAATAGTGTCCGTAGTTTACCATGTAGTCAGTCATATGCTTGGATAGAAAAAGAAGCACCTTGATGAGGCACTTGTTAGTGGTTTCGACCAACTACAGAAACTTATCATGTGTTTGGGATCTGGGACAACAATTTGGGGAATGCCTATTGAAAATGGAGATATTTTGTTGTTGGGTGTATGCATTGGTGCATATCAGAGTATCAGTGGTGGTTATTGTTTGATGACCTAGAGATTGTGTCGTTCCCGTATAAAAAATAACTACTAAAACGAAACAGTTATTACTACTCAAACGAATAGTAGCAAGTGTTCTGAGTATCGTCCTCGGGGATTGTAAGGCTAAGTCACAGTTATTTCAGTTGATTCCTGAATTAATTCAAGAAAAAGATACGTTGATTTGACTTCCTAAAATTATGAAGGCTAAATAAAGTTAAAGCAGTTAAAAAAGTAAAGAAGTTTTGATGGGAGAAAGGTTTAGGGTTTCAAATCCACTCTTTCCCTCGTAACTTAAATATATTTCAATTATAGGCCTATTATTTGAATCATTCCGGTTACCATAGGATTGCAAGCCCAATAATTTATGAATCACCAATCGGCATGGACTATCTTTGGCCTATCACGAATCGTCTTACTAGTATGAACCGTTTCAATTCGGCACGAGTCGTCTCATTAGCATGACGCGTCTTACGTATTATAATCCATCCAACCAGTTATCACTAAACAATTATGAACCTTTGTATGAACGTGCATAAAACCTGGGAATTAATACACAAGATTTGATAGGAAGTACTGATCTTAAATTAAATCTTTGTAAGCCATACAACCATGATTCAAGTAGTAAAAACCTAAATTAAAACATAAATAAAGTTACTCAGGGTTCGAGCTTCATCTACACCCTAGAAGAGGGGTTTCGGCAACCATGAACTCCCATCGAAGCTTGGTGGAAGAAAGCCATGGATTTCCCCGTACTTGATTTCTGCATCTGCCTTGCATGTCCCTCGTCCAGAATCGATTTCACGTTCCAATGCTGACTGTTGAAGTCAGTCATCATGTTGCATATATAGGGTTTAAATGACTTAATCACATAAAAGCCCTTTGAACTTTTGGTAATGATAAATTAATAATCCAACTCTAATTGCTTTGCACTTTAACCCCCAAACTTCTTTTAATCTTGTTTTTATCCTGTTAACTCAGACAATATTATTGAGAGGTAAAAACTTAGGGTCTGTTCTCATTACGTAGTACTTATACATGAATACAAGAGACAAATTACACTATGAACCTAAACTACTACTTAATTGCAAGAGTAGACAAATACAACCTAATTACACATTTACACCCACAACTTTACACTCCCCCTCAAGTTGGTGCGAATATATCAATCAAGCCCAACTTGAACACAATGGGGTGGAAACTCTTGTTGCCAAGCCCTTTTGTGAAAATATCAGCTAATTGATTTTCAGATCGCACAAAAGGCATACATATCAACCCCTCGCTCAACTTTTCCTTGATGAAGTGTCTGTCAATCTCTATATGCTTCATTCTGTTGTGTTGAACAAGATTGTGAGCAATGTTTATGGCAGCTTTGTTATCGCAGTAGAGTTTCATAGGACCACTATCAAAAATTCCCAAATCATGTAACAAAGTTTGGAGCCACAAGAGCTCACAAACACCATGAGCCTTGGCTCTATACTCTGCTTCTGCGCTTGACCTGGGAACCACTAATTGCTTCTTACTTCGCCAAGTAACCAAATTCCCCCCAAGAAAAGTGCAATAGCCAGAAGTAGAGCTTCTATCATCTACAGAACCAACCCAATCAGCATCAGTAAATGCCTCCAATCGCAGGTGACCGTGATTAGAGAATAGAATTCCTTTTCCTGGAGTTGATTTGAGATACCTCAAAATACGATAAACTGCATCCAGGTGTGAGGTACGAGGATCATGCATAAACTAACTAATAACACCCACTGCATAAGTGACATCCGGTCTCGTGTGGGCTAAGTATATCAGTCGACCAGCGAGTCGCTGATATCTCTCTTTATCCGTGCGCTCCCCTGAGTCTCCACTAAGCTGATGATTTGCCTCAATAGGAGAATCTGCAGGTCTACAACCCAACATACCTGTTTCTTTCAATAAATCAAGAATATACTTCTGTTGGGAGATAAAAATCCCTCTATCAGACCTTGCCACCTCCATTCCAAGAAAGTATCGCAGTGATCCTAAATCCTTAATCTCAAACTCTTGAGCCAGACTAGACTTGAGATTAAGGATCTCATCCACATCATTGCCTGTCATTATTATATCATCAACATAAACAATAAGGACAACAATCTTACCAACACCTTTCTTGATGAACATAGTATGATTTGCATGACTTTGTTTGTATCCAAATCTCAACATAGCCTTTGAAAACCTGCCAAACCAAGCTCTAGGTGACTTCTTCAACCCATGAAGAGCCTTTTTCAGTCTACACACCTTTCCCTCAGTTTGAGATGAAGAAAAACCAGGTGGGATAGCCATATACACCTCCTCCTCTAACTCACCATGGAGGAATGCATTCTTCACATCAAATTGTTGGAGAGGCCAATTCAAATTGGCAGCACACGAGAGTAAAGCTCTTACAGAGTTCATCTTTGCTACTGGTGCAAATGTCTCATCGTAGTCAATACCATATGTTTGAGTGAAACCCTTGGCAACAAGTCTCGCCTTGTACCGCTCAACTGTACCATCAGCATTTTGCTTAACAGTGAAAACCTATTTACATCCCACTGGTTTCTTTCCTTCCGGAAGTGATACTAGCTCCCAAGTGCCATTCTTTTTCAAAGCTGTCATCTCTTCTACCATAGCTCCTTTCCACTTAGGTATCATGAATGCATCCTGCCAATTATGTGGAATAGATATAGACGAAAGAGACGAAACAATGGCATGGTATGAAGGAGATAAACGATCATAAGAGACAAACTGGGAGATGGGATGTTGAGTACATGATCTAACACCTTTCCGAAGAGCAATAGGAAGATCATCAGAATTATCAAGAGGAGATTCAATGAGAGGAGTCATTACCAGATGAGTCAGCTGAGGAATCTGGAATTGGAGCCGGAGATTGTGGTTGACAAGGGGGTATCACACAAGAGGACTTCCCATGTTTTCTACTGTAGGTCTTGAGGTTAGACCTTTGCAGCCGGTGTATATAATCCTCATCATCACCACCTATGTCACGAGTTGCTTTTTTGGCAGATATTTGTACCTCTCCAGACTTTTCTTTCTCCCCCTCACCATGATTATACATCAGTTGCTCCCCTCACCATAAAACATCTCTTCCTCCTGCCTATGCTCCCCCTGAAGAGATGGAGTGGAGGGAGAAAAAAAGGACACTGTTTCCCAAAAAGAGACATCCATAGAGACAAAAAAATTTCTAGAATGAGGATCATAACACTTGTAGCCCTTCTGAGTAGGAGAGTACCCAATGAAAACACATTTATGGGCTTTAGGACCTAGCTTGCCACCTGAGGGATGAGGAGCATGAACAAAACACACACAACCGAAAACACGTGGGGGAAGAGTTGTGGTCCAAAAAACGCTAGGAAGACACTCAAGGGGAGTTTTAAAGTTAAGAACACTGGATGGCATGCGGTTAATAAGATATGCTGCAGTCAGAATGGCTTCTCCCCACAAATATTTGGGAACATTCATGGTGAATAACAGAGAGCGAGCTACCTCAGCTAGATGACGATTTTTGCGTTCAGCAACTCCATTTTGTTGTGGAGTGTCAACCATAGTTGTCAAATCGTGAATCGAATCGAGAATCGAAAAGGCCCGGTTGCGAATCGTGAATCGAATCGAATCGTGAATCGCTCCGATTCGGTCATTTTTTCTAAAAATGCATAAAAAATGTAGATTTTAAGTTAGAATCAATAAAACTATCGTTTCATAAGATAAATGGATGATCATGTAATCTAAATAGGCAAGACACTTGTGTAGTTGCGTTTATAGCAAGGGATGTGGGTCCGAACAAGTGATTTTTCATCAGATTTACCCCACCCCAATACATTTGACCACAATAATTGCATTCGATTAACTTCGGTCACACGTGCCCAATGTTACCATGTATGGTCTTCCACTGTACTCTTCATTTTTCCCATTTTTGCAGCAAACTAACTCAGCACAGAAAATTAAATTTTAGGCGCACACAAAATTGACAAGTAATAGCATATTACAATATACAATATTTTACTTAGTTCGTTTAGTGGGTGGTAATACTGGTATGAGTATTAGTAGTAAACAATATCATTAGCATATTATTCTATAGCTAGTGGATATATAAATATTATATAATAGTGAGATAGTGGCACGTGTTATATATTATTATATTATATATATATGAGATAGTGGGCATGTGGGGTATATTATTATATTATATATAGAAGAGATAGTGGGCATGTGGGATATATATGTATATATATCATTACCTGACTTATTCGACAAAGATGAACCAGACAAAAGTCGACTTCTTCTTCTTCTTCCGTTCGACTTCCTCTCTGCAGTTCGACTTCTTCTTCTGCGGTTCGAGAGTCGACGATCAAGAAGACGTAGTTCGGTGATGGTGGAGCCCTCCTTTCAGTTGAAAAGTTGGAACACCACAGCAGAGAGTCGAAACACCAGAGTCAGGTGTGTAAAAGCTAAGTTTTGGGGGACCAACTGTTCGAAAACCCAAATCGAAGGGTTTCTGATTGTCGTCTAACACTTTCCACCCTCTGTATTGCTTTAAAAATAACAAAACCCCCGTTAATTTTAGTTTATTTCAGTTTTGGGTTCAATTTTCCGAATCGTACCGAATCGTATGAATCGTGCGATTCTTGCAATTCCCGAATCGATTCTTCGATTCTGTACGCGATTCTACCCCAAATACGATTCTAGGTATCGTTTCGTATCGTTTTCATAATGAATCGAACCGAATCGTATGATTCGAATCGCGAATCGTACGATTTCGACAACTATGGTGTCAACACAAGTCGTCTGAAATAGAATACCATTTTCATCTAAAAAAGCCCGAAAACTCTTATCGATGTACTCAGTGCCATTATCACTCCGAAGAATTTTAATACTCATATCAAATTGAGTGTGAACCATTGCATGAAAAGATTTAAAACAGGAAAACACTTCACTTTTTGACTTAAGTAAATACACCCAAGTAGCACGAGAATAACAGTCAATAAAAGTAACAATCCACCAAAAACCTTTAAGAGATGTAACAGGGGAAGGACCCCAAACATCAGAATGAATAACCATAAACGGAGAATCACTCCTTTTATTAATAGGTGCATAAAAAAAACGTTTATGTTTACCAAGCTCACAGGCTTCACAAAAAAACTGACTCCTAGAACAATGTTTAACTAAACTAGGAAAAAGTTTCTCTAAAATCCCAAAGGAGGGATGACCCAATCTACAATGCCACTGATGTAACATAAAAAGAACTAAACTCGTATCTGCTTGCAGAGCTAGACCACATGACAAAGATGGTTGAGGTGCAGATTCCAAGAAATAGAGGCCACCATGTGTTCTACCACTGCCAATTACTTTCCCCGTTCCCAGTTCCTGAAAAACACAATGAGTAGGAAAGAATGTCACAGAACAATTTGCAGAACGAGTGAGACTACTAACAGACAGAAGATTAGTGGCAAAATTTGAAATATGTAGAACTGAAGAAAGAGAAATAGAGGGAGAATAGTGAATGGAACATTTCCCTGCGATAGCAGAGAACGACCCGTCTGCTATTCTGACCTTATCCTTACCAGAACAAGTAGAATAAGAATCAAATACGGAGGAACAACCTGTCATATGATCTGAAGCACCAGAATCTATAATCCAAGGGATAGCAGAGAGGCAGTGAACGCATTTGATGGGATACCTGTGTGAGCAAAATAAGATGAAGTGGAGCTGCTGTGGAAGAGAGCTGTGGTAGATGAAGAATCAGCCCGATCCATAAGGCGCCTAAGAGCTTGCATCTCCCCCTGAGAAAAACCACCAGTATGATCTAAAGTCACCTGAGCCCCAATACTAAATCCCGAGTCAAACGAAGTAGAAATCGCAGATTCTGAGACATGAGCCTGGGCCTGAGAACGTACTGTACCACGACCACCGCGTCCACCCCCTCGCCCACGAGGGGGGCGGCCATGTAACTTCTAGCAAAAATCCCTAGTATGACCGGTGTTGTGGCAATAATCACACTGAGATGTCTCACAATCAGGCCCACTACTAGCACCAGGCTGTGACTTACTACTCTGTGAAGTAGGAGTAAACCCTCTGCTAGAACCAAACTGACCCTGAGGACTGACAACCATGGAAGAGCGGTCAGAAATAGGAGTATGCATCATAGCTCCCCTCCTACTCTCCTCCTACTGAACAATAGCATAAGCTTCACTCAGAGACGGAAACGGAACACGACCCAGCACCTGTACTCTAATTAGATCATACTCCATGTCAAGGCCAACAAGAAAGTCATAAATACGCTCTTTCTCTAACCTCTTCAACCAATTAGTAGCATCCTTAGTACAAACAGCCTGAAATCCCTGATAAAAATCGATTTCCTGCCATAGTCCGCTCAACTCCGCAAAATACGCAGCTACAGACCGATGGTGTTGATCTAAATTACGGAGTCGCTTTCTCAACTCAAAATAGTGTGCATCATTACCCTGCTGAGAATAGGTTTGAGCTACAGTAGTCCAAATCTTATGTGGAGTATCAAGGAGCAGAAAGTTATGACGAATTTCGGCTTTCATAGAGTTAAACAACCAAGTCATGACCAAAGATCTTTGAGACTTAAATTTCTTAAGGGCAACGGCCTCTGTAGGTTGAGTAACAGGACCCTCTATGAATTCTGACATCTCCTTGGCTTCAATAGCCAAAGTGAAGGTGCGAGACCAAAGCAAATAATTTGTACCATCCAACTTGATGGGACAAATATCCAAGGAACATTCTCCAATTTCCTTTCAAATTGGCCCGACATATCCTTAGTACCAGAAGTTTCAGTCTCAATAATTTTTGAATCCTCAGACATGTTGGAATGAAACTATAAACAATAAACAAGGCTGGAAGTAACTCAACAGCAACAATATAATGGATTCTGGACACAACCAAAAGTGACCCAGTAAATATCAGAGATTTCCCAATTAACGTGAAAGTTAAAAAGGCTATCCAAGAGCTTAAACAAGTCTAGATGAGCAATAACAGTGCCGACAATGCTCGATATTAATCAAGGAGCTATAATCAGTGGTAGATAGCAACCTGAGATGATCGCCGGAGGATAGCAAGGGTCGCCGAAGTCCGGTGTGTGCTGTATGGTGGTCGGAAAAAGCTATCAAAGAAAACCCAATTGATTTGATGAAGACCGAGTAGATTTCGAACTCAAATAGCAGCAGAAGCAACTGATTGGAGATCGTATGGAGGTCGTATGATGATCAGGAATACTATCGAAGCCCAGAAAGTTGATGATGATGAAAAAACAGGAAGTTTCGATCGGGGTGTGATTGGTGATGATGGCTGATGATCGAAGTTTGATGATGGCTGATGACAGAAGTTCGATGATGGCTGATTTCGATCGGTGGTTGATCGATGTTGGCTGTAAAGGTTATTTATGGGTGTTGTCGTTTTTGGAGGAAAAAACTCACAACGAGATGTGGAGAAAACTCACACACTACTCAGATCTTGTTCTCTGATACCATGTTAACTCAGACAATATTATTGAGAGGTAAAAACTTAGGGTTCTGTTCTCATCACGTAGTACTTATACAAGAGTACAAGAGACAAATTACACTATGAACCTAAACTACTACTTAATTGCAAGAGTAGACAAATACAACCTAATTACACATTTACACCCACAACTTAACATATCCAAATTCTTGGACAATGAGCTCAATCACCCTATAAACTAGGGCTGTTCATTTGGCCTGTGACCCAACCATCCGACAAGACCCGACCCCAAAAAACACACATCTGACCCGTCCGACCAGGTTAAACGGTGGGGTTCGGTTTTATTATCTGGAAAATTCAGCTTCTCGGTAGGGTCTCGGATTGGGGAAAAATAAAACGGGTGAACCCGACCCGACCCGACCGACAAAGTAAAAAACCCTAAATATAAACTTATACCCACCGCCTCCCCCATCTAATCTTTACCCTGTAACTCTTCGTCTCTTCCTCAGACTCCCCACTCTCTACTCTCCACTCCTCCCTCCCACAGATCTCCCCCAAATTACCATCGTGATTCAACTCCCATCTCAGATTTCTCTCTCGTGCATGAAGTCTCTCTCTCTCTCTGGCGGCGGCTCAACCTCAGGAGTAAAATGGTGGGGTGGACTCTAGAGTCGCTGGACGGTGGGCTCTCCAGCGTCATCGCTACGGCTGGGCAGTGGGCTCATCAGTGTCACTGCTCACGGATGGACGGTGGGCTACTGGGCTATAGTAGAGACTAGAGATCAAGTTTCAGATCTCTCTTTTTCTTTCAATTAAATCATATGAGAGGGTAATCTTTGTGTCCCTCAAGGTCGGTTTTATTTCCAAAGAGGCTGGTTTTATTTTCAAATACTCTTTTGATCCCTTTTTTTTCCCTTGAACATAACATAACTATTGTAGCTACTTTCTTTGCTTTCTTTTGATTTGTCACATGTTCTTTGATTTTGGTTGCGAAACAGGTTCGTTTTTTGGGTTGAAATCTCTTAAAATGAAAATTCATTCTCTCACTCTCTATCTCTCTCTGTGTCCACCTGTTCACCCGGCCAACCCGATCCGGCACACCCGACTACCCAGTTGGTCGGAACCCGAACATGGTTTTGGTCGGAGTCGGGTAGGATTTTCTACATCCAATGATATGTCGGGTCAGGTCAAACCCAATCCAAACCCTGAAAAACCGACCTGTGTGCAGCCCTACTATAAACACAAAAAGGACAAAATAAATATCAAATAACAATTATAAACAACTAACAAATGTAGTTTGGAGGGCATGAATTGAATATTTCTGCACTTATCACCTAGGAACCTTGTCTCCAATGTGGATACATATAGCTCATGTCTTGGTTCTAATCTCGTACATGGCGCCGAATGAGTTGGAGCTGAGGGGGAGAGAGGTAATTCATGGTGCTTTGTAGCCAAGAACATGAAACGCTCTTTTAGTTATTTGCTAATTAGGTCGTGTTACTTTTGCCTTTTCAGTTCTTATGGTTTCACTCTGATTAATTATTGGAAACCATTTTAGTAAGGCTTATTTGTTACATTGGTCCTAACAAAATATAGTCAGTTTCATTTCCGTCCTTATTAACTTAATCATGTCATTTTAATCATTTGTGCAATAATTTTCAACTAATGTTGACCTTGTTGTTACCGTTTCAAAATTTTCAATTAAAACACAACAATTACAACTACTCCGTAGAATAGTGGCAAAAGTCCGAGTATCGCTGCTCCACAGGGACAAGTACACGTTTTATCGGTTTCAACAAACTATTATTCCAATTCAAGAACGAGTTTCAAGTTTTGATTTTGACTTTCAAAACCAAGAAAACAAAAAGGAAATTTGGTTTTGTAAAACAATTGGAGAAAGGTCTAGGATATCGAATCCAGTTTCCCCCTAATAACTTGAGTTGTTCAGTCAAAGACTATCCATTCAAACCAATATAAGATAATCTTGGATAACCGATTGGCATAGGTTATCTTAGCGTAGTACAAATTTTCTTACTAGCAAGAGCCGTATCTACGTGCAACCCGTCTCATAACACACATTGTCTTGCCAAGGATAGCCTATCTCAACCTATTCCAATAACTAATGATAAATCATGTATGCAAGTGCTTGGAGTCTAGAATACAAACACAAGAATTTGATAGAATAGGAACTAGTCAGACCATTCATTCAAAATGAAGTTATCCTTCAGTCATACTTTCAAGATTCAAATGAATACTCTTAAAACACAAACAAAACTCAAGCTACTTGAAAGGAAACTGTTCATCTAACCCTATAAATGATGTTTAGCTGGCCATGGAAACAAAAGACTTCAAGCTCTTTTGATTAAAACCCATGCTCCTTTGAATCTCCTCCTTTTTCTTCTTTTATCCTTTCTCCTGCATAATGGATGTCCCGATCCTACTAGACGGGACACGTATAGGACACACAGACTCATATGCAAGCAAATCATTGGGACAGACAGACGCCGAATAAAAAGGAAGTGACTCATTAAAGGTGACATCAGCACACAAAATGACAACGTAAAGACGGAGAGTAACACTTATAGCCTTTTTGAGTGCGAGAGTAGCCAGGAAAAATGCACCTAATAGATCGAGGGTCAAGTTTGCTCCGATCAAGATCCAGAGCATGGACATGACACGTGCACCCAAAAACCCGAGGAGGTAATGAGTGGAGTGGATGACCAAGAAACAAGACCGTATGAGGTATCTCACCTCCAAGGACAGTAGAGGGCATACGGTTAATCAAATAACAAGCGGCAAGAACTGCATCAGTCCAGTAAGACTTAGGAACCTGCATTTGAAATAGCAATGCATGCATAACCTCTGATAAATGTCAAATCGTGCATTCGGCAACTCCATTTTGTTGTGGAGTCCGAGCGCACGATGACTGATGAATTATACCGTGATAATCCAAAAACGGAGATAATGTGTTATGAAAATATTCGTGTGCATTATCGGAACGAAATATACGAATGCAAGTATTAACTGATTTTTTATTTCCATATAAAACGAGTAAAAAACAGACTTCAACTCTGATCTCTCTTTCATAAGATAAAGATATGTAATACGAGAGAAATCATCAACAAAAACAACATAGTACTAAAAACCAAAAAAATTAGGCACATGAATAGGCCCCCAAATGTGTGAATGAACTAACTCAAAAGGACTCAACGCACGACACTCAACTCTAGGATAAAAGGTACTCTACGGTGTTTACTAAACTCACAGACTTCACATGACAACTCTTTAAGAGAACCACAGGAGGGCACTAGACGCTTCAAAGTCTGAAGTGGTGGATGTCCAAGCCGACAATGTTGCTGATAGGAGGACTCTGTGGACTGAAGAACAACAGACTTAGCAGGATTATTGGTCAGGTAGTACAGCCCACCACGCTCAACACCGCCTCCAATCGTCCTCCCCGTCATGAGATCCTGAAACACACAACCATGAGAAGAAAAGGTGATGGAACAGTTTAAAGATTTCGTAAGTTGACTAACAGACATGAGATTAAAAGGTAAACGAGGAACACGTAACACTGAGTGCAAAGTGAGAGATGAAGAGACTGGGAAAGAACCTAACCCAGTAACCTCAGTAGTAGAACCATCTGCTAAGGTAACGTGAGATTTTTGACCAATAGATTGACAATTAGACAAGATAGTAGAGATACCGGTCATATGATTAGTAGCACCAAAATCAATAACCCAAGGAGAAGAAGAAGAGGCAACACAAGCAACAGAGGAACCTGTCTGAGCGAACGTAGTTGTATAGGGTTTAGGGTTAGAGGTCTCGGTATAGGGTTTGGGGTTAGAGGTCTTGGTTTGAAGATGATGGGTGTTGGTCGATTTAGAGTTTCAATACCAGGGAAGAGGTTGATGACGATAATGGATGTATATTAGGGTGAATGTGGGTAATGCTCTGATACCATGTTGTTTTGAGAGAGAGAAAGAAGGAAGTGTATTGGGTGTTAATTAACCCTAACACATAACACTATTATTTATATCATTGAGAGTCATATAACAGTACTTAGATAGGCGATGTGGGACAAACATAAAACTACTAACACAAACTAATTCTAACACTACATAATAAAATTGTTTGATGAATTGCTATTATGAGAGGTCGGTCGAAGGGAGTAACTGGTAAGCACCCCGCCTTCCTCTGGCAAACCAGCATATATTGCGACTGAATGTGCCGTTGATTGTGTTTGGAGCTTGAACTACACTTCCTTCGTTGGCTCAGTGGTCAAGCTCATGCTTGCCGATCTCTTTCCTTCAATATTGACTTTGCTTCAAGACGCTATTTACCAATAAGATTTGGAAAAAGAATACTTTTTGAATTGAAGAAGCTGAAGGGGTGAACGAGCGCTGTAGTAATGAGCCGTAAGAAAGATAAGCAGAGCATTCCTTCCGCCGGCCTTTATAGGAGTAGGGGGAGCGTGGTGAGATAGATAGACATCCAATCCTATTTTGAGAAATGGAAGGGATATTAAATGCCTAATCCATCCTATAAAATTTCATCGCGACTTTTTAATTTTAGTTTTTGATAAAACAAAGTCAGTTTAATATGTCCTTTAATCTTCATTTATTTTCATCCTTATTTTCCCTATTAGTGCACTAGTGTTGAAACGACTTAAATTCTTATTTCCGCAAACAAAAAAGAAGAAAAGACTAGGTTGTTTAGTTCACCTAATATTCAAGGGAATTTTAGTAGCAAAAAATAACGGCGTTACTTGACGAATTGGGGAAATCTGGATAATAGTTTGTAAAGTAAGGAAGGTCGGTGTGATTGTCAGAACCTCGGGGGGGGGGGGGGGGGGGGGGGGGGGGGGTTCCTGTATTTGTTAGAAACCTCCAGAGAGGTCACTGAAATTTACCCAAAAAGAAAAACATAATCCGTGTAAACTTTTCACCCACAAAACCACCTAATCCATCATATTCCTGACTCTTAACCCAATCAATGCAATGTGATTAGCTGAAAATTTTTGCAAGCAGCTTTAATTTGAATCTAAGTAAGACATGGGGGCAAAAAAAGGAAGTGGCAAAGGGATATATATACGAGAGAGAGATGACATTTTGTTTTATTTTCCCCTTCTATAGAAACATCTAATTTTCGAAAACAATGACAAAGCTAGATTGAGTAATCTTCTTTGTTTAATCGAACTCCAATTGGTTGCGCCCAATTCATTATTAGTTCTTTTGGATTTAATATCATGTGGGTCCCTCAATTTTCCCGTGGCCAGTATCATCATCCGCCAGTTAAGCCTCCGTTGTCCACCATTATTTGTGGAGCAATTCGTGATGGATGCCAGATATCAATACATACAAGTGCAATTGCTGCAGTTTGCACGTGCATGCACGCATACACAGAGAAGGGTGTTGGTTCTCAGATGGGTTTGGTGTTTTTATCGGTCAGCTATAGTGGCAATTTTGTACTTTTGAAGTTTTTTGGTTGTACACGTCATCTCCACATCACAGTCCCTTAGGCATGTCACTTATTTCTGTCAACAAACTTACGTCAAGGACAAGATTGAGTAGCGTATCTTATAACAAGGACTTAGTCGAAACAACTAAAAATGTGAGGATGAAATTGATGCTGACTTAATTTTATTAGGACAGAAGGAGCAGATAAGCCTCTTTGACATTGGTTGAGTCAATACACAGTAACAATGCTCTCTTTTTTCTACAATGACATCAGAGCCGTATCAGATGTATAGTGGGAAGGAACTTAGTTGCCGGAATTGGTTGGCAAGCAACTAATTTGTGGAAGCCATTTTGCCTAAAACTATATCTTCTTTCACTTTGAATATCCATCTCTACTTCCTAACATCACTTCTCCACTTCTCCTTTCTCTCCATCGCAGCTTTCTTCGGGGTTTCCAGTTTCCACCTTCTATTGCTTCTATTAGAGTTTGTCCCACATTGGTTAATTAATACCTCCAAAACTAGTATATGAGCCTGAGGGGCCTTTCCACTCATTGTCAATTGGTTTGAGTTGGATGCTTTAACATGGTATTAGAGTTAGGCTTTCAGAGGATTTTGGACAAGACCATCTTTGTTATTTCCCGTTGTTTGTGCCATAAGTGCACCATGTTTCATTATGATCCCAATGTTGAGGATCCGTTGTTTATCTCTCTACGTGCAGGTTAGGGGTCGCACGTGCGGGGGAATGTTAGAGCTTGTCCCGCATTGGTTAATTAATACCTCCAAAACTAGTATATGAGCCTAGGCGGCCTCTCCCGTCATTGCCGTTTGGTTTTGAGTTCGATGCTTTAACAACTTCTTCTTTTCTTATGTCAATTGCAGCACCCTATCCTCATCTCTGGACTGCCTAGTTTTTTTTTTTTATCTTCATTGGCTCTTCTTCCTTATACTTCGCCCACCCAAACTGTGGTCCTTGCTTCTTGACACATGACTGCTATCAAGAAATCCATTTGGCTAACCAATTGGAAAAACCAAAAATGTAGAGAATAGCTCTGACAAAGGCAGATAATTTGCAGAAGAAAAAGATTTTTTTTTTTTTGAACAGATTTTTCACTAGAATAATTTTGCTCTGCTGAACTAAATTGTTGGAAAATTCATTTTCTGTTTTCTGGGGAAACCTATAGATGCTGGTAATTCCTAACATTATATAGAAAGCATAATTTCCATTTTACAAAGTTACATTTATTGTTATGCATCTCTTATGTCTTGGTCTTATTAATTGCCGATCTAGAAAATTATGTGGGTGGTGCTTCTTATGTGACGTTTTATATTTGTTGCACATCTCTTTTGTAGCTTCAGGCTCTGCAGATATGGCCACTTCCTCCACAGTTACTCTCTGTGATTCACCTCTAGCCAGAGAAGAAAACAGATATTTCAGCAGTGGATATGTATCCGATAGAAAGCAAGGTCAATATGTTACTCACTTTTCTTCCTTTTTTTTTGCCAAGTCGTCGTTCTTGTATCTAACAATGTAGGGAGTGTCTTTAGTTAAATTACCTTCGAGTTACTATTTTTGGTATTTCATTAATTCAGATTGAAAAACATATAACGAGTGATCCACATCTCCAAAATAATAATCTAATACAGCTTTATTCTTGGAGGAATAAACTGAGATAGGATACGAAGTAATGAAGTAATGAGTCCTTGGCTTTAGGAAATTTACATTAGGAGGAAACCAACATACCCAGTAGGTTTTCCTGCTCAAACAATAACAATAACAGAACCCATCTAGTCCCCAATTATTGAGCGTACAGGCGGGGATAATTGGATATCGACCTAACCTTTGGCAATATGCACAAAGTGGCTCCTCTCAAAATACCACTGAAACAGTGGCCCTCCTAAACCTCCAAGAACCGAGGAGCTACAGGGATGTTTCGCTAGAGAACCATGCCCCTGAATCAAAGCCAAAAGGCATCAGGGAGGGCAGCCCTAGAGACCCAAATCAATTTTTGTGCCCATTACCATGCTTACTTCATTCATGGTCCACACCACCATATAATCGCAACTGCTATTAGAGCAGTTGATCGTTGATTATTTGTTTGTTTAAGATTTATAAATACAACCCTGCTTAGGGTTATCAACACATAATGTTTTTCTTATGGAGGGAACCAAACCAAATTATGCTCGTCTCCCAATCAGGTAGAGTCAGCTGCTTGAATTCATTTTGTCATCCTGCTTTTCCGTGGGCTATATGTTCATGTAGATTCAGTAAATTTATATCCTTCCTTGATATAGCATCGCCATTCCAATTTAGGTCTGCGATAGTGTGATAAGTGGGATGAATTTATTGAATCTTTGTGAGCATATTATTATAAATGTGAAAATATGGAGGTACAATTAGAGACTCTCATCTTTTTCTTGATGTCATTAAATATTTTAATCATCATTAAATTGTAATTGCAAATGTAGAACTGGCAGTATCTCTGTCATGTCAAATTGTTCAGCTACTTTTGTAGTTTATCAAGCACGGTTCACTTGTTCATATACCATGACTGCCGAATGTTTGTTTTAAGCAACGGCGGTAGCTTGTCACTGTATTTGATTAGGTCATGGGTGACTTGAGGTTTCAAATCCTTAGTTGCAGGGAGATCCTAAAGTGGTGCCGCTCCCACCATAGGAGCGCGATTCTGTGCTCCCAACTTAGAGCTTGACGGGAGCCCGCTCCCATTGAGATGGAAGCTCACTCCTTACAAAAATGGGAGTTTTTGTATGATACTGGTACAGAAAAATAGTAATTTATTACTTGAGTTCTATAAAGTTGTCTTTGATTTAGCTCATATACATAGCCCAAGTCATGATATCTTGACAAGAAAATCATACATTCTTACCCTATCCCATTTCTTATGCTTGAGGTAGACTTGGCCCTTGTGTTTTTACTCCCTAAAATGATCGTAGTTTTAAAGTGCATTTCCTAAGCTATATTATTTTCGTTATATATGTACACTTTTCTTTCACGCTCCCAACCTTGGGAGCTTCTATATTCTCTTTCTCCCACGCTTGCGCTCCCGCACCCGCTCCAGTTTCGTGTGACTAAGTTCAAATTTATTTTCCTGAATACATGTAAAAAACAAAAAAGAATAATTTTATTAATGGTAAGACCTATTGAATGTACGTGAACTAGTTTGAAATTTGGAACTTTGTGTTGTTTGGTCATTTGATGCAGATGATCCGCCTGCTCAATTTGTCGAACAACAGGAGTCAAAGAAAGCTTGCAGAATGGTTGACAAGCAGATTGTGGCAAATCAGGTGATTGAAGTGCTTGACGATGATAGTGAGGAAGATGAAGGCCGCCCTGGTTGTGGAGACCTGAGCCTCAATGAGCACAACCCTGGTAGTTTGATATGGCACTATATGGATCCCAGGGGAAATGTGCAGGGCCCCTTTTCATTGGAATCACTGAAATGTTGGGGGGATGCTAACTACTTCCCTCCAGACTTCAAGGTCTGGAAGGTAGGTCAAATGCAAGATGAAGCAGTCTTACTGACTGATGTGCTTCTCCAGATGTTTTCCAATTCACTTGAGTGACCCAGTACATTTTAGAATTCAATAGTCTCAATTGTTGAGTGTTCTTTGAAGGTTGTATCGTGCATTTGGGCAAATTGAATTTATTAAAAAATTTCTTGTTGAGTGTTCTTTGAAGGTTGTATCGTGCATTTGGGCAAATTGAATTTATTACAAATTTCTAGTTGCTAGGGTTGGATGTTCAAAATTGCTTGTGTGATCTAAACCCCCTTGTTTCATTGTTTCAATTTGAGATGGCTTTGAAATAAAGGACAGGACGAAAGAGTTAGAATGCGAAACAATAGGATAACAAGATCTATCATAAAAAGATAAAGGACCGGGACTCATTGTGTCTGAAGTTATCACATGGTCCCAATAGAGAATGATAACAGTGCAAAAAACTTTCTCCTCAATCAGAAGCCACAGGGAAATTCTAGGCATGGAGTTCATTAAACACCTAAGCTATTGTTTGCACAAATTTTCTATAGTGACCGTCATTGAATGCAGGTACACAACCATTTAGTGTATGAAGTTATGAACTCTATCTTTCTAGGATAAAAACACAATTCCTATCATAGGAACAAGGGGGCG
Source organism: Vaccinium darrowii (assembly GCA_020921065.1). NCBI lineage: Eukaryota > Viridiplantae > Streptophyta > Magnoliopsida > Ericales > Ericaceae > Vaccinium > Vaccinium darrowii. Next base: position 762,739 of record CM037155.1, read on the forward strand.
CCGTGCTGCCAATCATGTAAACAGTCGAATTGAAATGTCCTGAACCTCAATCATATTATGAACTTCTGGTTGAATTTGAGGACCTCAACTGATATCAAAAACTTTGAAATGTGGGTAAGAAAGAGGTCTACAGAAGATTCCATTAGATGATTAGCAAAAGGATAGCCCAGCAACTGCAGTTTTTTAATCAGTCTGTTGGTGCATGATTAGTTATTTAAGCAACACAAACTCTACAGGCTATCAGATCAATGGATTCTTCAGACTATCGAAGCTTCTAGGTGTTACAGTGAAAAAAGACAAAACATCTGTGTGGTTGAAACAGGAATAGGATATTTGCACTTTATAAGGCCAGAGTTGAAGGCAATAAACTTTGGGCGATTCACATTCAAACTCCAAACATACGCTTCTAGGTGTTACAGTGAAAAAAGACAAAACGCCTATGTGGTTGAAACAGGTATAGGATATTTGCACTTTATAAGGCCAGGGCTGAGGGCAATAGACTTTGGGCGATTCACATCCAAACTCCAAACATACGCTTCTAGGTGTTACAGTGAAAGAAGACGCCTGTGTAGTTGAAATAGGAATAGGATATTTGCACTTTATAAGGCTAGGGCTGAGGGCCTCAGACTTTGGGCAATTCACACCAAACTCCAAAGCGTATGTTTTAAGCAATGAAAATATGGAACCTTTTCATGCAATTGATTTAAGTTTATGAAGGCACACAAGCAACTGAGATCAGTACGCTTTTATAATATATAAAGTACTCCAGGCATACGAGCAAGGTGCAAGTAATCATGTAAAGTTATAGCAGTTGTAGGAGGAGGATGTTTTTGAGGCGTCGATCCTGAAGCTCTGCAAAGCTGTAAATCAGCCATTACAAAGGATCCGGTATACTCTGAAGCAAACGAGGTCCACTTCATGCGTTAATAACTCAGACTATTGCATCATATTTCACCAGTAAATAGAAAAAAAAAGATTATACTCCATACATTATTGTGAATAGGACGAAGAATTAATGCCAAGAAGAAAAATAGTACATGATTAATAACCTCTGAACTCTGGAGCTAATAAAAATGAAAATAAATTATCAAAAACTGTAAATAGAACCTGGGGAGCGCTTTGGTTGGCGCAGGATCCGAAAGCAATTCGGTACACAGTTGGCTCTGGTTCGCAAGCAGCAAGAAGAAGAATAGTCACAATGTCTCCGGCCAGTCCCAGCCACCGTGAAATCATCGCCAATTTGTTGTGGATCAAGGGATCTCCAGGTTCCACAACTCAAGTCGCTATTTTTGTTCTTTCACGGCAAAATCCAGTCGCTTTTCTTTACTCACTCTCTCTCTCTCACACCCCCACAATTCTACGGAGCGTAGGGATATGACAAACAACAATGGAATACAAGGGTCAATAACCAAGTTGTTGGTAGGGTCCGGTTCGACTTTAAAAGTGCTCGTTTGTACTCTCTTTGTTAACTTTTTATTCAAGTTCGGCTTGAACTTGAGTTTGTTAAAAATCTTAACAAATAAGTTTGAACATAGCTCAGCTCGATAAGACTCGTTTGCTTATTAAATTTGATATCTTAATGCATTATCTTTTCAAAAATTTATTAAATCTCAATTTTCCTACAAAGTATATAGATATGAAACATATATACATGCACAAATAAAACTTTTTTTTATTATCGTAAGAACATGTGAGTATATATACCAAGGACGGAGCTATGAAGGGGGAGGAGGTGGCATGTGCCACCTTCGGTTTCAAAGTTACAACGAAAAAACAAAAAACAAAAAAAAATTGTAAAGAACAATAATAAATTTTAAGATACGAAAGGCTTGAACTGTAAGGTACCGTGTCTCAGTTGGTGAAGGCCAATGCACCTCTTGTGCCACCTCCAAGGTTCGATTCACTTGTCCTACTGTGTCTCAGTTTGGGAGGAAAGCTTTCACGCATAATCAGAATCGTCGGCCACCTTACAGCATTTCCAAATCAACCACTGGTTGGATCAGAATCAGTACTCGCCTCTTTTGATAGCAAGTCAAGCAGTTGGTTGCTGTATGTGACATGGAGATTAGAGACTACTCTAATCAACCAATTTTTTTTTTTACTAATTGAAGAGGAACGTGACACATTTGAATATTAAAACTTTTCTTAAAATTTAGCATTTTTACTGCATGTTTATTTCCGGACTATGGTAGATATGAATGTACAGTGAAAATAAATTCATAACCATGCCAATTTACATATTTGTATGATTAAGTTACGGATTACTCATTGTTTTAAATATTTTTTGACATGCAAATATGTTTTATAAACTAAAGCGGTTAGACAAGTTACGTATGGGTACCCAAAAAAAAAATACCTAAGACATTGTAAGGAAAATGAAAACATTGCAATTGAGAGCATTGTTGGTTGTGATCAAGAAAAATTAATATCGTATGTCTTGTATTTGAATACCAGAGTTGGAGGAAGCCATTCTTTATTTTTCAAAAAAAAAAAAAAGAAAAAACCTCAATTATATGACTTCGTAATTAAAATTTTCCTTCCTATTTTTCCGCATGACATGTAAGTAATTTTTCATTGAAAGGTGCCACCCCCGTGATCGGAGCGGGCTCCGTCCCTGATTTATACGTATGTTTTTGTTGGCTCGTTAAGGCTCGTGAATAAGCTTGAGCTCGATTCAAGCCTAGGCTCGAGCTCAATTCGTCAAGTTTTCACTAAGCTCAAACTCATTAAAAGTAATAAAAAGATTGAACACAGTAAAACTTGGCTCGGCTTAGCTAGTTTGCATCCCCTGGAATAATCTACAAGAACATGGTATGGAAATTGGGAATCACTGGTGTCATCAAAAGCAGAAGATTAATTAGACAATAGACATACATGAAATGTTATATCGATCAAAGTATTTTTAAGGGAGCACTTAAATAATCATTCCGGATCAAATTTTGACGATCCGAACCGCTCAATGTTTTTATATATATATAGCTAGGGGCCGGTTCCCCTCATACTTAAAAAAAATACATAAAAAAACACACGATTTTATTCCGGGCTCCACTGTGACGTTTTGAACCGTTGATCTTGTTTAAATGAGTAAAATAGGAGGTCCTGCAAAAATTCAGCTTAATCGGATATCAATAAGTGCTTAATCCAAATAGTTTTGCAATAAATGTGACAGGAACTAGTGTTTTTTAAATCGTTTGGATCAAGCACTTACCGATATCCTATTGAGCTGAAATTTTGCAGGACCTTTTAGTTTACTCATTTAAACAAGATCAATGGTTTAGAACATCACAAAGGGGCCTGGAAGACTGTTGTGTTTTTTTATGTGTTTTTTTAAGTGTGAGGGGAACCGGCCCCATATATATATACACACGAAGAGATCAAGGACTAAAACAAATGTTTTCATCCCAAATTAATTATGATTCCATCCAAAAATTCTTGGCCTATAGCATAAAGATTTTTTTCATCCAAAATTATTTATGTTTCCATCCAAAATTTCTTGGCCTATAGGGTAAAGATTTTGGGGATGAAAATTATTTTTGTCGCTGTTCTTTATGTTTTCATCCAAAAATCCTTGATCCAGTAATCATGGTTAAAATTTTTTAAGGTGCCACATGCGCGGGCCCAATTCATAAAAGGAAGCGATCATGGTTAAAATCAAACTAGCAATCATGTAAATGGTTTTTGACATTTTTTTACCATGATTCAAGATGTTAATTCAATAATTATTACCATGTTTACAGGTACAAGGAGAGCATACATACTCCTTATCTATATAGACCCGCGCAGTGGCTGTTTTGATCTTTTTATCATGATTTTTTATCTTTTTTTTATTTTTCCCATGAAATGTCGATTATGTGGTTGATATGTTTTACCATGATTCAAATAATCATGGTAAAAATCAAATACAACAATACAACAATAACAACAATAACATAACCCATTTAGTCCCCAATAATTGGGGGTATGGGCGGGGGAAGGATAGGAGACAGACCTAACCTTTGGCAATAAATGCACAAAGTGGCTGCTCCCAGAATACCACTGAAACAGATGGATTGGAGACAGACCTAACCTTTGGCAATAAATGCACAAAGTGGCTGCTCACAGAATACCACTGAAACAGTGATCCCCCTATACCGTCGCATTTGCTGCGGAATCATGCCCTCAAATCAAAGCCAAAAGGCATCAGAGAGGGCAGACCCAAGAATCATTTTGATTTATGTGCACATTACCATGCTTCTTTCATTCAGCATCCAGAGCATTGGCGTTGCACTATGGTAAAAATCAAATACAAAACATAAAATATAGTAAAATTGAGTAATCATGGTAAAAATTAAAATGATTGAGATAATGAACCAGTAATATGGTTAAACGCGATTCCAACAAAATTATAATAAGATATCATTCCTCTTTTGAATTTCCACCATTTCAAATTCCTTGATTTTAGGAAGGAGAATAATTCACCAATTCAAAAAATATCTTAAATTTAGGGTGTGTGGATCAATCAAAAGTAACTAACTTTGAATTCAAAAATTACTTCCATTTTATATATTTTCATCCTCATATATATATATGAGGATGAAAATATTGATAAGGGCTTAATCAGTTCATTTAGTTGATTCCTGTCAGATTTTATAGGATAAATTTGAATGAACTGATCAAGCCTTTACTGATATCCAAATGAGATGATTT
>CM037155.1:769924-1092424 GCA_020921065.1 Vaccinium darrowii
GGGATACGCCATACGTGTGCAAGTGGTTGGAAATTTGATTTCCCTGTTCAATTTTCCTAATAAGATCAACAAACATTACTGTTCAACGAATAGAGGGAATTTTGGGTTTGACATACTCTTTGGCACAAACGGCTCACAACATAATGAAGATGACTGAATTAGTTAGTGTTCAGACATCACCAATCCTTACCTAGTTTTGGGGGTTCTGCAAATGAAGTGAATGTTAAGCTAGAACTCAGACGAATTATGTATGAATTGAGTGAGTCATAATGACCCGTGAACATCAAATGACCTAAAGGACCGTAATTTAATATCTTGTATGTATATATAGAGAGCCCCATCCTTTCTATTTTTCATCTCTCTCTCTCTCTCTCTAAAGCCATAGACTACTGTGAATGGTTGTACCAAACAAAACACCTCCGCACTCTCTATCAAACATACATAGGAAATTAATATAGGATGGTGCACAAATCTGACATGCTAATGGTAAAAGTGTTCTCAAAATACAGTCTCTATGAATACGAGGTTAGTTGGGTTTGAAAGTAGACTCATGGAACTTTCCAATGATTCAAGAATCGCATTATTCTGAGTTCGGATGAAACCGGGGCAAGTCCGTGAAATTGGGGGTGTAAGCTATAAAATCCGTCCAAATAGCCTCAAGTTAGGGTTGTAATCTGTAAAATTCGTCCAAACGGTTATCCAAACCCGTTTGGACGGTCGGGCCAAATACGAAAAGTAAAATCACACGTTTTATGTATTTTTTAGGGTTTTGGGTATAAATAATTAAGGATCTCTGTTTACATTTTCTATGTTCTGAATTTTATGAGAGGCGACCCTAGAGAGAGAAACACAAGGAAATACATGGGTTCTTCAAATTCTTAAAAATCAATCGTTTTATCTCCATCTCCATGGCCGGCTAAACACCATTTAAGGGGAAAATGAAGCCCTAGTGCAAGTAACTTCGTGTATAGGTTTTAGGTTATTAACTCAGATCGATTGCTTAAGTAGACAGCCCGTAATCGATTACTTTCAATCTGTTGAGTATTTGAGTACTAGTTTCAAATACTTAGTTAATCAATGGTTTTCAATGATAGTGCTTGGGTAACTGGGATGAGTTATGCATGTAAGACGGATCGTGCCAGTGGACAGCCCGTGAAAGAAACTGGGTGTACTAGCGAGACGGTTCATGCTATGGAATAGTCCATGCCTGTTAACAACTCAACAATCTTCTAGAGATATCGACGGGGCTTGCAAGGTCTAGCAATATTCTTTCATGATTCAAAATAATAACCCTAACCTATACATAGCTTAGTTACGTGGTCAGGGTGGATTCGAAACCATAGATCCTCTCTCACTAGTTTTCCAACCAATTTAATTACTTACTTTCTTAATTCCATTAGTCTTTCAGAACAATGAAACCAATCCTCTTTTTACTGAAAAATTAGAATCCAATCGAAACTAGCGTAATTTAGCCAACCTGTTCTATGGATCGACAATCGGACTTGACCGATATTATCCGGAATAAGGATTAATGCCTTGTTATTATAAATCTATTTTTAGTATGATACGTATAAGCCCCCAATAGTGTAAATAAAGGGGCTTATCTACCTTGTTTTTGCCACACACACGCATAACATGTTTTATTTGATTAATATTGCACGTAGGTTGTGTTTTTGTCGTTCACAAGTTTTTTTTAGAGAATAAAGCATTTTTTTGATGCCATGGCTCGAACACGAGTCAATCCGTGGCCCAAGGCCCGAGGCCATGTGGCGCACCACCACTGTGCCGATGAATTCATGAAGAAAGTCATGCAAGAAGGCCAAGCACGCCCGAGCCAAGGCCCAAGTCAAGACGAGGACAATAGGGTGAAGTACCTGTTTGAGCCAACTCTTAACGATAAAAGGTTTGGTCCTGTCGATTGGACCACGATCAGACTGGCCATCTTTTGCAATCAGCCAACTCCTATCGATAGGAGAATTGGCCCTACCGATAGGACTCAGATCAAATTGGCCAACTTTTTTGAAGTAATGAAGTCCTATAGATCGGAGACAGATCTGAATGGCCACTTGAACACGAAGGAGTTCTCCTATCAATAGGAGAATAAGTGTTATCGATAGAACCTGGGTTTTTTGCCACTTTTTGTATCCGACCAAGCTAAGACTTAGGGGCATTTTGGACCTTTTATTTACAACTTTGGGGGCTATAAAAGCCACATAACTTCAAAATTTTAGGTCATCTACATTTCCACCCTCTCTCTCTACCTCCCTTTTATTTTCTATTGGTTTTGCTCTCACTTCTCTCTAGATTTGGGGCTTTTCCATGGATTCAAAGTAAATCCTCTTGTTTAATGTTGTAGAACGTACTTTGATCTTTGTATAAATCAACTTTATTTCCGTTTATCTCATGTTTTGTGGTTTACTACATTTTCCCTTGATGCTTTGTGTGTGAATAGTAGCTTAAGTTTGGCCATGGGGTGATTACCACCCCATGTGCCATGGTTTAGGGTTCGTTACCGATCTCTCATACATTTGGGTTCATTGTTAGGTGTTAGTGAATGGATTATACCCTTGTTTTCGGTCTAAATCTAGGTTGTTATTTCCTTGATTGGGTGTAGACAATACACTTGGCACACACAATGCTTTGAATCATGGCACTTTAGGTGTTCGATAAAATGAATGAATGAGTTTATATCCATTTTTAAAGCCCTCATTATGTGAGAAAATCAAGTTTTAATGTCTTATCATCGAGGAGGGGTCAAATGACTTTGAATCCCACTTGAGCTGTAGTCAAGAGATCATTAACGGCCTAATTCATGGGTAGTTTAAACCCCTAGGCTGAACCCCTTTTAATTAATCGTCAAACTTCATTTTCAAGCTTAGTAGAGGTAGAGGTAGAGGTAGAGATAGAGATAGAAAAATCACAAAACAAATCCACTTTAAAAGTTGGCCGTCTTAAGGCCAAAATCTATCGCAAGTCAAATCTCATGCCGGTTGCATTTGGTCCCTGTGGATTCGACCCCAGTCTTTCAGGTATTATGTTACACTTGACCTAGCCCTACGCTTGGGGCGTCCTAATCTACAACAACGCTAGGTCGCAAGCAAGATGACACGATCATGAAGACATTTGGTTTTGATTATAGTGGAATAAGGCCGATCTCTGTGGTTAACAGGCATGTTTGGTCATTACATACTTGGGGCAAACTTCACTTACACCTCCTATGGTTTGGGCCATGTGTGGTTAAACCCCTTGTGGTTCAATTTCTTGCATCTGCACCCCCTATAGTTTTAAAAAGTTGCAGATGTACCCATTTCCGTCCATCATCCATGTTAACGGAAATTTTGCTTACACCATTGGCGAAAATGACTAATAAAAGTCCAACATGCCCTCATCTTCTTCTTTGATTATTCTTCTCCCTTAAATCTAAACAATCCATCCATGTACAAAATATTAGATCCGAATCATTCATATTGTAGAGCTTGATGAATACTACATCCACATCAAAATTCAAGTCAATCGGAAAATGGAAACCTCATGGTCAAATAAAATTTATTTTGAACTGAACTTTAAAATTTAAATTTACCTTTCATTCTAACAAGAGCCCGATCCCTAATTTATTAATGTCCGATCGACATGTTTTTTTACAGAGATGTTCTACTCTTTGATTAATAGATTTTGAACAACTCGGATTAGTACTTTAATATATCGAATTAAATATTTAATATACCTCTGTTAACATGGATGGAAATGTGTGCGAATGCAACTTCTTAAAAATCATAGGGGGTGCAGATGCAACAAATTAAATTACAGGGGGTGTAACCGCACATAGCCCAAACCACAAGGGGTGTAACCGTGTAAGTGAAGTTTTCCCTATATACTTGATGAGACCATGATTCCAAGTTATGTTTGGCTGCTTTAGGGGGGATGGGAGTATGGGACTGTCAAATGGAAAACAAAAAATTCATCCTAGGGAAGGCATAGGATAGGGTCAACTCTACCTGGCTAATGGCTAAAAGACTAGCAAGAGTGTTTTCAGTGCTTATTAACCTGGTATTAGACCAGTCAACTACAATGTGCTCTACTGGTCTTCGACCTTTATTCAGTAGGTTTTCTATTAGATTGTGCACGCTATGGTCTTCCATATTTTGGCTTTGACAGGAGATCAAGTAGGGTTTCTGATGTCTCATTGTGAGGGGCTGCAATGCCTCTTGAGCAATGAGGACTCTTCCCTCTACTACAACCGGTTATTCATATTTTATCTTATCGAAGACTTGCACTTGCCTAGGAGTAGAGGTTTTAGAATGGAGGTTTTGGGTTTTGAGTTTATCTTGCATTCAAGTCCTCTCAGACAGACATAACCATTTAGCAGTAACATACTCTCTCCATCACTAATCAAATTAGACCTTGTTTGATTTGCAATTTTTGGTATTTTTGTTTTGCTTGTTTTGGTAACAAGTGGAAAAAGAAATAGGGTAATGTTTAGAAATAGAAATACTGAGTGGACAGAGAGAGAGAGAGAGAGAAATGAGAGTAGTAATTGAAGATAATGGTAACAATTGGAGAGAGAAATAGGGTAATGATTATAAAACAAAACTAAAGGGTAAAATATGTACTTGCCTCTTAAACTTTCCCAAAAAATTTTATTCCCCCCTGTAACTATCAATTGAACACGCTTGCCCCTTCAACTATTAAAACATTACTAAGGATAAAATTGATTTTCCATCCAAATTCCGAATGACAGTTAAATCTCACCATTACTCTTTTTTTAAGCGCCCAAAGAAGAGGGTAAAAGGGACATTTGCTCTCAAACCCTAAATCACAAAATGATATGGGGATTTTATCCTTCAGTCGCATTCAAACCCTAACAATCATTTACCATGTGATTGTTGTTTTCATTACTAATGGTGGTGGTGGTGGTGGAATGTAATTCACCTAAATAAATGGCTTCTTCAGCCGATTTAAATAGATCCATATGGGACTATGGGTGAATGTCGTCATAACCATGTATTTGAGTTGGGTTAGTATCCGATAAGTATGGCCTTCTCCATCACATGGATTGATTTGTAGAGAGAGAGAGAGAGAGAGAGAGCTGGGTGTGGCCCAATTAATTGGATCTCTCCTTTATGATGATTCCATTTCGCTCCATTATTGCATCCCATATTTCTTTCTTTGTTCTGAATCTGATGAACCCAAACTTGGAGTTGAATCCAAGGTCGAAAGCACTACATACCTTCCTCCATTTGTTGGCCGGGATCCACTCGCCTTCCTCTTTTTCTCCTTCTCTTTCTCTCATTATCTACTTCTATTACGCCTTCGACTTAGGTCTCATTCTAAACTTCAGTGTAAAGACAAGTTAACCTTTGGTGTTAACTTTACCGTTAGGAATTTGGATTGGAAATCAATTTTATCCTTAGTAAGTAATATTTTGATAGTTGAAGAGGCAAGCGTGTTCAATTGATAGTTGGGATAGTTTCAGGGGCAAGTACATATTTTACCCCAAAACTAAAACTAAACCTAACCTATGAAACGAACAAGGATAGCAGCTTGCAGTTCTACTCGTGCCACTCAACTCCTATGACAAACACAAACATGTAATCCAAGGATAAAGAAGAACAGCAGACGAAAATAAAAATAAAATGCCAACAAAGATAATTAAGGCAAGGGTCCAGCGATGAATAAATATACTGTAGAATTGTACAACAAATAGTTTTCACATTTTCCTATCTTCTCATGGCACCATAATCCCACCTGATTTTGAACAAAAGATTAAATAAATAGAAAAAAAGACAATAAAAAGTGCAAATATTGCCTAGCATTGTCACAATTTCTAAATCTTCCTTCAAATGATGTAGGGTAAGGAGACGTGCGACTAACATTGCCACGAGACAAGTTGAGAGAGCTACAAAGGAGACGAGAAGTGCGCTTCCTCAAACCTACCCCTTCGACTCACCGAGTTCAATATCCTTCACGGCTGTATTCCCAACTCCCTCCTGCAATAGCCTAATTTCCTCTTCTGTAAGGCTGTTTTTTGAGTGAGGGGTGATCTTGGTATTGGATTGCTTTTCAACCTCCATGGCCCAACTATATATTATCATTCCAATAACTGCAATAATCATCCCCATAATGTTCTTAAAAGTTAACTGTGAATCAAAAAGCAGCCACCCCAAAGTCAGGACGCATACTGTTTTCATATGACCTAAAACCTGGAAGGAAACTGCCGAGAAGCGTCCAATACAGAGGTATTGGCTCACATTACAGAACACTGCTAGGGAGCAGGAAAGAATAATGAATATCTGCACATGTTGAGTGTTACAGTTATCACATGTCGGACACACAGTAAATAAATAAGAATGTACTCGTGTTAGATAACGATTGAATCAGAGAGGACTTACAGTGGCACCAGAAGACATTTTGTAGTTGGCAATAAATTTCCCAGTAAGATAGTAGTCAATGAAAGGGCCAAGCAAAAGAAGAGAGAGCGCTTGAATTGGAGCTGTCTTACTCAATAATTCAAAAGATCCAATGGAATACTTCTTCTGTAAGGACCCTATTGACTGGATGCAAAGGAAGTAAGCTCAACCACAACACCACACAATCAAATAAAACAATTGACCCAGAGGAAAAAAGTAATGAAGGAAAATTTGAATTAACAGAGTGCATAATCAAGAGTCAGATAGCAGTAGTACATTTGAGTTTCCTTTGTTTCAGGAAGATTTCTATCCTTTATAATTCAAGGTCTCATAAATACAAGTATCCAGTATTCATCAAACCCAACACCAGACTGGAAAAATTTTTCCGAATTAATATTGTTCAAATAAATATCATAAAGGGTTCGTGTCCATACTCAATATGTGACGAATGCTTTCAAAAGTGAGGTTTTCTGTAGGGGGGAAGAAGTAAAACAACGGGAAAATCAAAACTACTCGTGCTTAAAGCCCCATTTTTCATCATTGATTTTATTGCTTTTTAAGGGAATGAATCTTTCCGCTATAAATGGAAGACAACTTAAGGTTTCTGGTACATAAGAATTAAGATATATTCTAGTCCCTAGACTTCCAAATCAAGCTCACTCGACTCTCGACTAAAATTAGGTGGCCTTGAGCTCATGAATCACTAACCATCTAACGCCTCAACTCCTCGACCAACCATTAAAGGTAACACTGCCTCCGGCCACTGTATGTCCCATTATGTCATCCCTTTAAGTTTGTTTAGGTAATTTTTGCTACAACTGAAAGCTATGATGCCATTTTAACTGAAACCTTTTACCTCAACGTAGACAAGGGAAGGTCGAAATACGAAACATAATAACCTAAAAATAGAATGAGTGTCAGGAACACTTGCGCAAAGATTATGAGCCTAAATAAACGATCATTGGCAGCAGATTCCATCCTGACGACTGAAATTCATAATTTTTGTGGATGAAGTGGTATTATAAAAAATAAAATAAAAAAGTGAAGTACTTATCAAAAAAGAGAGAGAAAAAAGAAGTGGTAGTAAAGCTATAAGGCTTTCCAGTTCATGGATGGTAACACAACATGGTGTTAAGGAAGAAAGGATGGAATTTCGGTAGGGAACTGAGGCTATTTTGGGGCCAGTGAACAGTAACCAATTTTAATGAGCCAATGACTAGCGCGTGTTTCCTTGCTTTATGCCGTTAGGGTTGAGTGCTCAAGGAAGGGATGTATCGGGTTGAGTAAGACTTATGAGATTTGAAGAGGGAATTAACTATGGCTTAACATTGCAATGCTTAAAGTGAAGAAAAAATAAGAAGGCACAGAGAGAAAATCAGAATAAAGATGGAGACACTTCAAGGCATCACACCAACTTCCGATAATGTTAAGTATCTCACTGAGGCTTAGAATCATGTCAAACACTCCACGAGAAAGCTTTGGAACCTTGCCAAACTCTATCCAAGTTCTCTCTAGAACGATGTTACTCAGATTCTCGGACACGGTAACACGTACTGGGTGCGGGTTTGTGTTAAAGTGTCTTGAGTAACCTAATTTTCATCAAGGACATGGAGATATGCAAAAAATATATATATATATATATAGGAACCCCTTCCTATCCAAACCACTATTTACGGACCTAACGTCCGGACCTCCACCTTCCCAATTTTTTTTTGAAAATCCGAACCGTTAGATGTGTTTAAAACGTGTTTTTAAGGTCCAACGCGAAGATTTGGCAAAAAAAAATACCCGGACCTTAAAAACACGTTTTAAACACATCTAACGGTTCGGATTTTCAAAAAAAAATTGGGAAGGTGGAGGTCCGGACGTTTTAAAATCCGGGAGTTTGGATAGGAAGTTTTTTTTGTATATATATATATATATATATATATATATATATATATATATATATATATATATATATATATATATATATATATTTGTATTCATGGATAAAAGTGTTGACTAAGTACCTTAGGGTATGTCATGTATACAGTTCCACACATAGTTCATGGTACGTTTGAATTACAAAATACATTTGCTAGGGGAATGTCCTACATAATATGCCACGCACAGATCCCACACCATTATCCGAGTGTCCAACACAGGTATTTTTAGTCATTCAGTGTAACGACCCGCACCCCAGTTGGCCCTTAGCAACTTTTTGACCTAACCACATGGCCTCAAAAGTTATAACTCAACTTTCAAGGGTAGCTTGTGGGGTTTACTTATATATCGAATGAGACTTTGGTCTCCAACTAAGAAGCACGGACACTCTCCCGGGTAAACGAATCCGTATCCTAGACATATCGGACACCGATACGCTCGGATACATTCCCGATGTGAAGCGAAGTCCCACATCGCTATCGCCTGGGTACCGAAGTAATATGAAATATATAAGTATGAGGACATCCTCACTTCATGAGCTAGCTTTTGGGGTTGAGTTCTACCAAAGACCGTGTAACATGGTATGAGAGCTGGGTACCAAAGATGGGTAGGGTGCATGTCTCTCGCCTGCACGCAACAGGTGTTGCTGAGTGAGCACCTTGCGCGTGAGGAAAGGTGTGAAGCGAAGTCCCACATCGACCCAAGACCGTGTAACACCCAATACGTGTCCGATACGTGAAAATAGGTATCCGAATATTTAATTATTTTTCCTGAGTCAGATAGTTTTCTGATACGCTACGACACGCTACCGATATGTTTTGGGACACTATGGGTCAAAATACAATTTTTAAAACTTGAAACGGGGTAAAAAATGTAATTTATAAATCTAAACAGAATAATAAAGCAGTGCTCAATACTTAAGGGGTAAAAAGTGTAATAACACATATATCAAACAAATAAATATCGTTGTTCTTCTCCCTTCAACATTAAACCCAAATCAGCCCTAAAAAATTTTATTCTCAGTTTTTCTATTTTCTTTTATATATATATATATATATATATATATATATATATATATATATATATATATATATATATATATATATATATATATATATATATATATATATATATAAGATCAACTTCTAATGAGGAATCCCTCATTTTAAATAAAATGAGGACCTCATGCTTCCCGCCAAATTTTGACGATCCGAACCGTTAGATGTGTTTAAAATGTGTTTTTAAGGTCCACCGCGAGGATTCGTCCAAAAAAAATACCCGAAAGGGCTTCATCCGATCATTTTTCGTTAAAAACGCTATATATAACGTTTTTAACAAAAAATGATCGGATGAAGCCCTTACGGGTATTTTTTTTGGACGAATCCTCGCGGTGGACCTTAAAAACACATTTTAAACACATCTAACGGTTCGGATCGTCAAAATTCAATTTGGAACGTGGAAAAATTGCTTGGTCCTCATTTTATTTAAAATGAGGGATTCCTCATTAGAAGTTGATCCGAGGACCTCATTTTATAAAATGAGGAACTCCTATATATATATATATATATATATATATATATATATATATATACGTATCCCCCAACGTACCGTGTCCTAGTTTTGGAAAAATTACATATCCGCGTATCCGTATCGTGCCGTGTCCGAATCCGTGCTTCTTAAGTCCAACTAATGTGGGATATAAGGCCATCTGTAGTGGTGGTGACAGTGGTGTTAAATCCACCAAAAAGTCGGTCACTAAGCTAGTTAGCTAGCTTTTTCTCTTTTTTTTGCTTGCAATAGTGTAGTTAAAGGGTGGTTAAAGTGTGTAACAGTTACAAAAATGTTAGCCCAAGAGAATAGAGAGAAGAGAGGAGAGAGAAAGGAGAGAAAAATGTCCTGAGCATCTGACACACAGGAGAGAGAATCGGTTTGCAAGGAAAAAAGTAGGAGAGAGAAAGAGGGGAGAAGAGATAGGGGAGAGAAAAAGGTAGTACATACATATCTATATTTGTATATTTTGTACACTTTAACAACACCATTGCAACACTCATTAACTTAACACCATATTTTGTCATAACAACACATAAATAGGACCCACTTTTTACACTTTTGTGTCATATAACACCACATTTTTTACTACGCACTGGAGATGGCCTAAGCCCGTAAATGGGTTGTCACATTTAGAAGGATCAATGCAACGTAACTCAAAAATTATGCAAGATTAAATGGCATTATAGACCACCCAATTGTAGTTGCTTAAGATAGAAACAAGCTCTCCCCTTAACTCTCTCTCCTATGTGGCATTCTCCTAGTAAAGTTCTTTTTTTTCTCCTACACTTTGCAGATTACCAGAAGTTATAGAAGGTCAGAAAAAACTTACAAACTTCCTCACAGGTTCAAACTTTCTGTCTTACTGATTTTTGCCCTAGCACTTGTAGGAGATTAGAGGTGAGTTCAAGAGCCTCATCGGAAGTATATACGCAGCTAGAAATTGACTAAATAAGGAAAGATCAAAGTAACCTTAGGGGAGAGAGAGGGGGGGGGGGGGGGGGGGGGGGGGGGCTACAATCTAGAGAGAGAGAGAGAGAGGGGCTACAAACTTGAGACAAATGAGGAGGCCCACAAATACCATAGAAGATGAAACATAGGGTCCAGCAAGGGAATAGTCAAAGGAGATGTGTTGGCTCTCTATGATCTGACATTCTATTAGTGGAACAGTCTCCTATGTTGCACGGACTCAGGTACGTGAATCGGATACAGGTGTATATCTAAGGGTCGTGTTAGAGCTTGTCCCACATTGGTTAATTATAACCTCAAAAGCTAGTGTATGAGCCTAGGTGGCCTCTCCACTCATTGCCAATTGGTTTTGATTTGGATGCTTTAACAGGTCGGACACCTCAAACTTGGAAATAGAGGATTCGGGGAGATGTATCCGAATTTAGATACGAGTGTTGGGATACACAGGGATATGTATCCGAATTTTAGATGGGGATATATAGAAAAATACAAAATAAAAATAAAAATAAAGGATGGACTTTAGTGCATGATATTGGGCCAGCCCATTTAGAACTCATTTTGAAACAAGAATGGGCTGCACCCTCTATGTTTTCAATGTGGTCTTAGCCCATGTTTGCATCGTAACCTGTTGGACCAAAAAAATATTGTCAAAACAGCTGTTTGCACTTTACAGCTGTAGCCCAAGACCAAGAGAGACCAAACAAATATTATTAAAACAATTGTTCACACTTTACAGCTGTACCTCAAGAGAGAGAAAGTAAAAAGAAAACGTAAAAAGAAAGCTGGAACGATGATGGCATACGGCGATCTGCATCTCTCTCACTTCCGATTGCGAGTGCACCACTTCTTCCAACGCAGGTACGACTTACTTTCTTCTTCGATCCTTGTTCTTCTTCTTCGACCCCAAGCTTCTTCTTCTTCGATCGCTCTCCAAGTGAACCCAATGTGTCCGATTTTCAACCGCCGGATCCGACACATATCCCGTACCCGTATCCGCACGGATACTCTGACAAAAATGGCGGATCCATGCAACATAGACAGTCTCATTTGAGTTGGAAAAAGTTGGGAGACGATCACGAAACCAGGGTGATGTTATAGGATTGGTCAAGGTACAAAGCCCTCAAGGAACAATGCAAGAAATACCTCACTAACCTTGGACTATTAAGCACCAATTCCAACTGGACACCTAGGGACACGCAACACACGAGGACACGCCAAAATTAGTGCAGAACACAACACGTAGTGTGTGACATTTTTCATGGTGGGACATGCTGGTTGGGGACACACCTCAGACACAAAGGGACAAAGTGGGGTGGCTTTTGTAAATTAAAAGTTTTTCCGGTGTAAATACTTGTGACTTCAATAGAATTGGGCCAAAAGTTCATAACACGTGTATGTATATAGGCATATACCATTCATTGATAATGCCTTCGATAGGAGCCCTAACCTAAATTTCTAGGGCTTATAAAGTAGCTCTGCTTTTAAATTAAAACATTATAAAATAAATTGTCATGTCCCCGTGCCGTGCCGCGTCCTTGTCCCTATTTTTTGCGAATTATTGTGCCCTGTGTTTGTTGTCATAGCCTTGCTACATGGACCTTGGCTGTAGGCACCAAGATGCATAGTGAAAGTGATTCCAATGCCCAATCACAAGGTGGATCTCAGATGCTCAATGTTAATCAATTAGCGAGCTCAATTCCATTAACAATTTGATGAGTCAAACTCAAGTCAAGCTGGTCAGCGTCTGAGTCGACTTTGAGCTTGTTAAAGAACCGTAACGAGCCAAAAATCATATTTATGCTCGACTGCGGATCTAGAGTGCAAAGAAATATTCTATTACAGACAGGAGGCTCTAATGTGGAGGCGGAGATTAAGACTAGGCTCAATTTGGGACAAAACTTTGGACAACCCATATCTCGATTTGGGTCTTGAATATATAATCAGAGCCCAAAAGGCAATAATATTTAACATATGTAACCCCCAAAAAAGTAATAGTAGCTCTGAATAGGCACTGAAATTAAGACACCGAAATTAATATTTTTTACATTTTGATCCAAGTTCACAAGCTTAATCGAGCGGAATACTGTCAGGGTCAAATTCAACTTATTCATTAAATGAGCTAAAAATTGAGGTTCAATTTTGGTTCATTTAGTAGCCAAATCAAACTTGAACAAACCCTTACCGAGCCGAGCCACAAACAACTAGCGAACGGCCCTTTTCATTTGAAGCCCTAAGCCCAGAGTCCGGACTTTGCTTTGGCAAATTTTAGTACTTCAATGGTATTTGGAGAATTTCATAGAGTTAACTTGTTATTTGTTCTAAAAGTTGGAAACAAAGATGTCTCATGGCACAATACATTTGATTTCTAGTACCTGATCATGTACTATTTTCCTTTCGCCCTTCTCATCTAATCTACCATCTCTTTGGTGCCTTAAGTCTTCTAAATGCTGTCCTATATCATTATGATGAAAACTAAGATTAATCCTTGCAACCAATAAAGTAGAACCAAAGAGAGGCTCATTACCAATGTAACTACCAAAATCGATGAGGGGATGTACAAAAGCACTCACAATTTGTTGCAGTGATGTAGAAAATACTGCTATGCAGGCACATAAAAAACCTTTGGCATTAACTTTGACGTCGGTTATGGTGCAAACACCCACTCCTATGACCACAACCACAACAGACAATTTAACTTCCCTTGAATAATGCTTGTTATGAAGGATCCACTCCATTAAGCAAACTACTGGTATCATGCTCAGTTTTGAGATCTACACACAAAAAAAAACACAACAAAATTTAGTTGAATATATAGGAAAGATGACCTCATCACCATGATTAAGGCATGCTAGAATTTTAAGACCACTACTTCTGAACAAAGAATAAAATCAAAATAAGGCTTTTCATTGTCACCTCACTTATCATGCAAACCCTATCACTGAACCTCAAGTACCTTCCATGCTTCCAAACATCGTGACAATTTGGCAATAGCCGAACAAAAACATAAATCAAATCCGAAGAAAACTAGAGAATTATCCTAAGGGACTAAAACATAAATTGTTTGACCTCGGTGGTTGTTAACAAGTTAATGACGCGCAAATACCCCATTCCAGTTTGCTTTCTCCAATCATTAATCAAAGTTCATCAGTTGCAAGAGTACAGATTACCTTATGGTCACATGCTTAAGTCAAATAGAAGAAGATGAAGATGATTATGGCTGGGCTGGGTGCTCGTTAACGATTAAACAGATTTGAGCTAAAAGCTCCAGCTACCAAGTGCAAAAGCAAGAGCACGAGGTCGAAGAGATTGTGGCTGATTTTGCCACTGGGGATGGGAAGGCAATGGTGGGGAGGAGGGGAGAAGTAAAGTATGCAGCAACTGCGGAAAGTGGAGGGGCAAAAAAGGGAAGGAGAGCGTGGAGGTGGCACTGGGGGAAGGGAAGTGTGGCGCTAGTTGGAGCCTGGAGCAAGAAAGATCTTCGTGAAATCAGGAATGTAGGAGCTAATCCAATGTGCTCAAGTTCATCAGAACACTGTGATGGATGGTTATAATAATGGTTGAATCCAATGTGCTCAAGTTCATCAGAAGATTGTGAATTTGTTATAGATGGTTACTAATAATCGTTGATGGTTAATAATATAGGGTTGTCATTTGGTGGTCGAGATTCAAGTTAAACTAAACAACACTACACAGTTAAAATGAAATAGTAGAAGAGCCACATCTAAAGAAAAAATTTCCATCAATTAGCTTAGTTAGCGAAGATAGACAGAAGGTTGAGGTTGTTCTTACAGTGTTCAAAGATCAGGGTTTAACTTGAAGAAACTAAAAGCCTGGGGTTGGATGTGTTATAAGAACTAAACTCTAGGGTATTCAAGTAATTTCCCTCTATACTTCATAGTCTTTCTTTTAGTACAGATATGCTAGCCATATTTGTTTACTAGTATATTTGAGTATCAGCAAGGATTGCATCTTGCATGCACCAATTGCATGGCTTATATGGCCGATTAGGTGAAGAGGAAGGTGTCGCCTAATGCGCCACATCAAAAGGTACCCAAAGGCGGTTAACATACCATCCTATTTCTAGTTTACATACATCATAAAGGATAGATGCTAACACAGACCCTCCCAACCCCAGACATTTCTGTGTCATGATGTCATTGCTTCCGGCCCCCACTTCCTGCAACAATGCGCTGGGGTAGCCTCCTTCCTCTGTTTCCCTTTTCATTAAGTAGCATTATAAAATAAATATGCATCTAAAAAAACATAAAGAAAAATGTAAGTAGACAGCACTTCAGGAATCCATACCTGGTAAAATCCAACAGAGTTAAGCATGAGGCTCAAATTCATCCCAGTAATAGACGTATTAGCAACAATTGAGAACCAAAGGAGTTCCCAGAGAGGAACATGTTTTGACGAGGAGAAACCTGTCGCGTTGGACACCAGGCCAACTAATGCAGTTACAGCAAAGTGGAACCCAGTTAGAGTTGTAGCTGGACAAAGCAAAATAGGAAGAACTGGTCAAAGTGGGATCAGTTAAAAAGAAAATTTAGATGCAATAGGACAGAAAATGCATTCTCCATGAGTTTGAATATTGTTACCATACAAGGGTTGCACCCATTAAAAGGTGAATATAGATGGTGGTTTACCATTCAGTGGTGACTCTTGGAGGTGACTATTGGGTATGTATAAGTATACAGCATACCTAGTCAGAATCTATGATGCACGAACACGGACACGGGAATTCTAAAAAACATAGGGATACGTACACGGCAGGGGACACACCACGTGTATATTTATTTATTTATTTATTTATATTTTTATTTTTTATAGCAAATGCAAACAAAACAAGACATCCATAAATTCAAACATAAGTTCTTCAAACAAAACAAGATATCCATAAATTCAATACATGGTTCAAATTAAAAAAAAATAGTGCATTTATATAGTAAAACAGAGCTGAGGAGGACATGATAGTCCACAAGGTATATATACACAGTATTTCACGAATATTGATGGCCTTAACATGGTTCAAATTAAAAATAAATGTGCATTTATACAATAGGGGAGATGTATATATGGGCTAAATTACACTTTTTTACCCAAAGTCTTGAGTAATTATAAATTTACCCCAGAAAAATTTAAAAATTTTCTAATTGACCCCGCCGTGTCCCCATCCGTGTCCCCTGCAAAAAAAAAAATTAAAAAATTTGGGACACGCCCCCTCCTAGAGGTGACGGCGTGAAGGTAAAAAGTCTCTTGTGTCGTGGATTATGGTGTTGCTCCATCATCGTAACACACCAAACCATGAGTGTTCAACTACACGTGGTTCATATATATATAACACAAAGTAGTGTGGCGGTAAAAAGTCTCGTGTCGTGGATTATGGTGTTGCTCCATCATCATAACATACCAAACCATGAGTGTCAAACTGCACATGGTTAATTTCGTTTGAAGTCAAGGAAAGTGACATGTGTTCTCTTGAACGGCTTCCACGTTGGTTTGATTTCTTACAAGGGCAAAGGATGTAATGATGTGTGAGCAACTTGTTTTGCCATGGACATTTGTACATAGCTAGTTTCTCAGATAGTGAAAAGAACATGGTTGCACTACTTAACCTTTAGCTTCTTGCTAAATCCAATATCATCATTATTGAAAATATTGCTCAAAACTTATGCTTGTTTAACAGAGTTAATAGTAAAGGGATATATCATCCTCTATGTTACACCGATGTGGGTGTGAGTATAGGATGTGGATGTATATCTAGGGGTCGGAAACCTAAAGTTTAAGAACTGGGATACGTGGATATGGATCCAAATTTAGATACAGGTGCGGAAATACGTTAAAATGATATTCTTTTATATATTTTGGAAATTTAATATGTTAAGGATTAGATAATTTACGTATGTAAAACACAATGATTCTTTTGTTTTGTCATCAATGGACAATAAAAGCCCATAAGGATTATTTTTGAAGCCTATAAAGAATTGTGGAATCCACTTCAATAGTTATTTCCCAAATGTACAAGCCCATTCATGGCCCAAAAGGAATAAATAAGCCTATTATATCATACAAACCCAACTTGGCGGCCCAAAAAAAAAACCTAATCTCAAAAGGACAACCCTTCTTCTTCATGCAGCCAAACAGCCAGGCATCGTGCAGCGACATCCCACAGCGTCGATCATCTTCCTGTAGCACAATACCAGATACAGTTGTTATTTCCTCCTCTTCTACTTCTTTGGTGAACCAAAACAGTCGTATCCGAATTTTTTGGCCAGATCCCGTACGTATCTCGCACCCTTGTCGTGTCAGGCTGACAAGGGTTCTTTGCCCAAATCAGGGCATCTGTGTAACATGGATCATCCCATAGGATATCAATCTAATCGGACTACTAGTAAAGGGACAAATATCTAACAATACCATACAACTCATAGTATTTTGTATACCTTGGGATTACATATGCAAATCTGGACAGTAACAATTTAACCAAACACTGGACATGTGGTTACCTTGGATATATAGTATGATCTGATGCTCAAACCTGATCAAACAAGC
Source organism: Vaccinium darrowii (assembly GCA_020921065.1). Taxonomy (NCBI): domain Eukaryota; kingdom Viridiplantae; phylum Streptophyta; class Magnoliopsida; order Ericales; family Ericaceae; genus Vaccinium; species Vaccinium darrowii. The sequence goes on from CM037155.1 coordinate 787,327, forward strand.
GGGCCCTTAATGTAATGCTCTAGGCCTTTGGTACCCACCAATATCTTTACTCCAGGACAAAAGCAGAAATGACTACAAATTTCAGCAATTTAGTTTAATTCATTTCTTCGTGGCCAGTTTACTCCATTATTTTGCATACATATGATGCAAAAAATATTAATCCAGTATGAGTGGGCGTGAAAGATAAAACGAAACAAAAATTCAAAACTTGTAGAAAGAACAAGCTGAGTGCTTTGTAGGAGTGAAATCGAGAACGCAAACGAAACAAATAGCAGCAATAACCAAAGAATAAAGAGTTATTACAAGTCCATGATAGAGATAGAGATAGAGATAGAGAGAGATCAGATCCAAGGGAGAAGGAAAGTGAAACTGACCGAAGCTAAAAGCATAACCATTCGGAGACATAAGCTGCTTGTTGGCCATGATGATTCCGACTGAACTTATCACGTTCATCCCCCAAGCACCCACATCCGACAAGGCCGAAGGTTTCTTCTCCCCCTCCATTACTTTTTCTTCCTTGTCTTATCTCACCGGCCGACACTTGCACTATGATAGTACTTGCGATTACGAATCGCAAGTTCAAGGAGAAGGATCTGTCGGTAGAGATAGATCTCAGAGAGAGAGAGAAGAAGAAGAAGAATCCGACGAGAAAAGACAGCGACGAGAATTAATAATCCGACGAAAGAAAGAGGGCTAGGCTTTATGCATCCATTCAAACGGTCTTCCTTGTCTTTTGGGATTTTTTTTTGTTTTTTGGTTTTTTTCTTTTTATTGGAATACTATCTGTGCGCAAGACTGTCGTTCCGTTAAGCCCGTCTCGCTGAGTTGATTGTACACGGAAATTCAAGACTAATAACGATAATTGCATGATCAACAATGTTATAGGTACACCATATGTGCACCCTAAATGCACACCACTCTGAGGTGGCAAATGAGGAGAGGCCTATTTTTTGAGTAAGCCCTACATTGGATTTTTTTTCATTTGTCATCTCAGGGTGGTGTGCATTTGGGGTGCACAGGTGGCAAATGAGGAGAGACCTATTTTTTGGGTGAGTCCCACATTGGGCTTCTCCTCATTTACCACCTCAAGGTGGTGTGCATTTAAGGTGCACATGTGGTGTACTCATATCTTTTTCCTTACACGATTGATATTAATGTTAAAATTATTTTCGTTAATGCCAAAATTGAAGTGTCTAAAAAACTTATACCAGTCACTGCAAAGTACAAAACTCTCATAGATTAAAATTTTAACATTAACAAAAACAATTTGACATTATCATTCTCTTAATTACATAACGTTTAAAAAAGAGTTACAAAGACCCTGTTTGTTTCCCAGTTTAGTTTTAGTTTTGATGGCATCATCATTTCTCTCTCTATGTCTCTCCACTCATTACACTTGATGACATCATCAAAACTAAACTAAACTATGTAACCAAACACAGCCAAAATAACTAGCTGATGTATTCTCTCCCATTTATAAATTTGGATTATATGGTGCAATTATTTATTCATCTCGTAGGCTCATCGAATAAATTATTAATCCAAAAACTCAATAATCGGTAGATTAAAGGTAATATCTCTTAATATAATATAAACAATTAAGGCATCCATTTTATCACTTCCCTAATTAACTCTCGTGATGTGCTCTTTTGATGCATATATTATAATATACTGTTTTGTTAAAATGGTTGGTAGTGTTTTGCTCTCTTTGAGGGTGACAGTTTCAACTAACTTGGGTTTGCAAAGGGTGAGTTAGGCGTGTGAAGCATGAGAGATGTACAAGTTTTGCGTGTGTGTGGGTGTGTGTGCGTGAGAGAGAGAGGGGTTTAGGAATATACTTTCCTCTTCTCTTTTTTTTTTTGGCTGATCGAGACAGGGAGGAATTTAAATTGTGAGCACCATAATTCGTTGGACATTTTGATTCTGCAGCATCTCTTGGTGACGTAAGTTAACCTTCTCCTAAAGGACGTAAACAAGGGAAGCAAATAAACCAGTCCAGATGCACAACTGCTAAATAGAATTGAGAAGATGGACTGTCCAATCAAATGACGATCAAATTACAATTTAGCCCTATCTCAGCCGACTAGTGCTGATGAAAGGGATTATCTTCAAGCACCCTCACATTTTGCGACTCTAGGTCTCTCTCTGTATTCCACAAATACAATACAGTACTAGAACAGTTAGACTGCCTCATACTTTAATATGTACCCAATACAAACGCATCCAATAAATAGAAAGGACTCGACACCCCCTGACAACTATGAAACTGGTACATACACATGCATGCTCACTTGGGCTAACTGTTTCACACGGTACAAACACGTCTTACTCCTGAATGTTCATTGATGTCTCTGCGCACCAGGTGGTGCTGTTGGCATTGGAAAGTTAAAGTTGTGTTGGGCACCAGCAAATTGGGGAGACTCCACATAGGGGCTCTAAATATCCAATTGAAGAATAGAATGATGATTACCCCATTAGTATAACATGTGAAACAACAATCGAAAATGCATAAACTTTTGATTTTCAAGAAGCAAGCAAATTAGGAATATGAAGAAACTTTTTGTGGCCCGTATAGGCAGACTTGGCCAGTATAGCATGCTAAGTTATGTAATCAACATGCACGGCTTCATATATCCAATAATTTCACAATCACAGTTGTTGAAACCAATGTGCGTGCATGTGTGTTTTAGTGTCTGTGGTAATTGGTAAAGCTCCCTCTATTATTTCATCAATATTGAACTTGTATGAAATAACCATTTTTCATCTACAAAAGCAAGCGCAGAAGGCAACTATTTCCTTTCTTATTCCAGTCTAGTAATAATAGTACTTCGATATGGCTTTAGTACTGAGAATAAACATATCCAAGGGCAGCTATACAAGGGGAGGTCAGTGTAAGAAATTTGGTTGGTCAAACCTGTTAACAGAAGGTATGCTTGTTTTCAAAACACTGATTCTTTTCTCAGAAGCCACTCAATAACAATTAATAATTAACAGTAATGGGTCCATGATGTGCTTTTTGTGAGTGCTTTAATGGTATAATGCTGAACCACTTCGCTTGAACTCAAAAATTTATGAGGACAACTATGAATTATTGAAATTCTAAAGGCCTTGTTCGTTTCCCTGTTTAGTTTTAGTTTTAGTTTTGATGACATCATCATTTTTCTCATTTCTCTCTCTATCTCTCTCCACTCATTACACCTGCTAACATCATCAAAACTAAATTAAACTATCTAACCAAACACAGCCAAAGTAATCCTAGAAAAATGCAGTGTAGTTGAACAGTACCACTTTATTGGGCAGAAGAAAAAAATGTACCTGCAATGCAGATTGAGTGTAAGATTCCTCCTCAGGATATGAAGACTTCGGTGATGAACTGGGAGAAGAAGCCCCTAAGTTTGGTTCACTTCCATTGAGTTTATTGTTTAGTGAAGTTTCACTCTCATTCCCATCAGTTGACTTAACCCTCTATTCCATGACAGTGTTTCATGAGTATCTATAGAATAAGATCACATTAACATACTAGAAAATACAGATTAAGATACAATACCTGGAAGATTTTTCCAAGAGTTTTCAACCCCTTTGCTCGAGCACGGAGCTCTTCTTTCTTTGCATTGTTGTCTTGAAGAACCTACAAATGGCCATACATATATACCATAAAACAAGATTACAAACAAACATAGTGCTAGTCCGCAACCAAAAAGCAACAACTTAGTAGTGAAACAACCATCTGACAAACACGGGAAAGCGTAGCTTCAATATCAGCTACATTGAGTTTCCAAAGGGAATCAATCATCAGCTTCTTGTGAGACTGCATGTATTCTTCAAGTTCTTCCTCGGTATAATTTCCTTCCGCACTTAGCTGACGCTTCATGTCCTCTTGCAGCTGCATCAAAGCAATTGCACCTACAACCACCCTTTACTTAAGTGATATGTAAAACAACATACTACATAACAGTTCAAAAAGTAGCCCACTGATGCACATATTGGTTAAGTCATCCATTGCAGCAAAAGTTTTTAATGCAAGGAAATGTTCCCAACGATGTAATCAAACTATTCAACACCTCCCCCTCCTGTGCAGACCCATATCGCACATGGATCTGCACACCATGAAACATAATGCAAAGGGGACAAGCAAAATACAAACAGGGAACGAACAATCCCAAAAGGAAAGACTTGAACTCAGACCTCCCAGAAACTACACTCTTATAGTCCCACTCTCATATCGCCGGTCCTATATTCCAATTTGGGACGTCCCAAAATGCATTTCAAAAGTCAATGCCAAAAACATTTGTATCTTCCTGAAGTCATTCCTGGTGGACAGATGTAAATGCATTTTAAAGACGGAGAAAAATGCCGTAAATACGACTTCAATCACAATTATTTTATGTCCCCCACCATAAAGGACCAAGAATATGAGACGGATGGAGTACCGTGTTGAGTCACCAAGTTTCCCAAATGGGGATGTCTGGCCTACTAGCCAATAACCTGATTTTCCTTGTTGCTTTTTTAAGTACCAATGTAGTTGTAGTTCAACATTCATTAATGACCTCATATCGCAGAGGTCAGAAAACACCAATGTTAACGTCAAGGCACCTATTGTCCCAAAGGCTAGAGAGGCTAGTAACTGGACCAAACGGTCATAACCATTTATATAAATTTATCCAACACTCTCCGTTGTGAAACCTTGTCTTACACATGGAGATGTAAACATCCATAAAAATACTCAAGTAGATTACAACAAACGAATACCAAATGGAAAAGGAGAGAGCGGCACTCAATACCTATCAAAAGCCCAACCCTAATTGCACGTTAAGCCATCAGTAGTAAAAAATGCTGAAATTGTCAAGAACTCCAACAATGTATATCAAGATATCCAACAATAAGCACTTTGCCCCAACACTAAAATACCAAAGCTTCAAAAAATAGCTCAGGTGCACATCTAAAATAGAAATGCAATTTAAAAACTACTCTACAACTCAATGTGAAATTAACATGCATTCCTAAGTCCCACAAGTTAAAAGAGACTACAAGAGCATGGACAACAGTGACCCAACAAGCAAAATGAAAGCTTGGAATAATAGTCTAGTTCTGCATTTGACTTTGAGAAAAATAACATGTGCCCTTTGGTTAAATTTGTGAAAGAAAAAAAGAAACTTCATAAGATAAATGACTGAAAATCTAAATTTTCCTTATACGGCAGCTGTGACTAACCTGTAGCTGCTGTTACTTGGGATTTAATGAAGTGCCCTTTGTTTCTGAACCACTCAGCCACAAACGGTACTCCCAAATATATAGCCTTCTTCCCAAGCTCTTTAGCTGCCTGTCTTGCATATATATAGCCAATTGTACTCAACATATCAACACCATAAGCTGTTGAAACAAAGACAAAACTAATCAGAAGAGAACTTTGACAAATGTTGCAATGTAGGTTCAGAGCTGCAATTTAGCACACAACGGTGAACAACTGATAAAAATTGCATGTACATTGATCTGTATTTGACCCCAGAATAGTGTGAAGAAATGAAAAGCCCTAGAAAATTTCCTTTGACACAAATAGAAGGAGAGCATGAGAAAAAAGAGACAGATTAAACAGTAATCCACACCAAAAAGTGCAATATGTTTTTTTTTTTTTTTTTTTCCCGCGCCGGCTGTGTGTATATGGTTGGGTGGGTGGGTGGGATGGGTAATGTATCAATGAATCAACACACAATCCGAGTTGGATAGGCTTCTCTTATAACTATCTTCTAAGAAGTTGAGATAAGGCGGTCTTCTAGTTGATAATACAAGGTAGCTATTTCTCCAGATATCTTGCAAACGGCCCCCTCAGAAGTTGCCTTCTTGTATGGCTGGAGTTCTTTAATATTTTGACCAACTCTCCACGGTTTTCGACAAATATAATACTATAGAAATACCACATGGTGCAGGCTGGTATTCAATCTGTAGTACTTATCCCCCTCAACTACTCACTAGCTTCTACTTTCTTCAATTGGGATGACAAGGGAGTGGATGCTTCAACTGCATAGTTGCCTTTTAAATGCTCAGATCTTGGGAGTTGATGAGGCTTCCTTCTTGTTCGCGGTCCTTCAATATAAAGGCTCTTTAACTTTGATTTATCTAGGCTGGTCAACATGAACAATAGCCTAGTTCAAACATATATAGTCATGACCAAATGACTTTTCTCCTTATAGTTTTTATTGTTCAATAAAATCATATTCTGTAGTCCTAAGGACTCTTTCCCCTTAATAAGCTCCACAACACCAATTGGTGCTAATTGAGGTAAGTCTTCTCTAAGCCCTTCCGATAAGAAGTGACCATGGGCGGACCACTTTCTTGATGCCTAGCATGGGTACTACCTTGATGGGTGACTGACAAAACAAGGGATTGTTGCAGTGCTCTAAAAGTCGGACAAGTCGGCCGACAAATTGGCCCAAAGTCACTAGTCGGAGGTCCCCCGACTTGAAAAGTTGGGGATTAGTCGGCCAAGTTTTGGCGATTAGTCGGCTAAAAGTCATTAGTTGGTAGCCGACCGACCTGGGACCGACTAGCGTCTTTTAGAACCTTGGATTGTTGAGTTGTAGACTAGGAAAATGGAGATGCTGAAGTGCTTCGACAACTGGAGATAGAGGAGGAGATAGCCCAGACAGCCTTAGAAGGATAATCAATGGCAAGTCCATGACAAGTAGATTGACAAGTGGATCTGGTCGGAGATGGTATGTTGTGTTGTTGTGACTGGATAGTGGCACAATTGTCCTTGTATAATATAAGGAGTTCCTGAGGACCAACCCACCCTCATAGCCATAGGTCAAATGCAAGAAAACTCGTAACTGTGGATACCCGCCTGTTGCGGTGCGGACTCGTGCACAGGATGGCCAATACGTGAACTCAAGACACCCATTGCAGCGTGTCATATATATCGAGAGTGCTCATTGCGCAGCACTTTAAATTGTTTAGAGTTGCCACTTGGATTTAGGAACCAAGAAACCGGACGGAGAATCTGATTCAGAAGCCGAGGTGTATGAAGAGGAAAGGGGTCAGGCACCCCTCTTAGCCCAACCTGATGGTTGGCCTCTACTTTGCTTCACGTGGGATCTATTAGTAGTTTTATTTGACCCGCATGAAACTGATTGTTAGCCTTTAAACAAAATATGAGTGATAACAAGAATTTAAACCGTACGGGGAAAGGAAACAGGAGCATGCAACACTAGTATATACAGTAAAACAGAAGACAGCAAAAGAAAATATCCCCCAGCAACGCAATCTCCTGGCCGGAGAATAGTTTGGATACAATATCCCGGCTGACACAACAATGTACCGGCTGGAGTTCCTCCTTAGACCAGAACAACAAACTCAGTACAGAAACAGAAAGTTAGGAATTACAATCAAAACAGAAAAGTTCAGCCAAGAGCTTCCACCTCGGACCCTCACTAGCTCAATCGGTTGATTGAACTCGAATCTCGAAGATTTTGTGGTGTTTGAGAGTAAACCCTAAAAACTAGGGGTTTTGAGGAGTTGGAGACAGTCAGGGTGTTTTCAGAACTCACGGGTTGCGGGCTTTTGCTGGAAAGGGTTAGAAAACGGCGAGTGAGAGTGGGCTTGCAAAGAGCGTGATCGATCTCCCTTAATTTGAAGCCCAAGGGCTTGTATTTACAGGAGTCAGGGAATAATCCGGGATAATCATCGATAATTAAATAATCAACAACAATATAGGAAGATAAGTCCAGCCAAAGTTCATCCCTAAGAGCCCTAGATGTGCTTGCCAATTTCGGGTGACCAGAAGAGAGTTCAAGCTCGGTTTGAACGCTAGATTCCAGATTTCTGACAGATCGATGTGCCAGCTGGGTTATCGATCTCACTAAGAGTTTTGTCTGCTAGCCAGGAAATTGATTTGTCAGCCTACAGATGTCAGATGTGTGTGTCAGCAGGTACATTGTTCAAGGTTTGGATTCAAAACAAGGGTTGCGGGCTGAATAGGTGTATGTACAGGCTTCCTATGGGCTAAGCTTGTTCCCAAATGTCCACAAAGTTCATATCTTTAGTACCACGGCTTCCGAGATTGTACGTCATCATTGGGTGGGGCTTAAACATTCACAAAGCCAAATTTGGGTGTATAAAGCAACATAGTACCTTGAGCACTGTATGTGGTAGGAATGATAAGTCCATGTCGTTCCAGGTTGTAGGTTCAGAGACTTGGGGTTAGGGATGATACAAAGTCCAAGGATTGTTCTAAGGTCTAGTGCTCTCTCCCACATTGGCTAGTATGAGGTTCCGCCCTTGTGGAAGGACATGCTTGTGTGCCCAACATCCAATGATATCGGTGGACCAACTAACAACTAGGAATATTAGTCGTGTTAGTTTTTCCCGCTCCTTGCCTTTTTTTAGCATTCGTTTGGTGTCCGTCCAAAATTTCTTTCTGACAACGATCTATGACAGATTGGAGGCCTATACAATCCCTGCCAAAAAGTTCCAAAAGTCCGAGACATAAAAGGAGCGGGAAAAACTATACATTGCATAAGTGCTACTGGGTAGCATCCAGTCCCAAGCCATAAAAGGTAAGTAAATATGGAAAATGCAAACAACATATTACCTGCAGTGGACAGCCTTGATATTTCAGCTTCAGCATGACGAACAAAATCCTCTTTGTTTCCTTGCACATATAGGTTGAGTCGATCCTTCAGTATTTCAGCTAGTTTCTCTTCCCTTTCCCTTTGAACAACCTTTAATAGAAAGAAAGCTAAAAACTTACGCAAAGTAACCAAATAAATTTTGGCTTGAATCACTCCAAAAAGCTGAAATACAATTCATAGCATGTTCTAAAGTGTGTTTGCAAGACATTTCAGCTAAAAGAATTGAAAGCGTTCTCAAAATCAAGGTGACTATCGCCAAATCAAGTTACTTTCATAGTTGGATAACTTGATATACATTGTTGGGCCCTTCTTCTATTAAGTTAAGCTTTACGAAAAAATTGGTAACTTGGCAATTGGCATCATATGAAACCTTAGGTAGGTTTCTGACATATCTTGGCTTCAAGTCTCCCCCATCTGCGTTTGTACTATGTTTCCATTGAAGTTCTATATATGTGTGTGTGTGTGTGTGTGTGTGTGTGTGTGTGTGTGTGCAGATGAATACATCGTGGTCAGCAAGACGGGGAACGTGGAGGGTGGTAAATAGTTCAAGACATATCGTTGGCTCTATTCCCTAACAACTTAAGCTTTGGGGACCATTGTAGACTTGATAATGATATATCTAAGTTCTAACGATTATCACCCTAACAACTTGAGCTTTAACTATTCATCCATCAAGTAACGGGAAAAAGAAAATCATTGTCACAACTCTTCCTAACATGCAATACATCATCTTTTAAAACATTGATTATCTGAAATTATTCTAATGTAATTTCTGTTGATCGGCAAAATAATTCTTAGTGTTTAACCTTCTTCGAAATATCTTTAATTCAATCAATTCTTGTAGCATTTTGATACAACAATTCTCCATAACCATTCAATTTTTTTCCTTTTACCTTCCGGTTGGTTCAACTCCATGAAACATCAGAACAAATTATATTACATTTCAATTAGTTACATGGTCGCAACTAATATCTGAATAACCTACTGTAAAAATGCCACATGGGAGTGAGAAGGCTGAAGTTATTTAATCAAGCCTAGTTGGGCAAATTCCATCTTGTTGATTGGGACACGGTTTGTGCTCCCCTTAGAAAGGGAGGGTTGGGAGTCAGGAGGCTAAAGTTATTTAATCAAGCTTTGTTGGGAAAATGGCTTTTGGAGATTTGCGTGTGAACGGGGGAAATGGTGGAGGAGGGTGATTGTAGCAAAGTATTATAGTGGATGGGGAGGATGGTCCTCCCTTTCGGTGTGATTGTCGCATGGAGTGGCACTTTGGAGGGGTATTATGAATGGTTGAGGGATTTCTGAGCAGTTCATTCATTTGAGGGTTGGCAATGGAAAAAGGGTGAAGTTTTGGGAGCATGTTTGGTGTGGGAATGCGAGTTTGCGAGATGATTTTCCAAGTATATATCGTTTGGCTTATGACAGGGAAGCATCCGTTTCTAATTACCTTCAAATTTTTTAAGGAAATATAGTTTGGGATACCCGCCTGCGAAGGTAAGTGCTTGACCGAGAGGTGGAGGCTTTGATGGCTTTGTTTTCTAGGGTGCATGGAATTCAAGGGATCGGAGAAGGGGAGGATGAGATATGTTGGAAGCTTTCTAAATCAAGGGAGTTTAAACTGAAATCATTTTTTCAAGCGTTATGTGGGGATGGAAGAGATTTCTTTCCATGGAAAGCAATTTGGAAGACTAGGGCTCCTCTGAAGGTGGGTTTTTTTGTTTGGTGTGCGGCCCAAGGTAAGATTCTTACTATCGATAATTTGATTCTAAGGCGGATAATCATTGTTAACTACTGTTGTATGTGCAAAAGGAATGCAGAGACAGTTGATCACCTTCTCATTCATTGCCCTTTGGCATGGGAGTTATGGACTTCGGTGTTGTCTTGGTTTGGTATTCAATGCGCTATGTCTAGAAATGTCATGGAACTTCTAATTGCTTGGAGAGGTACAAGAGCGGGAATGAGAAGGAAGCGTGTTTGGACCATGATTCCTCTTTGCATAATGCGGATGATTTGGCGAGAGAGAAATCAGAGATATTTTGAAGGAGTAGAAAAGCCTTTGTTCAGAATCAAAAGTTTTTTGGTGAATAGCTTGTATAGTTGGGACAAGGGAGATTGTTATCCTTCTCTTGACTTTGACTGGTTTGATCTTTTATTTTCTCTGTGTTTGTTTGATTAATAAGAATTTGTTTTTAAGGCTATGGCCTTGTCTATGAAGGTTGTGACCTGATCCTTCTTCCCTCTCTCTCTTTTTTTCCCTCTTTTCACCCCTCCCATTATACATCAAATTTTGGTATTAGAGCAAAAGCTCGATGCCCATCTCTCTCTCCTCTCCCTTTCCCTCTGTGCTCTATTCCCTTGTTTGTCAACCATCAAATAGTTCAGTCTCGTCATACCGTTCCTCAATCATGGTGACCAATTCTAAGTTGTATTCAAAGATTGGTGGCATGCATAAGCAAATGAGGGAGGATAATGTGGAAAGATTAGAACAATTACGTCAAATACAAGCAACTATGGAAAGAAAATTATTGGATTCTTCAGCAGCTTCTCAAATAGAACCAAAGGACCTGATAAAAGGGGCAAGAACATGGAGTTCACGATGTGTACGGATAATCTTCTTGGTCCGATTGTGCAGAAGAGTACCGCATTGTAGGATCGCTGTGTTGAGGTTTGGATCGCTGCGTCTTCTAGTAAAATAGTTAAATGTGAAGTTATGGGTTGAGCTTTCACTGGGTGTTACCTCCATAGCCACCACTTCTCTCAACCCTAATCACACCTCTCAAATCCAGATCTACAGCCATTGGAGCATCTCCAAGCTTAATCACTTGCATATTTGGACTCCCTGGGGCGAGGGCCTTCATTCACCTCCGGCCTTTTCCGGTAGCTTTCCGGCGTGTTTTTCCGGCAACTTTCTGGCGACCTCACCGGAGTTTTGACTGACTTCGTTTTCACGGTACGTCTTTCCCTCTCTCTCTTTTGCACATTTACGGGGCAGTGATAGAGTAGGCAAGCTTGGAATGGGTAAACGAAAATCAGATACGAAGCGAACTTTACAGGATTTTCATGACCAAATTGACAATGCGTTTGGTTATTCGGATGTTGAAATTGCTTCTATTGACAAGGAAGATGAAATTTCGGTGGTGGCCAAAAATGCCGACGCGTTAGAATTGCAATTGCCTCTGGTAATCACTGAAACTTGGCCTAAACTTGGCACCCCAGTCAAGGCAATTGAGAGTGGTGGAGTTAACACGACACCACCTCAGGGTCCCGTCTAGGTGTGCAGCTGCTACTGCCACGTCTCCTCTTATTCAAGGGGGCAATTTGGAAGGTAAAGCTAACTTGAATGCTTGGACCAATGGGAAGCTTTTACTTAACGATGAGGTTAAAAATGGTAAGCTAAGTAGACACCTTAAGAGGTTCCCGATTGAGTATGTGAATAATCAAGTAATGATCCCGCTTAAGATTTCTGAAAATGGGGCATTGAAATGGAAACATGCTATTGTGGGATACTTTGTGGATAAAAGTCTATCCTACTTTCAAGTTAGATCTTGGGCTCAACGGGTTTAGAAAATTGATGTTAAGGATGTGGTCACCTTAGACAATGGGTTTGTGGTGTTCAACTTTAGGGACGAGAACACGTTGAACTCCATTCTTGAGAATGGTCCTTACTTTTGCAGACATATTGTGATTAAAAAATGGCATCCTGGGATGCAACTTACTAAAAGCATTTTCTCTAGTGTTCCTATGTGGATTAAATTCTACAATGTTGCCCTTGAATTATGGACAAATGATGGATTGTGTAGTATTGCTAGTGTTATCGGCAACTCTCTTTACCTCGATGACTTCACGCAAAATCATAGCAAGTTTACATTTGCTAGAGTATGTGTTGAAGTGGATGCAGCGAAGGAAATTCCTAAGTCCTTCGTTGTGAATTTGGGTTATGGAGAGCCATACGAAATTAGAGTAGAGGTTCCTTGGAAACCTCAAGCCTGCAATGTTTACAAGATCTTTGGTCATTCTACTAACTCTTGCACTATTAAGCCCAAAGTTTCATCTCCTCCAGTGTGGAAAGCCAAGGAGAGTGTAAGTCAAGTTGTCCCAGTTGTTCAGGAGCAAGTTACCAAGGAGAAAGTAGGACAAGATGTCCCGGTTGTTCATGAGAGGAATACAAAAGAGGGAGAAGTTAGCAAAAATAAGGATATCTGGATAGAGGTGGTGAAGAGGAAAATTCAAACTCCGGGCTTGCCTTTGGTCAACTCCTCGTCTAGCCAAGTTTCTTCTACTTCCAACGCATTTGGCATTCTTGAGAAATGTGAGGATTCGGGAGCCTCCTCCGTTGAAGTGGTGTCACAGATAGATGTTACCGGGGTTGTATCTTGTGATACTACCCCGGTTCTCCTTGGTCAGGATAGTCCTCAACAAGAGCTTCCCCCCGCAGCTCTTCGTCGGTCTACACGGTTTCGAGAGCCTCCAAGAATTCCTTTGGATGACAATTTCATTGGACCGAGGCATAAGTTGAACCCGGTGATGGGTGATCCTTCAACTCTTTCATCCACTAGAGCTCAAAACAAGAAGAAGCTTAAGGAGAAACTCAAGATGTTAAAGGCTTCAAGAGTTTAGTTCTTGAGGCTCGCATGACATTCTTTTGTTTTGGTGTTTTTTGTGTTATTTCGTTATAGTGTGCTTTGAGCCTTGTTGGATATCTTTTTGTTGTGGTTAGGTTTTTGTTTTTCTCTTTCCTTTTTTTCTTTTCTTTTCTTTTCTTTTCCTCTTGGGGTATGCCCCTTGTAGGTTGTACATTCGGTTAACCGTTTTTCTATTTCAAGCTAATTTATCCAAAAAAAAAAAAAAAAACTTCTCAAATAGAAAGCAAAGATGACGTGGAAGAAGTTGACCAGTAAAGTCCAAGGAAAGTCCAACGAATAAAGAAGGCGATATTCTATTGGAACAATACTCGGAAGGCTTTGAAACCCAAGAAGCCCAAGAAGCCGTCCTTGAAATTCTAACGCAGGAAGAGGTTCTTGAAAATGGGAATGCTTTTAAATTTTCATATTTTGTTGCCTCTCCACCAATCAATTATGTGGTCAGGGTAGAAAGATAAAATTTTACTTAGGTTGAGATTTCTTTTGTTCAGTATTTGACTGCGAACTCGAGGTCGAGTTCTTTTTCTCCATGGAAGAGAATGATGAAGAACACAAAGGTTTTTTGGTCCCATAAATATATTTGCCAGATATATTTGTTCTTAAAATATTAGTAGGATCTAGATAAGTATAATCATTACGATTGGTTATATGTTAGGCTTTTTGATCCCATAAATATGTTTTGCAGATATAGCTACGTTTAAGTACTTAAGTAAGATCTAGATAAGTATTATCAATATCCTATGACGCACGGACACGGACACGGGGACACGGCAATTCTAAAAAATGGGGACACGGACACGGCGGGGGACACGCCACGTGTATATTTATTTATTTATATATTTATTTACACATATATATATATATAATATTTTAAAACTTTTAGGGGTCAAATTGAATTTTTTTTAAACTTTCAGGGGTAAAATTGAATTTTTTTTTAACTTTTAGGGGTAAAATTGAAATTTTTAAAACTTTCAACGGTAAAAAGCACATTAGCCGTGTTCCCCCATGTCCCCAGCCGTGTCCCCATCCAAAAAAGCACATTAGCCGTGTCCCATGCCACCTGGCGTGTCAGGACACGTGTCCCAGTGTCGGGACACTGCGATACGGGGTCCCGGAGAGGTGTCGGTGCTTCGTAGTCAATATCTAATAAGTATTTTGTTAGGATTGGTTAAATGTTAGTCTTATCATTATCTAGTTTTTTAGCTTATTAATAAGATCTCTATTTATTGTAATGAGCAGAGTTTGATTAATGAGAATTTGTGTTTAAAGTTGTGGCCTTCTGTGTGAGGGTTGTGGCCCGATCCTTCTTCTTTCTCTTCTCACCCTCCCATTCTACATCAGTATACAGCTGACTGGGTTGGACTACACATCTCTGATAAGTTCTCCTAATTACCCTCGATATCACTATATGGAGTGGATTGCTCATGTCCGCAAGGTGGTCCTGATTTTTCCTTCTTGTTCTTCATGTATTGTTGGGTCTTGTTTTCTCTGTCATATACTTGTGAAACTGTGAGGTTCTCTTTTGGTAAATGGCTTGATTAAACTGGTGTATTTGAAATTTTCTATATCGTACTAGTCTACCTTGGGTTTCGTCCTATTCACTCCCTCTAGACACAAACTTTGCCACTGTTTTCCAGCAGTTGTCAGACCCTTAGGTTGCTCATTAACTATAAAGGCCTATCTTAGATTCTGAACACGGAAAACGACATTCCTAGAGCTCTTTATGTTAGTGAGGAACAGGTCTAAATGTCTGGCTCTACAAATATTGTCTTAAGGAGAAAGGAGTCTAGCTCTCAAAGTCTCAGTCTTAGAAACGGGTCGTCCGAGCCTCCGAGGCCATCGACAATATTAAGAGCCTGTCTGCTGCATCAGAAAAGCTCAATCATTTATAGAGCATACCTATTATCCTAATAGGAATAGAAGTTTTAAAGTCCTTGGGTACTCCAAAGACCTGTTCCTACATGACATCTCTGTGCAGGTTATTTTCATCCTAACTGCCTCCAAACAGAAAAAGGAATTTCAAGAGCCAGTCCGTAGAATCTTTGATGCATTCACTTCAGTAACTTAGTATCAGATGAAGTGATTGAAAATCAAATTGTCACTTGTTACTTTGAAAATAAAAATAAGAATGAAAAAGAAACAAGAACAAAGCACAAAAAAGAAACCAAACCAAATATGCAAAAACCCTTAATATAATAAAAATAATAAAAAATAAAAAATAAAAAAAACATCCACACTTATAGCCCACCATAAGTTTGCAGTTTGCAAGCAATTGCCCCAGTCATACAAGTTATTGACCTCACAAGTACCACCCAAAAAACCTTAATGCGTGATATCGAGGTTTGATTTCCAGTTTCTAGTCTTGGATTCAACTTGAAAATATGATGATTTTAGAACTTGTTTTTCGTCTACCTCATTGAGCATTTGATAATCACTTGTGCAGACTGTTGATTCCTTTAATAAATGTTCTTCCTTGCTAATCCGGAGTTTGTGGTTAATACAGTGTTCATGTCGATATAGTTGCATCTCCAAATATTTTTGGTTCTCACTTTGGGCTTACGATCTTTCGCATAACCACAGTAATGACTAATGAGAACAATAATACATGTGCAATGTAAAAATATGTCTAAGAACAATATAATTAAGCAATATGCAGAAATTGTACCCTCATTTTCTCTTGTAACTTTTTAGCATCAAACTGCTCCCCTTCAGTGAAAATATCCAATGAGGCCATTGATGCCATGGCAAGCTGGCCAATGTATTCCTCAAAAAGCTCACTCCCAAAAAGCATTGCAAAAATTGCAGCAGGATCAATAATTGCTTCACTGCAACAAGGAGGAACTTCGCGAAAAGTTATTTGCAATTGAAAATATCTCAATTTAACTACAATACCCATGCATGCATGAGTATAGACATTTCTTATAGTGGTAGGTTACACATGAAGTAACTCACGTTGAAATTCCTGATTTCCCATAAGCATCATAAGCCTGACGTTGTGCTGGATCACTCAACACTTGATATGCCTCTCCCAAAACCTGAACTCACATAAATGGGACATTGAATGGACAAAATGAAAGGAGAATCTCAAAAAAAACCATAAACAAATATGTAATGTACTATGTCTATGTGCCGATTCTGGATATTGCAATGGTGATATTTCCCTTTTCGTATTTCAACTAGTAAGAAGTTATACAATGCACTCTTTTAAATCGGAAGTGTACAATTAATACCGACTCTATAACTACCAGGGTACTTCTTTAGGGGCAAAAGGAAATCCTAGTCTTTTATCCTAAAAATATCATAAATGCAGAGTTTTCCCCAAATGGGTGCAGTTTTTGATACCCCTGGTCCATCAGACCACTCTCCTGGTTCATCAGACCACTCTCCTGGTTACTTTTGAAGCTAAGGAACCCTTTAAATCTTTTGATTTTGGGGGTCAACATAACAATTTATATAATCTAAGAAAATACCTTTTGCATTATTTATTTAGCGGATTGTAAATGATTAATTTAACTTGGTAAATGACGTGATTTTCAACTCGTTTGCAGTTACATATACAGAAACATGTCATATCCTTATCAAAAGAAAATGGATAACGATATCCCCTACATTATCTTCTTTATTCCACAATCACACGGGTAAGTCTGCAGGGTTGTCCATGTCTGTGTAAAACCATCAACAGGACGATATCGGAGGCACGTGATTTATAAAGGTAACAGTCACGGAGTCGCCTTTATTGTAACTTCTCATCATGTATAATGAAACTCTTGCCTGAAAATTTTGTGCAGCCAGGGGATCATTTGGGTTTTTATCTGGATGGACTTGTCGTGCCTGCAACCAGAAAGGCAAATGGTTGAGAAGACGAGCATTAAACAGTCATTTATTCCTACTACTTTCGATCATCAAGAAAGCAAGCAAGAAAGGACAATCAAGAACAAGAGGACCAGACGAGGTGAGACTAGATGCATGATAAGAAGAGTAACAGATGGAGCAGAGGAGAGGATGCAGTTACATAAAATTCACTCGCGTAAACAAATGGCGAACAAATAATGCACTTAAATCTAGGAAACCCCTAGGAATCCGCCAATGAAGAGAAGAACATACAAGGAAATGAAAACAGCAAGTACATTTCATTTCGGAATCTTCCTCGGCTCCTCGCAAATCTGCCGTAATTCACTGCCAGTATCGTTCCTTGATAGCAGAAACAACTAGACATGCACAGCAACCTCCTGCATTACAGAGACTTGCCCGTAACAAGGAATGTAACAGTTCAACCATGGTTGACAACTTGAGGCGGGAGCATGCAAAGTCATTTAATTCAGTAGCCTCCTACTAACTTTGGAAATAAGACCAATATCTGATGTCTTCTAGAACAGCCAAACTCAAACAAACGATGGTGGAAAACTGCCATACCACGAACACCAGCAACAATAATGGGACCACAACTGAACTAAGATAATGGGACCACAGTAATGGAGCCAGTCCACAGAATAAGGGATGCGAAGGAAACAAATGTGATCCGTTATATGTATAGTTACATCCACATGGCAAAGGGAAAAAAAAAAGGAAAATGTAAAGTGTAAACAGACACCATAAGAGATGTCGAGAGGGGGGGGGGGGGGGGGGGGGGGGGGGGGGGGGAGGAGAGAGAGAGAGATTGCAGAGATCTTTACAGCAATGGGGTATAAAGTACAGTGGTTTGAGAGTAAGGTTTTGGATGTTCAAATATTGATGCCTAACAGTAGCAGATAAGATTTTGGAAATGGTTGCAAAAGATTTGTGAGGAGATCATCAGAATGCCAGTTGAGGAAGGTTGCGCAAGATAAGACTTACCTGCAGGTTGCTCAGGTGCGGAGATGAGCTCGAGAGAGTTTTTTGACCTCTGCATATTCACCCCACATGATTTTACTAAAGTTTTCCACTTTCAAATGAAGGGCAATAGCTTAGTTTGAAGCATTACTTGGTGGTCGAAGTGGAGGTTCTTATTAACAAATGCTTGTGTCAGAAGGGATCCAGGATTTGATCTCAATGATGCTCTATTGCTATTTATGTTCTGCCCTTCCCGTCAAAGAGATCGGAGAGGCATTGAATCTACAACTGGCGCTTCGGCAACCAACCAGCATTTCTAGATTTGCAACCTTTATTTGGTTGATGCTCCGGAACCAACCAGACCCCAAAGAAGTTTGGGTGAGGCTAAGGGGGTCCTCCTCCTTCAAGTATGGGGTGATCTTGATGGTACTTATCATCACCACAAAGGTTTTGAAGAAGCAAATGAAACCACAATGAAAACAGCGCGTATAAAGGGGGTTTTAACACATGCACAAGTTTTGATAGGAGTTTTATAGACACAAAGAGAGTTAATGTAATTCTAAGGCTTTTGTTGTGTTCTTGGGGAACTTCTGAACCTCAGGTTTAACTTGGGCATGACAGGAAAAAAAAAACATGTGGAATAGCTTGGGATAAAGAATAAGTTAGCAGTTTTCTGATAAATAGTCTTCCATAAATACCAAAAACGAGTGTGTTGCTCGAGCAGCCATTGGACAACCAATATTCAGTTCTGATACAGCAAAAAATGCTCAAGAAGCCTTCAATCAGGCTTCAACGGCCTATCCTAGAAGCTGGTACAATGGCCACCGCTTCAGCACCCTTCAACGGGGTTTCAAATGACGTTACTAGTTTTCCAAACTTCAACTGCTTGAGTGCATTCAAGAATGGTTCTTGAGTTGTCTATTCAGTAAGGTTAGTCAGGCAATTATGTACATACCTATAAAGGACTGAAATTTGGGCAAACTTAAGTCAGTTATATAATGAAAACATTGCTCCTATACTTATGCAACATGCTCACTACAGAATATATACTCTTTACAATGTGGAGCCAAGATTACACAACCTCTGTGATCATCTTCAGTCAGCAAGTGATGAATAAAATCGGGATATCAATTTTCAAAGCAGGCAATTATCACGTACTTCGAGCTCAATTATACTATCCATTACCGGATTACTAATCTAACAAGTAGCGTGAGTCTTCCACAATTCAACAAAACTATAAATAGATCCATATCAAAATCCCAATCAAATGATAAATAAAAGCACACAAGAAAACAAAGATATGATTTTCATGCAAAACACACGGGACTCAGTCTAGACTCTACAAAGTCAGACACTATAAATAAGCAATCCAAGAGTGTCTTGCAATCTGGTGAATCTACACTATTAGACAAAAGTTTCCCTCGTCAAATCCGTTTGTATTGCTTCCTTTTGCTTGAAACCTGCAGTGCAGAATCCACCAACACAACCCCCTGCCTCCGGAGTCCACTGCAAGACTTCAATCACGCCAGCTCAAATCCTCAAGCACGACCCAAGCTTTGGTGATGGATTTGATAATTCAGCCTTAAAGCTTAGCTTGTACTGTAGTAGCTTTGCGTAGCTTGAACCTTGCTCGCTTGCCCAGGGTAATTTGGTCTTACTCATATCTTACAAGAGATGTTTGTTATAGCAAATTGGATTTACAAGAGCTAGGTTAAATGCAGTTCCAAAGAGAGAAGAATGCAACTCAACAAAGTGCTTCTTAAATGGGATTATCAACTCATGGTCGGGGTACTCTAGGACCTAACACCAATGACTCAGTATGTTTACCACTCATGGTCGGGTACCCTAGCCTATGTGTTGTTTGCAGAAAAAAATAAAGTCACAACTAGTAACTGATAATTTTCTACCGCAGACAGATTTCTTCTACCATCATTCGCCACCATAGCGGAAAATAATATCAATCGAATACCTGCACCCAGCACAGAATAAGTCTGAAATGACATGCATTGGACAGGGAATCAATTTGAAAGTCATGCAAAACAGAAGGCAGCCAACTGATGCAAGCACTCCTTAAGGCCGTGGAATAGACTTTCTGTCAATGTCCCAAAGCAAGAGAAAAAACAAGTAATAACACAACGTAGCTAAACTTATGAAGTCGTCCTGATGGATAAATATATCAAGGCGCAAACATATTTCCAGCAGAGACTCCAGTTCAAAATCAATTCGCAGTTCCTGTTTCACTGGGTGGGGGGGGGGGGGGGGGGAACAAGCAAAACATTACACAACTTAGAACCCTGCCTTCAAGTGTTCTTTCAAAAAAGCATGACTGCAGCAGTTGAAACGACCTTTACAATCAACCCTTGATTTCCAATCAACCCAAATAGAGTAACCGAGGGGTAATTTCGCGGTCATATGTGGTAGTACATAGTTATATCGTCGTTGCAACTGAAGGGGAACCAAAAGCAGTTGAAATTACCTTGATATAATAGGCTTTCTTAATCTCAGCTTCGGTGGCCGTGGGCCTGACTCCCAAGACATCGTAGTATTCCGTCTCCTTCACCATGATACCACGAAATTTCAATCGCTCTGTCCTTAAGATCGGGAGATTTAAATCGGTAGATTTCCAGTATCAAAAGATGTGAAATTTTGCGACAGATTTAGCCGACGGGTGATGGGAGAAGAAATGATCGGGAAGTCGTTTGTACAAGTTGCAGTAGGCTCTGGTAATTGCCCGGCTATTTGACCTCGGATCCCCTCTCGTTGACCACGGCCGGCCTCCAAGACCCTTTTTGCAGGATATGGTCGTCGCTGTTAAAATGCTACTAGTACTACTATAGTCGGGCTAGTGATTTTTTCCACTAACGCTCTCTTTATCTAAATTCAAAAAACTGATTTTTTGATTTTTTTATTTTGTCTTTATTTAAAAAAAAATTGCATTTGTTAGTTTTCAATCAATTTTTTGAAGTTTCTTGGCTTGTCTCGACGAGAGGAATCTAAAAAGTACAAAATTATTTGTCAAACTTAAAATTTTGTGAATAAAGACGAAAAATGGAAGCAAAAAATCGATTTTTTTTAATTATTTTTCGTCTTTATTCACAAAACATTAAGTTTGCTTAATAATTTTGTACTTTTTAGATTCCTCTCATCAAGACAAGCCAAGAAACCACAAAAAATCGACCGAAAACTAACAAATGCAAAAAAAATTTAAATAAGGACAAAACAAAAAAAACCAAAAAATCAGTTTTTTGGATTTAGCCAATCCACCCCGCCCAAGGCCAATAAGGGTGTGTTTGGAAGTTTGGGATAGAAGCTGAAAGGGAGACACAAAATAATGAAGAGGGAAAGTAGAGGGAAAATTAAGAAGAAATGGGGAGAAAATAACTTGCCTTTAAATTTTTCACTTCTCTTTTCTATATACCAAACAATGGAGAGCATCTATTGAAAAAATCAAAATAACAATTTATCAATTTTAAAAGCATCTATTAAATATCATTAATTTAAAATTTTTTAAAAAAACATTACAATTTCAAAAACATTATTAAATACTTTCCTCGACCACCCTACACCACCTATGACTTCAAACACCCCATCCAACCCCTCTCCTCCACCCCTATAAATACCTCATTTCGTCTCTTTATTCTCACCACCTTTAAACTCACCCTCAAAGACACAACAAAAAGAAGAGAAGAAGAGTAAAGAAAGCCTAGGGCAATTCTAGAGAGAGAGTAAGGAGGAAAAGTGGGTTCTTGTACCCAGGCTCAGGGCCGACCTTGAAGTTTGGGTTGCCCTAACCCGACTTCAATTTTGATTGCCCACCTACGATTAAGTTTTTAAAAAAATGACATAAATGTCAAAATAAAAAGTTAAAAAAACAATGTCATATTGTAATTTTCAAAAAAAAAATCACAATAAAAATGTAAGTTCGGTTATAGTGTTTTAAGCAAGATCCAATTTAAAAAAGAAACTTCTCATTACATTTTTTGAAGCAAATTCTTCAAATGAGTCATCTTACTAACTTAATAAAGAACTCATTTGTAGGTGAGATCATAACTAATCCACTTAATCTGTTTTTGTGACATGGTACTGCAAAAGTAATTTTTTATTAATTTCAACTTAGAGAAACTTCTGTCAGCCGAAGCAACTATAACCGGCAATGCTGTTTGAAATAAAAAAAAATTTAAACTGAAAGGATACAAAGATAAACATAAAAGATATGATTGTATAGGTTTATTTTGAAGAAAATAAAAAAAGTTTGTTTTATATTTTAAGTGGAAAATAATAATAAACCATGTTAGCTTGCTCATTGTATAGGTTTATCACCCATTATTGTTGTGTTAGTAAAACACAAAAGTTCTAACAAAGAAATTGAGTAGTGTGGTTTTTCTTTAAATTATGGATTGAGAGGGAAAAATGAAGCCATAAATAACAACAATAGAGAAAAAGGAGAAAGGAAGCCTTGAAAGAGGACAAAGAGTCTTTAGTGAAACATGGAAGCGTTATAATATTTATATATAACAGGAATTTTTTTTTTTTTTTTTTGGTTGCCCAGTTCACGAGGTTGCCCAAGCCCAAAGGCTTGTTGGGGTCACTTCTAGGTCGGCCCTGCTTGTACCAAACCACCACCACACTCCAAACCAACGTATAGACACCCTCTACCACTCCACTAGATCACAACCCAATCAACCGCTTGGGCCAAATCAAGCCGAGAAGCCATTCCCACCGCCGACGTTCTGTTTTTCGTGAAAAATCAAGTTTTCGCTAAATCTTTGGAGGAGAGCGTATACTCTTATTCCACCCTCCCTGAGTATATTTTAGTCTCTATTTATTGTTTTGAATTATTAAAGTTGGAAGAAATGAACCCGTGCGTCAAAACAAGCTCCTACTTAAAATACCATTCTAGACATGTGCATAAAATACCATTCTAGACATATTGGTACCGGTACCATTCTTACAGGTACGAGTACCACCTACTTAAAGGGCACGCACAAGGCCAATTTGGTCTTTTGACAGTTTTTTTTTATGTCCTTATACCCCCATTTAAACTACCATCCAAACAAAGTACTATTTATTCCCCCAGATTACCAAAATCATCCAAACCAAGTATTACTTAAGCCTGACTAAAACAAAAAAAAAAAAGTATTACTTAATCCCCCCTCCATAAATGTCACATCACTGTGGGGCCACCCTCCATATTTATTACCCCATACTATCTTTTACCCCCCCCCATATATAATACCCCGAAAATTAATCCGGCATCCAATCGGGCCGTAAGGTGCATACTAATGGCTTCAGCACTGGTACCACTTATTCCAGTATGGTACCTCAAGTCAAATTTTGAAATCTCATGATTATATTACACTTTGTCCCTCAAGTTTGTATTCTATATTGATTTGACCTGAAATTATGAAATTTTACACATTACCCTTAGTTTTTGATTAATTTAATTTAATTGATTAATATTTATTAATATTAATTAATTAATTAATTAATTAATTAGATGCTTATAAATGCTATGAATTACAAATTTGATTAATTAAAACATATTACCCATATGGATATCAAAACTACCATTTTACACTTAAGTTTTCACACCTAATTTAGTACAACTTTTTGTTAAAAGACTAAAACGTCCTCCTACTTAAATTTTTGATTAAATTAAATTCTATATTTAATTAGATTACCGAATCGCCTAACTTTGGAAAAATGACTAAAATAACCCTAAGCCGCATAAATTTAGTGCATCATCCTGACGTTGTGAATTATGAAAGTATCCTAAGGCCTATGTGAAATTCCATATCACCCCTTTAAATAATTAAACTACTATATTATTCCTATATTTATATAAATTATGAAACTATCTTTATGCTTTGATAAATTATGATGTCACCCCTATACTTTGGTAAATTATACAACCCAGTTTTATAATTACACAATCATCCCTTGAGTTTTATTTAATTACACGTAAACCCTTGCTTACGAAATATTTTTTTACTAAATTTCTGAGGAATTATTACAAGTCATTTTGTGTGATAATTGTGCACATTGTGTACCCCTATAATATCATTGTCACTTTGCTTTGTTATTTCAATTATGAAATTGTGAATAATAGAATGGACAATTAGGCTACCAGAATGGTATTCACTAGTAAACATGTGTAAGTAAAGGATAATGAACTTCAAAGTATGAATGAAAATGTGTTTGAATGGGTGCTAATAGGGGTGCAGAATTGGGAAAGGTACCAAGAGGGGTCAAGTGTTTGTATGGGTGCTAGCAGGGGCATAGAGTTTGGAAGGGTGCTAACAGGGGCCCGGTGTTATCAGAAAAAGTGACAATGGGAGAACTTGGTCCAAAATTCTAAGAACTTATAAAGATAAGGACTAGATAATGAAACATATTTTTTGTTATTGTTTATGTTCTTCTTGATATGAATTGTGTTAATGTAAAGGTTAATGGGTAGATGTCAGCTACTAGGTGATTATTCGCTCATGGTACTACTGTTGGCCCTGGCATTTCACACTAGGTATCAAAGGAGAAGAAGTTCAAATAAATTAATGGAACCAGAGTACTTAATTATGTATTCTGATGTTGTTGTAATTGAACTATGTTCTTTTATTGATGATAAATCTGGTATTTAACTTATTAAATTGTTTTTAAGATCAATTAATCTCTTCCAAGAAATGATTTAAATAATGCCTCCAGAAGTCGAGGGTTACAAGGCTAAGTGTTCAAACAAACCCGAAATAAAATTAGTACATGTAATATAAAATATAAAAGAGTTTCAGTTGTTTAATTGACCATGCATATATGGAACCGTCAATGGCTTATTGGCTTTTAGTTGGGATTGTTTATATTGGATTGGTTTGTTGGCCAATTTTTCGGGACTAGTTGTTCAAATTTTGTGAGTCAGGTGTTCAAATATTTAATTTTAGGGTGTTCAAATTATTTTAGGTTCAAAAAGGGCTAAACTAAAATAAAAACTTAAAAATATTACATTGATTCTAAAATATTACATTACTTTATAATGACCCACCTCAGCTGACCTACTGACTCTTAGCCTAACCACGTTGCTCAAAAGGTTATCCTCAAGTTATTTAACAGCTGCGCATGCTTGGCTTTTGTTATGCAATGACCGGTATTTTCTGGAAATAAAACTCCAAATGCACGATATTTCCATACACTTTCAGGCCCTATTTTTCCCGAAATACAATTCTCTTCACCCAAATAATACAGGTATCCGATTAAGTACTACTCTAAATAAAATTCTCTCGACTAAATAATTAATCCTTTACAACCTCAAACAAGATCTAAAATAAATTCTCCAAAATGCCTCTAGACCAAATTATCCTCAAATTCTCTAAATATACCTCAACAAATCCGGCTCCACACCTGAAAAATAAAATGCCCGGGAAGTATACAATGCAATAGAATAATAATGCTCACACTTAAGTGGAATCAATAAAAACATTTATCAAGCCGATTTAACAAATCACAAAGACCTCATACCCGGTCCTCCTTAGCACATGATCAGTGACCTCCCTCACCCTCTTCACCCAACCTACCTGGCTAATTTTGCTTTAGCCAAGCCATTGGTAAGGTCACTCAATCATTGTACCAAACAATTCCATGGCACTTTAGCCAAAAATATTATAACAAATACAAATATTCCACTTTTAACAAATTTCCACGGGATTGAACAAATAACACTAGATATTCAAATGGAGTACGAGACGATAGAAAGAAAAAGATTCTGGAAGTGGGAAGCATATTGTATACTCCCCAGGTTACCTCAAATTGATCATGGCCGTTGAACCCATAAGTCCCACTTGCAATAACAATCTCCTAGAAACTCCTCTTGATCGGTCATCATTTTCACATTTGATTTTCTAAATTCAAAACTCTCCATGTTTATAGTAGCATTCTACCCTTTCTCTACTGTTATTGGCTAGGAAAAGACAAAATATTGGTGGGTTGGCTTCAAGGGAAAGAAAATAGGATGCATTGTCTTTCTCTGCCAAAGTGGAGAATGGCAGGGAAAGAGGTTTATATTTTTGTGTTGCAGAGAAACGGAAAACCTAAGAATACAGACCCAAGGGTACAGATTTTGCGCAAATTTGTTTGGGAACCCACGTGGGTCCCACATGGGCAATCCGAACCGTTGATTCATCTCAGAATAATTTTTCAAGGGGCCCTCACGAGAAATCACCTCAATCCGACGTGCGCAAGTGGTTGATCCAAAACTCACCTATTTCACTCAAGTGGGTCCCCGAACAAATTTGTGCAAAATCTGTACCCCTATGTTCTATACCCCTAGCATCCTCTGTAGAGAAATGGGTGGTGTGAAATTCGGATGAGAGGGGTGAGGGATATAGGGGGACTGAATTTGGGTATAAACCCTTGGGTTTAGAGCAAATTAAGACCCAATTGTTAGAGGAAACTTATTAGGAGAGGTGTGCAATTGTTATATGGCTGATTTTGAATCAGATGTCAAATATAGTTAGGCATGGAAAGACATGTGGGTGATGGTTGAGAGACATTGGTGTTGATGGGTTTAGTCTCATTGTGACCAAGTCTGGGAGAATTTGGTTCGGGTAAAGGGCTTATGCATGCATGTGTAAACATATGTATATGTAGTCACATTTCTTTATAAATATATTAGTCTAACTATACAAAATGCTAAGTTTTTATAAAACCGAATATATTTTTATAAAAAGAATAGCCGGATTGTTATAACCTATCCCACTTAAAATAATTTCGTCCCGAAATTCACTAGTTAAACATATATAAAAATATATACAGCCCGACTATATAAAAAATTCTCAAACTTATTTTAAGGAAATATGGGATATTACATCTTCTATATCGAATTAACTTTTCATAGTTTTAAGATGTGAAATCTCACAATCTCCTCTACTTAGGATCGCAAAGTCCTCGTTGCACCCCATGGTACATCACTTTCATCCACCAAGCGATGTGAGACAAGTACCACGTAAGCATGTCAAGCTCCTCAAGCTCGTCTCATGGTGGGACCCACCCAAGGACAAGCTAAAGCTTCGACAAGTCCACCCAAGGACGACAAGCTCCTCCATTGTCGAATCCACCCAAGCACGTGTGCTCGCGAGACCTGCCTCACACTTCTGGTCAGTAAGCTTTGATACACCTGTAACGATCGGCCCTAGGTGACCTATCAACTCTTAGCCTAATCACATTGGTCAAAAGGTTTATCTCAAGTTATTAAGTTGCTGCTTGGGTTTCCTTATACATTGAATTAACTTTCCATAGTGTTAAACGTGGGATCTCACACTTGAAAACTCATACCAAGTGTAGAGCCGCTTATGATTTGTAAGGAATCCCACCACACTTACGTCGAATCTTAGCTAAGGTCTATACCATATGTAGGTGGTGTTAGGAAATATGTTTAACCTTAATAAAGGGTTAAGAGCATCTCCAATACTACTAACTAGCCAAAAGTACAAAACAAGGTACACTTCTACTTTGCCTAGGCACTTTTTCACCAATGGTTCCAAC
Source organism: Vaccinium darrowii (assembly GCA_020921065.1). Taxonomy (NCBI): domain Eukaryota; kingdom Viridiplantae; phylum Streptophyta; class Magnoliopsida; order Ericales; family Ericaceae; genus Vaccinium; species Vaccinium darrowii. The sequence goes on from CM037155.1 coordinate 814,925, forward strand.
CACTCTCTACTTTTGCTCTTCACTCTCTACTTTTAGGGCAAAAGTGGAGGGAAATGAAGGAAAGTAAAGGAGAAAAATGAGGGAAAAGTAGAGTAGAGAGGCAAATACCTTGCTATTAGTAGCAAGCCAAAAGGAACAAAGCTAGAGTAGATAGCCAAGTAGCAAGTCTATTGGAACATGATTCTTTGGTTTCGTTAGGTATAGTAGCCAACAAGGTGCAAGTAGCAAACCTCTTGGAGATGCTCTTATGTGAATTCAAACCTAAGCATTCAAACGAAGTCCGAGTTATCAATGAATCGATCCCTCATTGGTGATCAACAATTGAAATTAAATACACTTTTTTTTTTTTTTTTTTGAAAATGTCAAGAAATTCCATAACAAAGCCATCCGACACTGATTACATCAACGACAGGAATGAAAACCAAACCTACTAACAAATGAACACAAGCACGACATTAGGCTAACAGTGGCCACCAACTCTAAGACACACCTGCCGAGGCAGACCCGACAACTTCGAGACGGGATGATGAATCCGATCAAAAGTTAGTAGAAGAGAACCCAAAGGGGAACCCGACTCAAACCATAAAACATTAAAACACATATGTAATCCAAAAAAATTGAAACTGAAGCAAAAACTAAAAAACCAGCAGATCTGGACTCGAGCTTGGTTCAACCGATCCAACTCACTGAGTAGCCCACTGAGTTGGTTCAAATGCATCGAGCTGGACCGAGTTGGTTCTTGGTCCGGTTGCCTTCGGATCTGAGAACATTATTGCACCGGAGGGGGCCAAAGCATCCGTGAATCAACCCAAAGTCAGATCTGGAAACCAGGCGGTGGTGAAAGTGACTGGCAGAGTGAGGAGGCTGAAGAGGGGACGATGGATGGTGGTGGAGGAGGCTGGCTGAAGGCAAAAATGGCAAGGGTCGAGAAATGGGAGCCGGCGAAAGGGGAAGCCGGCGGGGGTGGGGCGCAGAGGCAGCAACCCCACCCCCAAAGAACTGATGAAGAAGGTGAGAGAAGGGGAAGAAAGGGGAGAGAAGTTGTGGATCTAGGTTAGGGAGGCCGGAAGAGAGAGTAACCGGCAAAAAGAGAGAGAAAAACCCTAGGTTATCTAATTTTTAGAGAGAGAGACTCTCTGGACAATAGTAGGCCCTAAATTAAATACACTGACTATAAAATGTGTAGTATATTTTGAGGACAACATCCAACAAACAGATGCACGTTACCATAGATTCACATCATTTTGCATTTTTTGTACAACGCATCTTGTTCGAAATAGATAAAACCAAAGTAAAACATATTCAGACCGTTAACTTTAGCATACCGAAAAATATCTACCTCTCCATTCATTTTTTTCTTGATGAAGGAACCACATTGAATGTTAATGATTTCCTCATGGTGAAGTCACATGATGGTGAAGCATTTCACTAGTGTTTTTGTGAATAAAGGCAAAAATAAACCAAATCAACGAGGGAAATCTAAAGAGTAAAACATTATTAAGTAAATTAATTTTTTTGTGAATATAGACAAAAATAATCCAATAATAAAATTTAGGTTATTTTTGTCATTAGTTAACTTTTTTAATATTCTGTTATAAAAAAAAACTTTTTGAATATTTTTGTATTTTTTTTAACTGTTAAGATTCTTCTTGTCGTCGTGACAAACAAAAATAATAAAAAAAAAATGGCGCAAAACTAAAAAATTGTTTTTTTTAATAAAAAAAAAAACCATTTTTAGCTGCTACTTCCGAAATTTTGACAGCGGCGAAATGCTAACATCACACTCCAGAAGAAAGGCAGAAGATAATAACAAACTATTGGAACTTGGAAGGCCAGCAACCAATTCGATTTACATTACGATTAAACACGCTCGATCACCCTTTTTCGGATAAATAAATACCGATTCTAACTTATACTATATTTCTATCAGTTGTTTGTCATTTTGGGTATGCCCCTTGATCTCCTGGTTTTCGATGAAGTAGTTTACTAAAAACATTCTACCAGTTCCCCGCGAGGAATGCGATAAGAGTGAAAGAGTTCACCCGACGAGACCGCACAGAGAAGGAGGAGGAGGAGGAGGAAAATTAAAGAGGCGGACGCATGTCAAGCGCAGTGGTGAATGGGCTGGCGGGAGCTGGTGGCGGTATCATCGCTCAGATAATCACGTATCCACTCCAAACGGTACACCGCTAACTTATACAGTTATACTCCTTACTATGTCAATTGCACTTTTACTGCTTATTTAATATCATGCAATTAAGCTTTCTTGGCGGTCATGGATACCTCGACTGAACCTTTGTGCGTCCGATTTACAATGATTCCAGGTGAATACGCGCCAACAGACAGAGAGAGTTGCCAAGGAAGGTGGGCGCTTGCTCCATCCTACACCTCCGGCAGCTGGCGGCAGCACACTTGTTCAAATCCTCCAGGTCTGCCCTTTACATTCCCATTGTTCCTTTTATTCTTCTTTCACCAATCTTATTTTACTATGAGTTTCACTGGTTGTGTTATTCGTTCTGTTCATAATTAGGTGGTCAGGACCGAAGGATGGGGAGGGCTTTACAGCGGCCTGAAGCCTTCTCTGTTTGGAACTGCTGCTTCACAGGTACGGTACCTTTCTTCTTGTGCACCTGTACCTACTATGGCTGGGAGATGACACCCGTACTGTTAGAGAAAATAAATTAGAATATATTGTAGTATCCCACTAATATTGCTTACCCTCTTAGAATGTTGTAATATCCCACTAATATTGCTTTCCCTTTTTTCTTTACTTCCTAATTTAGGATTCTGTTTCCCTAAATTGTGGATCTTTTCCTTGTAAACCTAGGCTTAGTCTTGTGTATAAATTTGTACTAACTATTGAGAATCAATACAACAATTTATTCTTCCCACACAATTTTATTATGGTATCAGAGCCACAGCTCTTAACCTAGCTTCCACTGCCGCCGTCCCAACAATTAGTTCATATCCACCGCCAAAAACAAATCAGTCTACCATTTTCTTTTATCATACCCTTGCATCACATACTGCCATCCACAATCAGACAAAAGCCTTGTCCTATACTCCTTTTCCATTCCACAATCAGATCCTAATTTAAAAGCCTCACCGAAATTACCCCATTAAATCAATACCCACATCTTCACCATGACCACACCCAACGAGACCTCTAGTCAAAAGAGCGACTCCGTTATGGACACATCTAGTCCATATTTCATTCATTCGTCTGACCACCCAGGCCTTGTGCTTGTTTCAAAGCGCCTCAATGGCGACAATTATGCTATGTGGTATCGATCGATGCTCATCGCCCTCACGGCCAAAAACAAAATTGGCTTTGTCGATGGCACCATCACACCACCTTCTTCAACAAAGAAGCCAACAGATTTTGCTCTTTGGCTTCGTTGTGACAAGATGGTTCTTTCATGGCTTCTGAATTCAGTTGAACCAGATTTGGCTGATGGAGTTGTCTATTCAGAAACTTCCCATGAAGTTTGGGAGGATCTCCGTGATCGTTTTTCTCAAGGTAACGCCCCAAGGATTTTTCAAATCAAGAAGGCAATCGGATCTCATACACAAAACTCAACATCAGTTTCGGCTTATTACACAAAGCTGAAAAGTTTATGGGATGAACTCTCATCCTACCAAAATCCTCCCACTTGTTCTTGTGGAGGGATGAAAGTTTTTAATGAACAACAAGATCAAGACAGAATTATGCAGTTTTTGATGGGCCTCAACGAATCCTTTGGTCCCGTCCGTGGACAAATCCTACTCATGAATCCTTTACCCACTGTCCGGAAAGCATATTCTCTCATTATCCAAGAGGAGAAACAACGTGAACTATCGAATGGAGTTCCTGAGAATTTTTCCATGGTTGCCGTCACACAAAATCGCTTTACCAATTTCAAAAATACCAAGGTTCATTGTGATCACTGTGATAGAGACGGCCACACAATAACAAACTGTCGTACTCGCCTTTATCATTGCAATTATTGTGATAAAGATGGCCACACAGAAGAATTTTGCCGCAAATTACATGGAAACAATAATTTTGGGAGCACAGGAGGACGTGACAATCACAAATCAGCTCGCGGCCTTGACAGTCGCAAAGGCCAGCGCCACAACTTCAGCCCATCAAGCCGTGCCAGTGCCTCTTCCCATCCTACTGCACATGCGGCCCAATTAAAGCAGCCAGCCGCGGAAGAGGCCCAGACTAGTTTTTCAGATCAGCCAACCCATTCTAATTTTTCGGACAAAAATCTATTGAATGGACTTACATCCGATCAATACCAACAACTTGCCGCAGCCGTATCTATGGTAAAATCACAATCATCACAATCTCCCAATGCATATGCAAATGCAGCAGGTCGGCCTTTTTTCGAGATCCCTTCAATTAATTCTATTTTTTCTAATCCCTGGATATTGGATAGTGGAGCAACTGATCATATCACTTTTAACTCCGCCCTTTTTACAAAATCTCAGTCTTCTTCCTTGCCTAATGTTAATTTACCCACTGGTTCCACTGCCCCTATTACTTCTATTGGCACCGTACCTTTCAATCGCCACATCACATTAGATAATGTTTTATGTGTTCCATCATTTTCTTTGAATTTGATGTCTGCAAGCAACTGTTGTGCCATTTTTTTCCCCACTTTTTGTGTCCTGCAGGACTTGGCTACGGGGAAGATGATTGGCTCGGGTAAACAACGTGGTGGTCTATATTACATGGCGCCATTGCAAAGGGAATCTGTTGCTTGTCATGCGTCCAATACACCTAACTTGTGGCACATGCGTCTCGGGCACCCATCACCTCCTCGTCTTCAATTACTCGCCCATTTACTTCCTTCCCATACAGTTTCAATTGATCATAATTGTGGCATTTGTCCAATGGCCAAGCAGACTAGAGTTCCTTTTTTCTTAAGTTCAATTTCATCTGTTAAACCTTTTGAATTATTGCATTGTGATATTTGGGGACCACATAGAATTCCAACACATTCCGGAGAACGTTATTTTTTCACCATTGTCGATGATTTTACTCGAACCACCTGGGTTTTCCTCATGCGTCATAAATCTGAAACACAGTCCCTACTGAAATCCTTCTTTGTTTTCACTCGCACTCAATTTAATTCCACCATTAAGAGACTTCGCAGTGATAATGGCTCAGAAATTTATTCCATGAGGGCATTTTTTATTGCTAATGGAGTCGAATATCAGCGATCTTGTGTGGACACTCCACAACAAAATGGAGTAGTCGAACGCAAGCATCGCCATATTCTCACTGTGGCTCGTGCTTTGCGTTTTCAAGCTAATGTTCCTTTACAGTTTTGGGGGGAGTGTGTCTTAACTGCAGTTTACCTCATTAATCGGTTACCCACTCCATTGTTATTTAACAAGTCGCCATATGAATTGTTACACAACAAAACCCCCAAATTCGATCACATTAAAGTTTTTGGATGCCTCTGCTATGCTACAGTCACTCACCCTTTACACAAATTTGATGCCCGTGCCCGCCGTTGTGTTTTTGTGGGTTATCCTATTGGCCAAAAAGGATACAAACTTTATGACTTGCAAACACATCAATTTTTTGTTAGTCGAGATGTCCATTTTCACGAGAATATTTTTCCATACTCTGCCACACCACTAGCCCCATGCATTGACAACAAAGTCCTACCTGTCTCAACTCCAGATATTTTTGAACCCGTGGACTCCGCCATAGGTTTAAGTCCTAACCCATCACCTACTGGCCTTACGGACACCACTTCGACCCAACCGACATCTCCTACCCACATCACCTCTCCCATAGCTGACACGTCATGTCCAGAACCCTCACCAAGCCATGCTTCCGCACCTCTGAATCCCTCCCAACCTGATCCCCTTCCTATTCGCCAATCAACCAGATCAAAACAGGCCCCCACATGGCAAAAAGATTATCATATGTTCAACACCACATTTACTCGGGCTGATTCATTGACTCCGGCGCCATCTGCATCTCGAGGTACTCGTTATCCTTTATCCAATTATCTTTCTCTCTCTCGTTTGTCCCCATCTCATTGTGCCTTTTTAGCCAAAGTCTCCAGCCAAACAGAACCTACTTCTTATGCTCATGCTATCCGTGAGCCACATTGGCAACAGGCCATGCAAATAGAATTGGAGGCTTTACAACAAAATAAAACTTGGTCTCTTGTGCCTTTGCCCACTGGTCATAAACCCATTGGTTGTAAATGGGTTTACAAAATCAAATATCATTCTGATGGTACCATTGAACGGTATAAGGCTCGCCTTGTTGCCAAAGGCTATACCCAGGTCGAGGGCCTCGATTATCTTGAGACATTCTCTCCTACGGCAAAACTTACTACACTTCGGTGTCTTCTCGCTGTCGCTGCTGCCCGTAATTGGTTTATTCATCAACTTGATGTTCAGAATGCCTTCCTCCATGGTGATTTACATGAAGAGGTTTACATGGAGCCCCCACCAGGCCTTCGCTGACAGGGGGAGCACTTAGTATGTCGGCTCAATAAGTCTCTTTATGGACTCAAACAGGCATCCCGAAATTGGTTTTCTAAATTCTCTAATGCTATTCAGAGGGCTGGTTTTCAACAATCAAAAGCCGACTATTCTCTTTTCACCAAAGTCACATGCAATTCTTTTACTGCGGTTCTTATTTATGTTGATGATATTCTTCTCACAGGGAATGATTTGCAAGAAATGGCACACCTTAAGACATTTCTTCTCAGGCATTTTCGCATTAAGGATCTTGGAGATTTAAAATATTTCTTGGGTATTGAGTTCTCCCGTTCCAAGAAAGGCATCTTTATGTCTCAGAGGAAATATGCATTAGATATCTTAGAGGATGCAGGTCTCTTGGGTGCACGCCCAGACAAGTTCCCAATGGAACAACATCTAAAGCTCACCCCTACAGACGGCACTCTACTTGATGATCCTACTAGGTACAGAAGACTAGTAGGTCGATTAATCTATCTTACTGTAACAAGGCCGGACATAGTATACTCAGTTCAAACTTTGAGTCAATTTATGCACCAACCCAGGAAACCGCACTTGGAGGCAGCTTTACGAGTACTGAGGTATATCAAGGGGACTCCTGGTCAAGGTTTGCTATTTCCGGCCACCAACAATCTTGCTTTAAAAGCTTATTGTGATTCGGATTGGGCAGGTTGTCCAACCACAAGAAGATCAGTCACAGGATATTGTGTGTTCCTAGGTAATTCTCTCATCTCTTGGAAATCTAAGAAACAACCTAATGTTGCCCGCTCATCAGCAGAGGCAGAATATCGAGCCATGTCAATCACATGTTTGGAACTCACATGGCTACGATACATTTTACATGACTTGAAATCATACAGGACAATCCAACACCATTATATTGTGATAATCAAGCCGCGTTACATATCGCTGCAAACCCAGTTTTTCATGAGCGCACTAAACACATTGAGATAGACTGTCATATAGTTCGAGAGAAGCTGCAAGCAGGATTGATCAAGCCTTCTTATGTTCCTTCACGCGTTCAGCTGGCAGATATTTTTACCAAGGCATTGGGAAAGGTCAATTTCAGCACATTGAGTGGCAAGTTGGGACTTCACAACATTCACTCTCCAACTTGAGGGGGAGTGTTAGAGAAAATAAATTAGAATATATTGTAGTATCCCACTAATATTGCTTACCCTCTTAGAATGTTGTAATATCCCACTAATATTGCTTTCCCTTTTTTCTTTACTTCCTAATTTAGGATTCTGTTTCCCTAAATTGTGGATCTTTTCCTTGTAAACCTAGGCTTAGTCTTGTGTATAAATTTGTACTAACTATTGAGAATCAATACAACAATTTATTCTTCCCACACAATTGTATTACGTACTACAGTTATATATGCGAATGAAACCCCAAAAGAATCAGACGAATAACCAAAAAATATGAAACACAAAAAGTATTAGGCTTCAGGGCTGGATCCCATCATGTTCTTGTGCTTTGAGGTCATATTGCGCCTCAGGAAACTTCTGAAATTTGTTATACCCGTGAAGATTCTTCAATTTGGGTGATTTAGATTTTATACCGCCTCATGGCACAGTAGGTTCTCTAAAATTGCAACTCTTGCCTCCATAAATTGACTAGTTACTTTGTGCAATCACTTCTGGAGCTGCATAAAGTTCCCGTGAGCATGGAAATCAAAAGCTTCTCCTTGAATTCATTGATTGAAAAAATGCTTTCACTCAACCACAACTCCTATTTTGTCCAATCTGTTGCTATGAAACTTGGATTTGAGGGGCTGGAGTTCTTTTCAATCCTTTTTTTTTTTTTGATGAGACCATTATCATACTCTTGCCGTTTCATCAATTTTGTAGATTTTTTTTAGTCGATAAGTTCAATTGGGAGATTAAACTTGATCATCTCCTCTTAGTTATAACAGAAGAATACATTTGTCTGATACTTCTCAAAAGAATCATAACCAAGAGTCAGTCGCCTGAATCCGATACTGGTCATGATTAGATGCGTCTTTGTTGTGAAAAATCACATGTGCAATGACGGGTCGATTGCCTTGGTTGATTAGAAGCCGCCACACTTTGCGCCAACTAACCAGATGATAAATTACACAAGCCCCTTGTGTGTTCCACATCCAATTTTTGTTAGACACAAAGACGATGGTCTTAAGTGAGTGCTTAAGAGAGAGGATACCTACACAAGAGGCGATTTCACTCTTTCTATCCCAGAAGAGTTTAACTCCAATACTTCTACAAAAACATCCTGTGGCGAGAATAGTGAGAGAAATATCATGACATTGTCAGCCACCCACAGGGGTTATTGTCATGTGTTTTAGTCCAGACTCGTGTTTTTTTTGGGAACTGATTTATCTGAACCCAAGCTTATTTAGCTAGCTAAGATCTGAGATGGGATGTAATTGGCTCATTACGGCATCAATGTGGAAAATAATTATAAATTTATATAGATCAGGGAAATCAGATCATAGTTGTATTCTTGTCATCATCACAAGCCATTGGGTGGCCTACTGTTACAAAAGATTTGTTCATAGTGAAGTACATTGACTTGAATAGTGTATCATGGCCAGTTCTCAACTGTTATGGGCACCTTTAAATCATGTCTTAGAAATTTTACCACGAAGCGTTTACTGTTCTCACCAACTTTTTCACCGGGGTCTAATACTTCTGTACGATGCTGGCAGGGCATATACTACTACTTCTATCAGGTTTTTAAAAACAAGGCTGAGGCCATTGCAGTTGCCCATAGAAAGAAAGGACGTGGGGATGGAACTGTTGGCATGTTCTCTTGGCTTGTTGTGGCAGCTTTCGCCGGGTAATTATATCTTTCTATTTTTTTGGGGCAATTAGTACATCTTTCTAGTTGTTACTTTTTTAAAGAGAGATTCAGGAAAGTTATGAGATAATTCTATGATAGCCAGTGTCCTCTTGGCACATACATTCTGGATGCTTGTTTCTGTTTTTTTCGGATGACATCTGTCTGCTACTGGCTTTATTTTCAGGTCCTTGAACGTATTGCTGACCAACCCAATATGGGTTCTTGTGACGCGTATGCAGGTGAGATTGGTTGTTGTGAGATTATTATGGGCCTTATGAGAATTACATTTGTGTTCTCCATTTAACATTTTCTAATGTTTGTGTCAAATGGGTTTGGGATGTTATGCAAAATGGGATTCTCATTGTTCCTCATGTTTCTTTGGTAGTTGGAACGAGATGACAGTACATAAATATGGACGATTGGATATGAGCCCCTACTACTTTTCTGAAGACCAGATAGGAGAAAGTTTATTGTTGCATCTAATGCAATGCTAGTTGTTATTTTCATTAAAGTTGCGTTATTGTGTTATAGACTCGCCACTCAACTTTGATGGTTGCTGACTGGCACGAGATTGAGTCCTAGGAAAACAAGAAGAAGTGATTACTGTTCTAACTTCTAAGTTCATTGGGTTTTTTTTTTAGTTTTTCCATGACAGTAGGAACGAACTGGAGGTGCTTCATAGCCCTACCGCTATAGGAATTCCAAATTACCCAGCTTGTAGGGTGGACTCCCAAAGTTCCTTAAGTACTTGCAAGAGTGGTACCGGAAAAAGTGAGACCGGGAGAATATGGAGTCAATAAATGAGAAAAAAGGGGTCTACAGAATCATGGATTGTTTGGTACGAGCTAACTTCAGGAATCAAAGGTTGTAAAATTGTCAGACTAGGTGAAGAAGGTTTCATGAAGGGTTTCAATCTTAATTCTCTCTTTTATAGTCTTCTCACACATTCGTCTAAACATCCTCACCTTCGTTACATTGATTCTATGGTTTTGTTGTTACATTGACATACCTATTCTATAGAATTTTACCGTTCAACTTGTCGGTATCTGTTGATTGCATAATGTGCTAGAAGCATCCATTTAAGAGCACTTATTTTGGTTCAGGGAACGCATCGTCTCCGCCTTGTTAATAAGTGTTAATTCTTTGGTCTCTCTTAAGTTTCGATCTTCCCTCCTCTTGTACATCTACTTTGTGTTAGAAGGTAGAGAGAGAAACAGAGGTGAAGAATATTTTCTCATTCCTTGAACAATAGGACTTTACACAGACATATACAGGGCTCACATATACAAGACTAAACTACCCTTATGAATGTAAAACATAACAAATGAAACCTGAACTAAACATAATAACTTAACACTCCCCCTCAAGTTGGTGCAAAGATATCTATCAAGCCCAACTTGAATACAATGGGGTGAAAACTTTGACTACTAAGACCCTTAGTAAATACATCGGCCAATTGGTCTTCGGATCTTACAAAAGGCATGCATATCAAACCATTGCGCAGCTTCTCCTTGATGAAATGCCTATCAATCTCAACATGCTTTGTTCGATCATGTTGAACAGGATTGTGGGCAATGTTTATGGCTGCTTTGTTATCACAATAGAGCTTCATAGGACTACAATCACGAAATCCCAAATCACGCAAGAAGGTTTGAAGCCATAAAAGCTCACAAACACCATGAGCCATGGCTCTGTACTCAGCCTCTGCACTAGATCTAGCTACCACAGACTGCTTCTTACTCCTCCATGTAATCAAATTCCCTCCAAGGAAGGTGCAATAGCCAGAAGTAGATCGCCGATCATCAATAGAACCAGCCCAGTCTGCATCAGTGAAAGCTTCCAATCTCAAGTGACCATGATTAGAAAACAAGACTCCTTTACCTGGGGCAGATTTAAGATACCTCAAGATACGATAAACTGCATCAAGATGGCTAGTACGAGGTTCATGCATGAACTGGCTCACAACCCCCACAGCATATGAAATATCTGGTCTAGTGTGAGATAGGTATATCAGGCGACCCACAAGTCTCTGATATCTCTCCTTTTCTGTAAGCTCCCCACCATTGCTACCAAGATGATGGTTGGCCTCAATGGGAGAATCAGCTGGCTTACATCCCAACATACCAGTTTCTTCCAAGAGGTCAAGTATGTACTTCCTTTGAGAGATAAAAATGCCCTTGTCAGATCTAGCCACCTCCATTCCAAGAAAGTACTTCATAGACCCCAAATCCTTAATCTCAAACTCTTGAGCAAGGAGAGCTTTAAGGCTGCCAATCTCATCTACATCATCACCTGTCATGATTATGTCATCCACATAAACAATAAGAATGGCAATCTTACCATTACTTCTCTTGATGAACATAGTATGGTCAGCATGACTCTGTGTGTATCCAAATCTCAGCATGGCTTTGAGAAACCTGTCAAACCATGCTCTAGGAGATTGCTTCAAGCCATAGAGTGCCTTCTTCAATCTGCACACTTTCCCCTCGGTCTGAGACGACGAAAAACCCGGTGGGATAGCCATGTACACCTCCTCCTCCAATTCACCATGGAGGAAAGCATTCTTCACATCAAACTGGTGAAGAGGCCAATTTAAATTGGCAGCACAAGAGAGTAGAACTCGCACAGAGTTCATCTTCGCTACAGGGGCAAAAGTCTCCTCGTAATCGATACCATAGGTTTGTGTGAAGCCCCTGGCAACAAGTCTTGCCTTGTATCTCTCAACTGTCCCATCGGCTTTGTGTTTAACAGTGAACACCCATTTGCACCCCACAGGTTTCTTCCCTCTTGGAAGAGATACTAGCTCCCAAGTGCCATTCTTTTTTAAAGCCGTCATCTCCTCTACCATAGCTCCTTTCCACTTAGGCATCATGACTGCATCCTGCCAATTCTGTGGAATAGATATAGAAGAAAGAGACGAAAGAAAAGCACGATGCAAAGGAGATAAACGATCATAAGAAACGAACTGGGAAATGGGATGTTGAGTGCATGATCTAACTCCCTTTCTAAGAGCAATAGGAGCATTAGAATCATCACCAACAATAGGGAGAGAATCATTACCAGATGAGTCAGCTGGAGAGTCTGAAACTGGAATAGGTGGTGGAGATTGGCAAAGTGGTACTGCACATGTAGACTTGCCTTTATTCCTTCGAGAAAAAGTCTGAAGATTTGGCCTATCCAGTCTTCCACCAACATCAAGTTCCACTCTTTGCCCAGGTAAAGGTTCCTGCACAGATTTATCTTTCTCCCCCTCACTATGACAAGGTAAAGGGTAAGACCACGACTCTGGAGTATAAAATGTCAGCATCTCTTCCTGTCTATCATTCTCCCCCTGAAGAGATGAAGTGGACAGAGGATAAAGGGATTCAGTTTCCCAAAAAGTGACATCCATGGAGACATACATTTTGCGAGAGTGCGGGTCATAGCATTTGTAACCCTTCTGAGTGGGAGAATAGCCAAGGAAAATGCACTTGCGGGCTTTGGGATCCAGCTTACCACCTGGGTGTTTAGGCGCATGAACAAAACACACACAACCAAAGACTTTGGGTGGGAGAGATGAGACCCGAGAACCACCTAAGAGAACCTTAATTGGAGTTTGAAACTGAAGAACACTAGATGGCATGCGATTGATAAGAAAAGCTGCAGCAAGGATAGCTTCGCCCCAAAAGTGTTTAGGAACATTCATGGTGAACAATAGAGAGCGGGCTACCTCAGCAAGATGGCGATTCTTGCGCTCGGCAACTCCATTTTGTTGTGGAGTGCCAACACAAGAAGTCTGAAAAAGAATGCCATAGTCATTAAGGTATGCTCGAAAAGTCCCATCTATATACTCAGTCCCATTATCACTACGGAGTACTTTAACATTGGCATCAAACTGAGTACGCACCATTTGGTGAAAAGATTTAAAGCACGAAAAAACCTCATTTTTTGCCTTTAGTAAATACACCCAAGTGACACGAGAATAGCAATCAATAAAGGTCACAAACCAACGATAACCTGACAAAGATGTGACAGGAGAAGGACCCCAAACATCAGAATGAATGACCATAAATGACGAATCACTTCTTTGATTGACCGGAGCATAAAATGAGCGCTTATGTTTCGCAAGCTCACAAGCTTCACAAAGAAACTGACTCCGAGAGCATTGTTTAGCTAAAGTGGGGAATAATTTTTCAAGAATCCCAAATGAAGGATGACCCAATCTACGATGCCATTGGTGTAACAAGGAAAGAGCCGAACCCGTATCTGCTGCAAGAGCTTGACCACATGACAAAGGTGGACAAACTGGATTAGGTTCAGACTCCAAGAAATAAAGGCCCTCATGAGCTTTACCACTGCCAATCATCCTCCCCGTATCCAGTTCCTGAAAGACACAATGTGTAGGAAAAAAGGTTACGGAGCAATTTAAGGATTGGGTAAGACTACTAACAGATAAAAGATTAGTAGAAAAATTGGGAACATGAAGAACTGAGGAAAGGGAAATGGTTGGAGAACAATGAACAGAACCTTTCCCGGAAATAGCAGATAAAGAACCATCTGCTACTCTAACCTTATCCTTACCAGAACAAGTAGAGTAGGAATTAAAAAAGGATGAACAACTTGTCATATGGTCCGTAGCACCAGAATCTATGATCCACGGAAGAGAGGCAGTGGAAGTGGAAGTAGAAGCATTAGCATGTATCTCTTTATGAGCAAAGAAAGTGGTAGGAGCAGTGGTAGATAGAGTGTCAAGCCTAGCCAATAGGCGCCTGAGAGTTTGTAACTCCCCCTCAGAAAAAAGGGCGCCAACTTGAGTAGCTGTGAAAGCCTCCATTGTACCAACAATTTCCGTTTCAAACCAACTTAAACCGACCCCGCGAATGGATCCGGAGCGTCGAAATTAGTCCGGAATAAGTCTCGGACCAGTCAAAAGTGGTCAGAAATGGTCAAAAACCCTCCTTGAACCTTTCTGGACCCTCCAGAGAGGTTTCTGACCTCTTTGACTGCCGCTGACACAATTTGAACCCCCGGCTGACCCCTCTGACACGCGGAATGGACCGTCTGTCAGTCACTTGACCCTTTTCAAACGGGTCAGAACTGTATGAACCACGGGTTGACCTCCTTCAACCTCAGACCCACGCGTAGAACCACGCTCTGCGAGTGAGATCTACTCGCTGCCACGCGCCACCTTCCGTCGGCGCGTGAGCACTATTCCGGCGTCGTACGGCAACCGGCCACCCACCACGGTGATCGTCTCGACGAGAGGAGCAAAACCCTGTGCTCAAAACTCGTAACCGACCACTGTAGATAGGATCGATCAAGAAATCTCACTTAGATCGATCAAGAACAACTCAAATACAACCTGTACGGGAGTCGCCGGAGCTCTACAAAGGCCGTCGGAGTAAGAACTGCCGTCGACGAGGCTCGCCAGAGAGTAAACCACCAATATCGAACAGCGTGACTGTAGTTTCTGACGATAAACAGTGGTGAATAGCGTAACAGTGTAACAGTGTGAGATCGATGATCAACAGTGGAGATCGATGATCAATAGTCACCTTCGTTCTCTTCCTCTACAAGGCCAGATCGATCATGACCATGGCTCTGATACCATGTTAGAAGGTAGAGAGAGAAACAGAGGTGAAGAATATTTTCTCATTCCTTGAACAATAGGACTTTACACAGACATATACAGGGCTCACATATACAAGACTAAACTACCCTTATGAATGTAAAACATAACAAATGAAACCTGAACTAAACATAATAACTTAACACTTTGTTACTATAGTTGCATCCGGCATATACTGTTTTAGTGCTGCTTATTTTAGACTCTTGTGATTCCACTGTTTCTCTTCAAATTTCTAGCTCAGCATTATGTACCCTTTTAGTTTTATCCAGGAGGAGAATATCATTTGCGAACAGCATGCACAATGGGACTCAGACCAACGATGCTTTACGGGACGGAGTGATGGCCTATCAAGAAGCAACAAGCGAGTAAGATGAGTGTAGCTGAAATGAGGATGTTGAGGTGGATGTGTTATACGACCAGGAGTGATAGAATTAAAAATGGAACTATTCATGATAAGGTAGGAGTTATACCTATACATGATAAGTTGAGAGAAAATAGATTGACGTGGTTTGGGCATATCTATCGTAGACTTGCAGACGCAGTAGTTAAGAAGAGTGATATTATAGTAATGGAGAGTAGGGCTAGGGAAAGAGGAAGACCTATATTGACTTTGGATGACGTCATACGAAAGCACTTGGGCTTACTAAACCTAAGTGAAGAGGTCGCCCTAGACAGAGTTCAATGGAAAAACAGGATTCATTTAGCCGACCCCAATTGATTGGGATGGAAGGCTTGGTTTGGTTTGTTATCCATAACTAAGGCAAATATGTGAGGACTCAAGGATGAAGTTTGGTGTAAAATCTTTATGATGAATGTTGTACTACATGCTACACGACTCCTTACAACTAGCTTCACAACATTACAGTTAGTCCATTATGGTATGGCGGATCCCATTGGAGAAGTGACTAAGTGTTCAATATGCTAGACATATGGACAGTTGTACCTCCAAGTGCTCACCATGTCACACCTTTTGTACCTCCAGTTGGTCACCATAGGTTGTTTCAGTGCAACACCACATTGGCATCGCATCAGTGAAACTCCAAAAAGATCCTAAAATGGGTGAATAACCCAAGTCAAGGAGGCATGACTTGGCCCAATGCCAGCAGAATGGTATCCTGGATGCGTCAGTGGTTTGGAGGCTAGAGCAAGAATTTTGCGGAGTGTTGTAACCCGCGGTATAACACCCATGACTAGCTATGACTAAAAGAGAGGCCGCACCATCTTAAAAGTGCATCAAGTTAGGCTGTAACTTACCTGATGTAACATTTCTAACAAACCTCATCTCCTAGGAATCCCAAAGCATGCACCTTGTGATGTAATCATCACAACACACTTAGGCTAGGTCCATGTGACCTTCATCATATCAATAGTGGCTAGACCCCCAATCCTGGACAATTCATTCGCACCATTCTTGTACCTCTCTCCATCTTGCACAGTTGGATGCATCCCTCTCTCCCTAGTCATCTTGTGAGGCCTTGATTGTTAAGAGCCTTTTTGTGGCGATGAGTTGGGAAAAAGTTCAAGTATCATTTGTAGACTAGAATTCGGTGTGCACTTTTATGAGGGAAGGAGGTTCGAGTCAGAAGGTTGGAAATGTTTAATAGACCATTATTCATGCAAGCTTTGGGGGGGTGTTTGCGAAAGGCATGGATTGTGGAGGAAGGTGGTTGCCATGATATACAAGAGTGAACGGGGGGAGTGGACATTGTTAAGAAGTAAAATTGTCTCGTAGAGTGGGCCTCTGGAGAGGATTGAAGTTCCACAGATTTCACAATGTATATCAAGGAAAGCAAAGTTTCTGTGTGTTTCCCCTGGATAGGCCAAAAATTTTGATTTTCTTTTTCCTAAGAGATAGGACACTGAAACAATACACAAGTGCAAAGACAAGAAAAATGCTGCTTGAGTATTCTCTACTTCTTGCTTGCTTATCAGAAGAAAAAAAGGAAAGCATGCTCGACGTCATCTTGGCTTAACCTTTTTTATTTTATTTTATTTTTTCATTGGAAGCATCTCCTCTTGATTCTTTTTGCCAGAATTTTCCATTACCTCAAGTTTGAGGTAACGGTAGTACATTATTGTACAGTGCTCTGCGAAATGCTGGCTGAGATCTTGCGATGGTTATCTGTTTGTTACACTGCCCCCGAGAATTCTAGACTTTAGAATGTTTTATTTTAGTTTCAGTGTTAGATGCTGCATTTGTACCCTAAAACGTCTATTCAGATCTCTGAACATGACATACATCTACCAGTTTGGTTAAATAGTTGGTTTAACCATTACTGAATGACGAATGCTATTTAAAGAATTGTTATTCCCAGAAAAGGTGCTAGCTAGTGTGCATACCCTGTGAATGGTTCTATATACATAGTTGGTTGCCTTTGTTAATTATAATTACCTATGTGTTTGCCTGTTTGGAAATGCATTAAGGATTCAATGTGGCATTTTACATTTTGATTTTAGACGCATACTCAAGCAGAAAGGAAAATTATGGAGGCAAAAAGGGAGGCTCTACTAATGGAAGCTTCAGAAAGGAATTTCATAGGCTCTACCCTGCAAGACAAATTGGCTCAACTAGATTCAACGAAACCTCGCGCCTATAGAACGTTGCATGCGGTTAGTGTTGCTCATATCACCATTTGTTGTAGATGATTATGGCATATTGTGGTCTATGTTTTCTCCAGCCTTTTGTTGGTGTTATGAAACAAATATTGATTTTGTTTTGTTTTCTTTGTTTCTTTGTTTCTTCCTTTTTTTTTTTTAACGCCAATTTACACAATTCTTTCAAAAGAGCTTTTGCTCCAAGTTAGCCTATATTATTTTTATAGACAACTACCGGGAAACATTTTGCTGGCCTTCCTATGTCTGTACACAGTACACAAGAATGGAATCAAGTGAGAATGGCATACTGTAGGAATGGAAGGGAATGAAAATTTTCGTTCCACTATTTGCCTATTTGGTCATGCCAACCATGAGCGTTGCAACTGAATTTTTTATCCGTCTTGAAATTATGAATAGGACGACCAAATTAAAAATTAACTATCCCAATTTTAATCCAATTAATCATTTTCAATGCTGAGACAATTAAAAGCATAATAGAAGGAAATATAGCAATAAGCGAAAGAGCACGAAAACGAGGATATACGTGGAAACTACTTAGAGTCTAAATCCCCCAAGCATAAAACCATGGCCTTATCTACTAATTGTTATAAATCAAAAGGTTAAATCAAGAGTTACAGGATTAGGAATTACCAACTTGCCCCAAGCTACACCTAACTCCACTCCTTGATTTAGCTCCCCGAGCCCCTTCTTGATTCCATAGCCTCCACGAGTTCAACACTCCTTGATCTCCGTAGCAAAGACGGCTCCGGATCATCTGGCCACGTAGATTTGTAGGCAACAATGCATGATGTGTAAGAGAGATGATTTTTTTATGAAGGTTTTGGTAAAAACAAATCAATCTAGAGACAATCGATAGAGTATTAGAAGATTACACTAGATTGAAAGACAAAATGATCAAACACCAAGTTTAGATCATTCAAAATGCATCAAGCACACACAAGGATATAAGAGGAAGGACTTTCCCTTTCTAAAAGTGGGCTGATGTCAAGAGTGGTGCACTAAAAGAGTGAAAAACATGTATTTATATAGGCAAGTACGAAAACCTAGTGTTAACCAATAGGATAGTGACACATAGGCTAAATAAGCGAAGTGCCTCCAAGCACTTCGGAGGCACACCAAAATTCTGGTGCAAAATGGCAAGAGGCGCCTCGCAAGCGCTAACAAGCTCTAAGGAAGCGCTGATTAAACAAGGGCAAGACAAACAAACACTTACAAACCCTCATAAGCGCTTACAAACGCTTTCAAACGCTTACAAACGCCGTGGGGGCGCAAGGAGGCGCCTCTCCCTTTTTGAGAGAAACAGCTGGCCAAGAAAAAGAGAAGCGCACGTGCGCCGGTCAAGCCCACAACAAACGCTACATACTGGAAAAATATGACCATTTCATGCGTTAGAGAAAAAAAAAACAAATTTTTCTTTGAAAGAACTGAGACTAAGCTAACCCTTCAGTCATGCAATTTAAAAACAAGATGATTTAGAGGATAAAAATAATAATCAAATGCAAACATGAGATGCATATGTATACCTTCCCGGATTAAGCTTCAAACAGTTAGAGCATGGCATAGGCTTGAATGCGCAACTTGATATCTCTTTAGTGGAGCAACTAGACTCAAAATACTGTATAAAAATAACTCCCCAAGCCAAAATAAATTACAGACGCAAATGGTTCGATACACCCGGAAATCGCCAATAATTCTAACACGCCTTTCAAGCATCCAGTCTGTCCTTGATTTGAAAAATGGACAAGTTTCTCCCTGCTATTAAATTCTTTTGCTGAGTAAGAGAACAATCTGAATTCATATTAGCGCTCCTTTTCTGAAACATTCTGCAGTTTCTCTGCCCCCATTCGTGATACACAACAGCAGAGAACTGAATGTCAATAAATATATTTCTATTAGATTATTCCCACCTGAGTGCATCTCACAAATCCCCATCAACAACAATTCCCCAAGAACATGGTCTCTCATTTGTATATATCCTGCCTTGAAAGGCCAACCACTGGATAACAGACCACATACAAACATGACAAGGGAACCAAATTAAGTGTACCAAAAGACAGGAGGCTGCATAACCGTATTAGCATCCCAAGCAGACTTAGCACTATACTCCCCATTGCCACCAAGTGTCGAAACAACCTTGTCTGCAACATTAAGAAAAGAATTACATGGACTGAGATCAATGATCTCTTTGGTAGCAGAATTCGTGCTTCTGAGCCATTTCAAGAAGCCAATGCAGACAATGGTAGCGACACAAGCAGTCAGTGATCTACCAAAGCTGTAAATGAACCCTTTCAGCAAACTCGTTATAGAAAGTCCCAAGCTCATGCCAGCTATATAACCAAAGAAATGTTGAATTACCATCGTCCGCCGCACTTCTTACAATAGATTGGCCAATACTTCTGAACTTATAAATCTTCCTTGTAGTCCAAGACGCATATGGCAGACGTATGCCGGAGGAATTGAGACTTAATCACACGTAGGTTTAAAATTTTGGCTTACTACTTATAAGAGAGAGCTTCCTATGCCCTCCCTACCGCACAATGCGATTGATACTTGGTGGTGTTGTGATTGATACTTGGAGGTGTTATGCAAGTTGTAGTGCCCTAAGGTGCTACAAACAATCGAGTTTTTCTTAAAATATTGTCGATATTGGTGTTGTTTGTGCAATGATTTTTCTTTACAAATGAACTGAGGATTCCTTCACCTATCCATTTTAGTGCTTTGAATCCTCTGGATGATATGATTTACCCCGCGTACTTGTTCTGGAAACACTTATTCAGTTTTGATCTTTGTTATGTGTGCTTATACATCCTTGGTATTTGGTAGGCTCGTGAAGTTTACAATGAAGCAGGAATAATTGGATTTTGGAAAGGCATCATCCCCACACTAATAATGGTTAGTTTCTTTTGGTAGTTTAGTTAACTTCGTATGAAGTGTTAAGCTATGCTTATCGAGGATAGTGTGTGCCAGGTATGCAATCCATCGATCCAATTCATGATTTATGAGAGCTCGTTAAAACATCTGAGGGCTAAACGTGCTTCTAGCAAAAAGGGCACAAAAAATGTATCCGCCTTGGAGGTAAGCCTCTGTTGACATGGTATATTTTTCAAAGAGCATAAAATTCTTTCATAAGTAGTCTTTGTCCTGTTTTTAAAGGTTCTATGATTTATGTCATGTGGAAATCTACTTAGTTCATCTTCATATCCAGACGGATAACAAGTTCCTACATGGGGTACATGTCTAAGCCTCGGATTCCTTGAGCTGTATCCCTGTCTTCACATATGGTGTCTGAATCAATCGCCCTGCCAAAATTTGTTGTCTAATGTTGTTCTTTCTTCTTTGAATAGGTTTTCTTGTTGGGGGCTGTGGCGAAACTGGGAGCAACTGTCTCAACATACCCGTTGTTAGTTGTCAAGGTGAAGCCACTTCTATTTTGCTTCATCAGCTGTTTTTGCATCAGATGCCGATCAAAGCAGTGACAATTCTTCTCTCCAAATAAACTAACATTATCTTAATTATCCAACTCCCGAATTTTGAAGCATTGCTGTCATTTGAAAATCTTAACATTGTTCATTGGTTAACTCTTTTCTTCATTGGTCAAATTAAAAGCCTGTGTCTCTCTGTGAGATTTTGAAAATTCATGGAAGAGGCAAATAAAATTTATGCAAAAACTGTTAATTATGTCGATGCTGTTATATGTATTGCAGTTGCGTAATATAAGTTACACACGGATTTTTTTGTCTAGTTTATTTTGATTATGTTGTCTCGAACAACTGTGCAGTCAAGGCTTCAAGCAAAGCAGGAAATTGGTGGAAATATCTTATTGAGATATTCAGGTTCGTTTTGATGGGCTAATAGCCTTATTTTATTTTCTTGCTGTCGAATTGTTTGGCATTAGGATAATCATTGATGTCATTGGATTTATTTCATCTTGACTCTGGTACTGTAGCCTGCAGGTGATATTAAGACATCAATTATTCTAACCACTTTCTCAGGGGAAGGACAAATGATATCTTTTTTTCGTTTTGGAAAATCCGAAACTTCAATAATTAGTTATGCATCATTCATTTCTAAGTTGGACTCTTCAGAAAAACGGTTGAAGAATAATTTTTCATATAGGATAGAAGTCTACTAACGAATTATATTATTTTTCCTGGGAGAAGATTGAGGAAAGGGCCATAACAAGTCAATAAGTTCAAGCTGTAAACCTGTTAGGATAGGAATCATAGGATACACAGAGGTGTACCTTTTACATGTTAAACTCAAGAATATGAAAGTTCAATAGTGCATTGGAGCAACATTATGCGTTGCTTTTCACCTTTTCTTTTTGTTGATACAATCACTCCAATATATGAAAATTCGTGAGCAAATTCGGCCTGTGTTCTGCATACCCCTATTCCTCTCGTTCTGGATCTTAGAGTGTAACATCATGTGTTTGTGTCTCCGTTCCATCTACCAAGCAATCGAAATTCCAGTTAACATTGTCCAGAATTCCAGTTAGGATTTGTCCAGAATGCGGCAATGCATTGGCAGCAAAATCGCGATTGATGTAATCCTTGTTCAGTAAAAAGTTGAACGTCAATATTAGGCTCTCTTAGCTTGAAAGAAGTGAAGCAATTGAATGAGTTGGGATGCAGGTACTCTTGATGCAATTATGAAGATGTTTCGTTATGAAGGGTTAACCTGTTTTTACAAGGGAATGAGCACGAAGATAGTACAGAGTGTTCTTGCAGCCTCTGTACTTTTCATGGTTAAGGAAGAGCTTGTTATGGCCATCGTATTGTTTGCAGATAGGTGCCAGAAAATTCATTCTACTAGAGTGAAATAATTTCTCTCATCGGAAGGATAACTGCAGCAAGCTACTCTTTTTAGTTCAGAGAAGATGATGTTGATGGTATTTCTTTCATGTGGTTGCTAAACGGGCAACATGATTGAAGGCAATGTAGAGAAGAAAACTGATTTCTATGTTGATATAGATAGTCCTAAAAGTTTTATTTGTGGACTTGCAAAAAGTGTAATATACTCCTATTAAACATTAATTCAAGAAAAGAAAAAAATTGTATAACCTTATACTATGAGCTATTAGCCCTGAGGAGGCAACATAATTATTTTGTTTGTTGTTTTCCCCTCCAAACCATGCCATTCAGTATATATCAAGGAGAACGAAGAATGAATGAATCTTATAAGATTGCTCTTTACCTGAAAAAAATTATAAACCCAACTAAGGGTAAATAAAAACATTTTATATAGCGAGTCTTAGACTTTAAAGTTCAAATTAAACAAAATTTGGGAGAACTTGAGCGAGGGATTTGGTTTTACCTTGTGGCTTGCAGGACTTCCAATTTGATCTTGAGGGCGACATGTTCATGGTTGATTTGATAAAGTGCACAAATACAAGAGTAGATGGAATATAAAATAGAATTTTAAAACGCACAAATGAGACGATATGAATCCTTTTGTAAATATAGTAATTTTGATATTTGAATCATGTAAACTTCAAAAATTGTTAGTAATAGTTATCCGTTTGGGTTTGTTCAATGAAAAATGTTATGCGCAAAAAAGTTTATATTGAACCATATACAGAATGTGAGTAATGTGAGAACATGAGTCGTGTTTTGCAAACACGCTTTTGAAAAAGCACTCACATTTTGTGTTTGGTTCAGTGGAAGCTTCCTTATGCATTGCATTTCTGTTTCAATCATTCCACCGTTAAGGAAAATTTTTTGGGTACCTATCGGGTACCACGTGGCCTAGCTTACATGGTACCCGAATGTTGCATCTGGGCCGTCCAAAAGTGTATTGAACGACCGAGATTAAAACACTCTCTCTTCTCACTCTCTCTCCTCTCTTTCTCTCCTTTTTCTCTCTCCAAATCCGGACCGCCCAAGATCAAAATAGACGGCTTAGATGGGCCGAGGGGTACCACATGGTGTACCCTCCCGGCACTGAAAAGTTGCTCGCTGTTTAGGGATTTTATTGAAACTGATTTGCTACAAATATCAATCGTGTTTTATTTTCTCAAATTAGGCGTCATCGGATTAAAATTGAAAGAGGTACAGGTATAAGGGGCGTAATTTGTAATTGTTGCACTATATATATATCCCATTTATCCAGAATCAGAACGGGTACACTTCCCTCTCTCTCCCCTTCTCCCGCCCTGCCTCTCAAACTCTAGAATCAGAACAGGTACTCTCTCCCTCTCTCTCCTCGTCTATAATCTTCATTTCTCTCCGATTAGATGAGTATTAGTAAATTTAACAAGTGGCTAGTGCTTGGTGTTACATGCGTACATGATCGAGTTTGCTATTGTGTTTCTCTCGCTCTATAACTTGATGTGTACACATATATGAGGCGAAGACGGAAGATCGGAAGATATGTTTTGGTTTCCATAGTAACACTACTAAACATTGTTTCGATCGGTAATTAGCAGGAAAAATGGAAGTTGCTGGTTGGGCTGTGAAGGTAATCATCTTCATCGTAATCTCGTCTGTGCTGCCCCGCTGCGCCTCTGCGACGACTAACCACTCCGTTGGAGGTCCTACTGGTTGGGACCTCGCTTCCGACCTCCGGGCTTGGGCTGCTGCCGCCACATTTTACGCTGGCGACAATCTAGGTTCTCTCTCTCTCTCTCTCTCTCTCTCTCTACACACACACACATAATTACATATGCGTAAATATCGAGATATATGTATATGTGTGTGTGTGTGTGTGTGTATATATATATATCAGATTTGTGTTAAGACTTTTATAGCCCTAATTATAATCAAAATACCAAAGAAACCCCGAGTTTCTTCTTCAGGGTGGGCCACACGAGGAGTAGCTTGTTGTTTATGTAACTGAAAAACGTAACGACCTTGGGGGCCCGGGAATTCAACTTTCTTTGTGATATTTTGTTTTCTGTTTTTATGGTATATCCTCCTCAGGTATTTTGTTTGCCTCTGTTGATCATCAAAATAATGATTGGGTTAATTTGCGTAATTGGGGCTCTGCGTATTTATATCTGATGCAGTATTCAGTTACGGACCAACACATGACGTGCTGGAAGTGAATGAAGAGGATTTCAGGAGGTGTCGAACGACTAACCCAATCAAAGCTTACAACAATGGAGAGACGGTGGTCCAACTGGAGGAAGGCGGAACCACTAGGTATTTCTTCTGTGGGCGAAGTCGTCACTGCGAGATGGGCCTCAAACTTGAGGTGGAGATTAATCCTCTGCCCAATAATAATGCCACCAATGGGACGTCGTCGAGCAAGAAGAATCCACCTACAATCCAGCATACTCCACCTCCAAATTCAGGCAGCCAATCTCCTCCTGGTCATCATCCCTATCCTGATCATCATCTTCCACTTTCACCAATACCAGTACCAGCACCAGTCGATGATAATCGTGACCATCAATATTGTCGCCCAACTTCTGGATCTGAAGGAGCTGGTCGTGTTTCTGATGGTCATCCTACCAAGTTACTACTTGGGATTGCCGCCATCTGGCTCCTGCCGCTTATTCATGCTTGAGGCTTCTAATTCTTTCTCCGCTGCAGTACCTTCTTGCATGTTGTTCTAGCTGTCATGTTAGTTGTCTTTTTCTAGTCCTCAACTCTTCACTACTCAGACTCTCTGTCACTCACCATTGATCAAATTCCACTCTTATATGAAAGATAAGACAAAAGTTCTCAGCAAAATACCACACTTGCCGTACAGGAGTCAGGACTAGAGCATTCATAATTAATTAAGTAGCCAAGGTCACTCGTATGATTCCATTCCTCATGTTATGCAAAATGAGGCCCATCCAGATTTTATTTCATGATCCAAACAATCAATCTGGTAGGTCTTTTAATTTATGTGTTTAACTTTCATGGAGAAATTTAAGTTGACTGGAGATGGTAAAAAAGTTTGGCCAAATCACAATTATCTAAAGAAAAATAAACGGTCGACTGTCTGTTTCTCTTGTGGCAAATATGATTTGTGCAGATAGATACTAATGTCCAATGAACTTGAATTTTTGCATTGACCTTAAGCACATCAAACCTGTAAACGAATTGTTGGGATCGCATCTCATTACTCATATGGCATTATGGCCAATGATTAAGAAAAAAAGACTTGAAAGGGGCTGGGCTTTGACAATATTATAGTTAATTGGGCCACAGGTTTAACCCAACGACAGGTTAAGATACTGACAAATTCCATATATAGATGGTTCTTTCATTAAAAATTAATTATTTCGCTAAACATAAATTTCACGTGAAAAATAATTCTTTGAAAGTATCTAATTTTTTTTTCTCGAGTCACGTGTGTAGTTTAATGAAATTCTGGGTTTAGGATTTTCGGATTTAGGGTATTGGGGTTTCGGGTTTAGGATTTAGTGTTGTGGGATTAGGGTATAGGGGTTTACGGTCTAAGAGTTTTGGGGTTTTGGTTTACGGGTTTCTGGATTTTGGGTTTTAGGGTTTGGAGTTTGGGTCTGGGATTTTGGTTTAGGGTTGAGGGGTATAAAGTGGCAAAGTTTTTTTTTTTGATTGGCAAAGAAAATTTCATCTCCATAAAGGGTGAAATATGAAATTAGTACAACAGAAAAGTTTAATTGCTGCTTCTCTTCCCCAGGTGGGTATTGTAGATCGTAGAATGAAAAAACATTAGTCTGGGAATTAGGCTGGTTCTCTATTATTACTTGTATGAGTTCTCTAATGCAGGAATTTGTGGTTCATCTATATATGCAAGAATATCATAGCAAATCTAAACAACAAACGACAATGGGATGGAGGAACTGAGCCAAAAAAAAAAAAGAAGCAAAGGCAATGGGATGGAGGAAGATGATTGTTGTGACAAGTTTGATCATGGCCTGGAAATCTTTCCTTTGCAAAAGTACGTACAAATGTTATTGCATCATTTGTTTGTCGTATGGATGCCATGTTTAATACTGTGAGCATTGATTGCAGAGCCGGCTTTGGACATACACCAAGGATACGGCTGCATTTTGGGGGCCAAATTTTGACTAATTTTGTGGGCTCCAAATATTTTATACCCTTTTATATAGGTATATATCTACGCTTGATTATGATAGCATAATTACTACTTTTAATTGTTGCAAAAAAATGTGAGTAGGGTGATGTTTAAGTAATGTATTTCGGATTAACGTATATAATAATTATTGAGTTTTGTGTTATTATTGTTTTTAATTCTTCTAGTGTCTTTTCTTGTATTATACAATGGGTCTCAAAAATAAAGTTCGCATCTCAAAACTCAGAGCCGGTACATATCTAAATCTGGAAAAAGAAAGGAACTCGGGGAAAAGAAGGTAGAGCAAGCATGGCTCGTTCTAAGTTCAAACCGATTGTGGTGCAATTATGATCCGGACACCTGAATTGGAAAAAAAATTCGTTTGAGATTAGCTCTCCTGGTAAACAAGCTTGAACAACTTGCTCCTCGGCACGTGTATGAGACCTACCTAAAAGCACTCTAACAAGACTCTAAAACTAAGTTCATTCTTTTCGTTTTAACCATCAACAATCCATCAATTTCAATGCAGCAAATAAATAAAATAAAAACTTCTCTTACAAACATTGAGTACACCAACGCTTTGTCATTGAACGACATTTAAAAAAGGACACGTAAAAAGCCTCATAAGACCGTACAGAAGCATAAGATGCTTCTAGCAACTCATAAAGGCAACAACTCTAAACTCTATTACAGAGCTCACCATTCCTCTGCCAAGGGTGGGAGGCCGAATTTGGACTAGCCTGGTCCATAGTCAGATTGGGCAGGGGCTAATAGATGGTGAAGGAACCGTAGGGCACACTCACGGGTTTAGGGCCGAGCATCGTTAAGGCAGTAGACATTTCAACATGTGTACAGGCTTCAGCCCAGTACTGAGGTTTAATGCCGAAGGTATCTCGAACAGACGCTGTCCATCGGCATGCTACATGGCCGAAGGCCATGCAGATGGAGATTATTTCCAGATCAAGGCAGTGACTTATACCCTGGTCTAGTGGTATCGGGGTAGGCGGTATGACCCGACCCGTAAAGGTTGTTAGACGGTTACAAAGGGCACATGTTAAGAACCACCTAGCATGTGGTGGGAGGCTTCTAGAAGCCTCCAGATGACCACGTGGCATCCTATCATAGGTTGTGTCACGTGACCGGGGACCGTCACGAGTCATGTCATGAGACTTGGAGAGCAAGTACATGGAGACCTATAAATACCAAAGGATAAACCCTAGAGGTACACACAAAATCTTAGATCTAATATTCTTTGTACTGTCCTTTCTTATATACTAACTTGATCGTCGGAGTGTCCTTGGACAAGAGGCCCAAGTGGCACTATTTTCTTGAGAGGATCGAGTTAGAAGAACGAGAAGGATCACTATGAGAGGGAAGAAGGTATATTCGCGGAATTACCCCACCACACCAAGGAAATAAGTCCATACTTAGATTGCAAATGTTGTGGCTGATTCACTAAAATTTGAATAAGGAAAAACCTACCTTTATAACATCAAATCATGGAAAGGCATTGACAATTATCAGTGATACCCAATTTTTGTCCAACGTCCTACAATAACACACAAATTGAAAAGGGGGAAAAAAAATCATGAGCTTCACAGCAACCATATAAAAATTGAACCCGGCCAAAACACTCAAACATCGATGATATGCTTCACAATACCCTACTTAAATCAACGTCTAGTTGGAGGTTGGAAACGGTGGACCAGTTGGATTTCTTACCAGTAAATAGAGGAAAGAAGTGTTAGAATTTGGTATTGAGAGAAGGTGAATGAATTCTCATTGATAGAAAAAATGAATGTACAATTAATCATATATACATGTGAGAATCTACACTTAAGGAAATAAGATCAAATCTGCTTTGGAATAAATTACAATTATCCTAGTATCAATTGCTTGATTTCAGTCCATATATTAGCTCCATGATATCAGCCAAGATATACTACAATACTCCCCCTCAAGTTGGAGCATGAATGTCAATTAAGCCCAACTTGCATATCAGATGGTGAAACATTTCGCAACCCAAAGGCTTGGTAAAAAGATCAGCTATCTGGTTTGTTGAGGGAAGATAGGCAGTACGGATCAATCCCCGTTGGATTTTTTCTCGAACAAAGTGACAATCAATTTCTTTGTGCTTCGTTCTTTCATGAAAAACTGGATTGGAAGAGATGTGGATGGCTGCTTGATTATCACAGTACAAAATGGCTGGTTTGGAATGTGGAATACCAAGTTCATGCAACAAAGTAAGAAGACATTGTATTTCACAAGCCACTTGAGCCATTGCACGGTACTCGGCCTCGACAGAAGATCTAGAGACGGTGCTTTGTTTCTTGGTTTTCCAAGAGAGGGGACTAGATCCAAGAAGAGCACAATAACCACTTGTGGAACGCCGTGTAAATGGACAACTAGCCCAATCAGAATCAGCGAAGACACAAAGTTTTAGGGGGCTTGTGGAAGATAGCAAAATACCTTTGCCAGGGCCGCCTTTGAGGTAACGAAGAAGCCGAATAGCAGCCTCAAGATGTGGAGAACGAGGCGATTGCATGAACTGGCTTAGGATGTGCATGGCATAAACGATGTCAGGCCTTGTGATAGTCAAGTAGATGAGACGACCAATAAGACAGCGATATTGGGAAGGATCAGAAAGTGGATCACCATCAGTATCATTAAGCTTCAAATTTTGTTCCATTGGAAATTTAGCTGCTCTACAACCCATCATACCCATGTCAGTTAAAATATCAAGCACATACTTGCGCTGGCAAAGAAAAATCCCTTGAGTTGAACGAGCAATTTCGATGCCAAGAAAATATCGAAGAGGCCCAAGGTCCTTTATGTGAAATCGCCGAGCAAGGAAACATTTCAAATGTTGTATACCATGAGAATCATTACCAGTAATCAAGATGTCATCAACGTGGACAAGAACAAAAATGGAGCTAAATTCCTTGAAAAATAAGGAATAGTCAACCTTCGATTGAGAGAATCCATATTCAGATAAGGCATGAGAAAATTTAGCAAACCAGTTTCGACTTGCTTGCTTGAGACCATAGAGAGATTTTTTCAAGCGACAAACACGGTTCTTCCTCTTGCGACAATAACCAGGTGGGATAGTCATATAAACCTCTTCGTCGAGATCGCCGTGGAGAAAAGCATTATGTACGTCAAGTTGATGAATAGGCCAACGGTTGATGGAAGCAACAACAAGGAGGCACCGAATGGTGACGAGTTTTGCCACTGGTGCGAAGGATTCGTGATAGTCAAGGCCCTCGGTTTGGGTGAAGCCTTTAGCAACTAGTCGGGCCTTGTACCGTTCAACGGTGTCATCAGCTCGATACTTAATTTTGTAAACCCATTTACATCCAATAGGCTTCTTGTGAGGTGGTAAAGAAGTAATAATCCAAGTATCATTTTGTTCAAGGGCAGTTATTTCTGAGGCCATAGCATCTCGCCATTCTGGTAATTGGACAACTTGAGAAAAGGAAGTGGGCTCTATGGAGGAATCAAGAAAGGCTAGAAAAACACGGTGAGTAGAAGAAAGCTTATCATAGGAAAGGAAATGAGATAAAGGGTGAGAAGTACCTAATGATCGAGGAAATGATGGAGCATGGGGAACTGTTGTTGATGACACTATTGCAGTGATAGTTTTGAAGCTATGCGGGAGCGCGATGGATCCGTGTGGGACGATTGGTACTTGTGGGCGGTGGAGAACTGCTTGTAGATTGGGGAAAAACGGGATGACTTAGGGACGGTGGGGAGGAGAGAGGATTTGGAACTGGGGTATTTTCGAGTGGCGAAGAAGAATTGTTTAAGGAAGACAGCAGTGTAGGGTCTGAAATAGGAAGAGGTAGAACTGGTTGGTTGGAAGGATGAAGAGAAGCATCTTGAAATGGAAAAATGGTTTCGTAAAATATGACATCCCGTGAGATGGAAATTTTTTTGTTTGAATATCGGAAATACGATAGCCTTTTTGCCCAAATGGGTATCCAACAAAAATGCTTGGTGTAGACCGTCGGTCAAACTTGTGTCGAGAAGGAGAGTTATTATGAGCACAACAAAGACAACCAAAAACACGTAGATGGGAATAAGGAGGTGGAGTATTGAGTAGAACCTCATGTGGTGATTTCCCCAAAAGAACAAGAGTGGGCATTTTGTTTATAAGATATGTTGCTGTGAGAACACATTCTCCCCAAAAAGACAATGGAAGGTTACTTTGAAAACGCAAAGCCCGCGCAACTTCAAGAAGATGGCGATGCTTACGTTCCACAACACCATTTTGTTGAGGGGTAGAAACACAACTTCGTTGATGTATAACACCACATGTGCGAAAAAAAAGATTGTATATCATGAGACAAAAATTCAAAACCATTGTCAGTCCGAATATTTTTTATGGAAAAAAATAGTGTAAAATTCCTCGGAAATTAATGAATTGTTTCCACGAGTTTGAACATGTTTAACACAACTGTGATATTGAGTTGCAACAGAGGCAAAGAAAGAAGTAAGCTGGGACTTTGTCTCAGATTTATGCTTCATCAAATATAGCCAAGTACAACGAGTAAAATCATTAACTATAGTAAAAAAATAATGAGCACCCGAATTACTTGGAACAAAAAAACATCCCCAAATGTCACAGTGTATTAATTCAAAAGGAGACTGATTAACACTAGAACGAAGTGGGAAACTTGGGCGAATGTGTTTAGCCAATGGGCAAACATCGCAAACATGTTTATTGGAAAAAATAACAGAGGAATCCAAACTAGCAATAGAAGATAAACGCGCTGACGATGGGTGGCCAAGTCTCTAGTGCCACAAGTCAAAGGAAGGTCGAGAAGTAGCAAGATTGGCAGTTGGTGCTTGAAAGTAGTAGAGGCCATCATAACAATTACCCACTCTAATCATTTTCCTTGATGACAGGTCCTGGAAAACACAACGATCAGAAAAAAAATGTGACAATGCAGTTTAAGGATCTTGTAAGTTGTGACACTGACAACAAATTGAACTTGAAACTAGGGACATAAAAAACATTGTCTAAATAAAATGAGGAACTAAATAAGACACTACCCGTGTGGGTGACTGGTGCATAAGCACCATTTGGAAGCTGGACATGAGAGGATGATGTATTATCAGACAAAGATGTAAAAGAGCAAGGGACGAGCACATATGATTGGTTGCACCAGTATCGATAATCCAAGATTTGAAGCGATAGAAGAGAAGGCCATACCTGCCAAATGAACTGGGTTTTGGTGGCTACCTTGAATGAGAGATAAGAGATGATTGTACTGATCTTATGATATGGTGGTGCATCTGTAGGAGCCATTGTTGATGAGGATCCTTGATTAGTAGTAGCAATCATACCACGCGGTGGCGAAGAACCATTGAAACTTTTGTTATTCCCTTGCTTCTTAGGCGGATAACCATGAATTTTATAACACGTGGATATAGTGTGTTTGTCATTGTTGCAATGGCCACAATGAGGTCGAGGTCGTGCCTTAGGAATAAAACGAGAAGGCTGTTGTACATATGCTCGAGAACCAGTGTGGTTCCGAGACCCATTATTTGAATGGGCTGCCAAAGCAGAAGCCTCCGGTTTGATGGTGGTCATGTGAGATAACTCATGCTGAGACCCATTATTTGAATGGGCTGCCAAAGCGGAAGCCTCCGGTTTGATGAAGGTCGTGTGAGATAACTCACGCTATTTTTCTTCTTGCAATATGAATGGGTAGACTTTGTTAACAGATGGCAGCGGCTCGTACAAAAGCAACTGGCTCCGTAAAGAACCATAAGACACGTCTAAACCATATAGGAACTGCATCACTTGATCACGTTCGCGGAGACAAGAGATAGCTTTCGATGCACCACAAGTACATAATGGTGGTGGATCATAAGAGGCCAATTCATCCCAAATAGATTTAAGATGTGTAAAGTAGGCTGTGACAGAGAGATTGTCCTGCTTACATTCATATAATAATATTTTGAGTTGGTAGATCTTTGTGCCATTTGGTTGAGAGAAACGTTCCTTGAGATCATTCCAAATATCAAGCACTGACTCGGAGTAGATAATACTTCCAGAGCATATCATGTCATTCACTCGTTCCCATTGGGAATAAGTAGGAGAAGATTGATCTGGCTTTGTGATTGTTCCATCAACAAAACCCATTTTATTCTTTGCTCGAAGTGCCATTCTCATGGCACGAAACCATGTATTGTAGTTGTCTCCATTAAGAGGTGGAGAAACAAGAACGGTTGTAAGGCTATCAGAATGGTGAAGATAATAATGGTTTTCATATGGATCTGTGACAAGTTGAGTAGAAGATTGAGAATTGGTGGAAGGAGTCTCCTGCTCTGATACCATGTTAGAATTTGGTATTGAGAGAAGATGAATGAATTCTCATTGATAGAAAAAATGACTGGTACAATTAATCATATATACATGTGAGAATCTACACTTAAAGAAATAAGATCAAATCTACTTTGGAATCAATTACAATTATCCTAGTATCAATTGCTTGATTTCAGTCCATATATTACATGATATCAGCCAAGATATACTCCAATAAGAAGGTAGATAAGCCTGATTTTTCTCAGCAAAAAACCCTAACGCACAACTCAATTTGAATGTAAGGAGAAAAAGCAGGAAATTTGTTATTACCGTAATTTGACCTTGATTTTTTCAGATATCCAAAGGGAGGCAGTTGTGTTGGTGGCATTCGACGTTGGCAAAAGTGTTGAGCGAGGCAGTCGTGTTAGGTCAACGGTGGTGCTCATCGTAAAGCAGCATGGATGGATAAGATGATATCCGAGGGGAGACCAGTTAGAGTTCGGAGGTGGTGAAATTCCGTGGAAAGTGCGAGAGAGATGGGGTGAAAGAGAAGGGTGGGGGGCAATTGCAAAAATGTGGGATTATTTAGACATGGGATTGCAATTTAGCAGTAGTGGGTTTGCTAAACCGTGGGATTGAGCAGTAAAACTTGGGTGGTCAAGAGCAATCTTGGCCATCCATTTAAGTTATTCTGAATCCAAGGGTTGAAAATACAGGGATTTCAAACAATGAGCTCCCTTATTATGTAGATTTGAGGTGTCAAATGGATGGATTGAGTTGGGTTATGGGTTAAATGTGGGTGGGTTGAATATGGGTTGAATATGAATGGGTTCAATATGGGTGGCTTGAACATGGGTTAAGCCAAACCCAACTCAACCCAAATTTTTTATTATTTTATTATTTTTAAAGTAAATCTGCCATAGCTCAAAGTACATTCCACTGGGAATCTACCCACTAAGCTTTGTAAAGGTCGCGGTTTACCCAATTTTTTCCTTTTTTTAATTTAAAGAGTATGCATTGTTTGAGATCGAGATCTTCCATTGCTCAAACCATTGGGAACTTACCCAACTAAGCTTTATAAAGATTAAAGATCATGGTTTACCAAAAAAAAAAAGAAACGCTTACCCAAGAGGAGAACAATTATAACAACAACAAAACTCCAAAATCTAACAACAATTATAACTTTCTCTTACTAGATTTTGTTTGTACATTACGGGAACATTACTTCTCCACCTAGATTTTGCAACATATGAGAGAGATGCGTGGGGCGGAAATTGTTTTCCGAAATAATTTAAATCAGATCCGAATTTGAACTCTTTAAACCTAACTTCAATACCGAATCCCAAAAAACGGATATTCAATCCAAAAAATCCGAATCCGACCCTTAAAAAACAAAAAAACAAAAATAAAAACAAAAAACTTATACAGCATTGTAGCAAAAAAAGGAAAAATTTTAAAACGAAAATTTGAATAAATTGTTTAAGACCTTATGATATTCGAATAAACTGAATTTTTACAAAACATTTACAAGAAATTTGAACAAATTGAATGTGTTGAATTATACAGAATAGTTGAAATTGGAGATAGTACTGCCTCAGGCACTCCCTTGCTTCGAGGCGGCCATTTTCGACGAGCACGCCTCAGGCCCTCCCCTTACTGAATCTAGTTCAACATATTGGGAATTTGGTTGGGAAATTGCAACCCATTTTAAACCCAATCCAACCTATGCAAATATGGGTTGATTTGAGTTCAACCCATACCAACCCATATTATAATATGGGCAAATTGGGTTGGTTTATACATGGGCGGATTGAGTTGGGTTCATAGGTTGGGTTGTCAAGTTAATTTCTTGGATGGATATTTATATTTATTTGGTGATCAGGTTGTACTGCTTAAAAAAAAAAGAGAGAAATCAGGTGGAAGCTTTGAGGTGTATCTATGGAAGTTCTCTTGATAATCTATATTAGTATTGCAGAATGGGTTTTCGCGAGGAGCGCCCTGGAAGCGACAATAGTCCATCCAAAATTTTAGTTTCATTTTTTCCCCTAATTTCTAATGATATTTATGAAAATGGAATGATCTTAAACTAATTCTATTTGTTATGGAAGTAAAATTTTAATTTTGATACACTATCACATGCCAAATTAAAAGAAAAAAAAAACTTTTGTATTATTTAGGAAATGTCATCTTGTACCTATACAAAACTAAATGTATGATTGATACCGAATTGAAAGAAAAAGGAAATATCATACTATAACAAAAGATTTCAGACTCATACGGATCCATATGAATTTGTAAATATTCATTTTATCAATTTTGATTTCTTGAAGAAGTGATTTTTTCTTTACCTTGACTATCATTACTTAGCAAACGTTAATAACTTTAGGAATTTTTTACAAATTTATCAATGATTACAAAGTGAGACAGGTTAATCACAGGTCCCCATCGCTTAGTAAACAAAAAATCTATAACCAATTTTAGTTTTCTCTTGATTTTCTAAAGTTTTCGTGCATAGCACGAATTTTAAACTAATTGTGTGTACTTAAATTCGTCCCGTGCATAGCATGGGTTTCCCGCTAGTTGTTATCACAAAGGACAAATGGTTTGGAATGAGTTACACGTGGTGGTGTGGTGTGCCTTGTAGGATAATACCAGTGCAAGAAAAATAGTTAATTTTACATGGGTACGTACGTTGCTTATAGTGTCACACATGGCATGGGTTAGAGGGATCTCGAGTAGCATTTTATGACAGTGTGTCCTTACTCAATTTATCTTTGTACTTGTGTTCAAGGATAATAAAAACAATTTGCCTATAAAAAAAAAAAAAAGATTATTGAGCGTGCGTCATTATTTCGAGCAATGTGTATTATCATCGTATTGCATGTACTACCCAACCTTATTTATTTTTCTGAGAAAAGCAATTAACTAATTAGGTACTCAGAACTGGAGCATTCAGATGATTAGCTTGAGAGACTAGCTATCCGAAGAAGGTTAGTGTTTACATTTCGGGGATTCTAGGGGCAATGTAATTTACCATAATTTGTTGTAACATTTTGAGGTTATTAGAAAGACTAGTTATTTTTGAGGTGTAAAAAATTGGGTTGTCACACTTTCTCTCTAGATCTCTCTCCATTCCATAAAAAAAATTAGACAATTGGTCAAAAGTCGAAGTTTGGGGGTTTAATGGATTTTGGTCCAACCTAACTTATTTTAAGACTTTCAATACATGAATTGGAAGTTTTTGAGGGCTTAAGATTAATACTAGATAAAAATACTTGTAATGATAAAAAATAAAAATAAAAAAAGCCCGACATTTGGCAAACATAGTTCACCACAACGGCAAGCATGTCATCATCGCTAATCACTGGTGTGGCATGAATTACAGTAACATCAAAAGATTTTCAACAAGCTTTCACAAGAATTTTACCCCGCTACGAAGTTGCCAAGCCTAAATTCGCATTCAATTATAAAATTGTCTATGATTGAAGCCCAGCCGCCACGTGATCCATCCTCTGTCTCTCCTCTCTCACATTAATTAATGGGACGTCATTTTTCTCTCTCTCCTCTCTCATTGCGTGGAATAATTGATAGAGTGGGACAAATTGATTTCTTTCTCTTCAATTTTTGGATTCAATTTTAGGGGGTTTTGGCTCTTTGGGGTTGGGTATAGTGGGTTTAGGCACTTAAGGTATCATACGGTTTCATAGGGTTTAGAAGTTTAGACACTTTCATACAGTTTTGGAGGTTTAGGCACTTTCAAACGGTTTGGGGGGTTTAGGCATTTTTATAGGGTTTTGAGGGTTTTGGCACTTTCATGGGCTAGTGGAGGCATTTTTGGGATGTGGGGGTGATTTGTCCTCTTGGCATTAAGGAAATAGTTTGTGCCCTATTTAATTAGCATGATTGACATCTACACCATGTCCTTGTTGAAGAAAGACCCAAAAAAAAAACCCATAGAAATTTTATCAAGATATGATTAGGTGCTTCATTTGATTAGGGTTTTCGATTATACATTTTTCCTGGGTGTTTTCATGTTAAATTTTTGCACACAATGAATCTATTGCTTTATAAGGTATCGGTTGAATCAACTACTTAACTTTCTTTAAATTAGAGCTTTTCACTATTGTTAACCTGAATTGCTTTGTTTGTAGTGGGTTCAATTTTATATACAATATCATTAGAAATTTTCAGTAATGTTTTCGTTGGAATTAATTCAACATGTAATAGGATTTGATGTGCAACTTAAATTTCCTTCTAACTGGGGTCTTCCGAAACTCAAATTCTAGTTCCGTCACAAATGAGTAATTAACTTGGGTACTCAGAAAATCAAATCCTAGTTCCGTCACAAATAACTCCAGTATTCTGTGAAATAATAAGGCGATGAATAACAACCCTCCCCTGGTAGTATTGCTTTAGGAGCGATGAGAAAAAGGAGGCTTCCCATACGTGAAAACGTAAATAAAAAATGATACTGATAATGGTTGCATTAGTTGAAATTCATGGAAGTGTACACAAGAGGTCACAATACTACATAGTAAAACTCAATTAGTATAAAATTAACATGAAATTATGACTTTCAGTGTCATTAATTATTTGGCATGTGCCATGTATTGTATAATATAGTGCCGTTTGCGGCAGGTTTCCTTCATTGTTATGAGGCGAATTTGGGGATTGGGGTCTCCCATTCAACGGACAGTTTCCCAAGTCTCATTGTAATATAATTTTCCTTTATTTCTGTTCCACAATATCCTTAATTGGTTGTTGTTGACTTGTTGGATTTATGCGGCTCCATCTTATTGTACCTTAATTGACAAACCTCTCTCTCTCTCTCTCTCTCTCTCTCTCTCTCTCTCTTGGAGAGCAGAAAGTGGCCCACCGCTATCTACCTTAACTCACCCGCGTCGTTTCTCTTTTGTCACAGTGGAAGTAATACGTTAAGTACTGTAGTAGTATTTCACTAACAGATCTAGAGGTCTGCTTTCTTTCTTTCCTTTTTTTTTTTTGTGTGTGTGTGTGTGTTTATTCGCACATTGCTGCTCTCTTTGATTCTATATCGTAAAATTGGATAAATTTCGTGTGTTTCATCCTCTCTTTTTTACAACCAATGTTAGGTCTAACCAAGATCTGCTGGGGCCGGAACCTTTTTCTTTTTTAGTATTCTCTTTCTCAATTTTCTTACATTTTTGTTTTAACTAATTAGTGGCAATCTGTGTCAACCAAGGAGAATCCAGCTAGGTGTAGATCAGATAAAAATATTTGTCATGGTTGAACCACAAAATTAACTACTCCAAAAGTTTTTTTTTTTTTACTCTCAATTTTGATAGTCTGCCTAGAAGTAAACCCAACAAACTATATCGATACAGATGTATGTCTGTTAAGAAGGTAAAGAGTTTATGGAGGGGGTTATACATGTTTTAATGTGTTTGGATCAATTCAAGACACTCAAACTTTTGTGATCGAAGACCAAACGTTGATCTAGTGCTCAGGGTTATGATATGTGCCCCTTTTTGCTTTTTGGGTTTCATTTGACGTATATTATGACCTTTTGACGGATTAGTTATATGTTCAGTACGTATAAGGAGCAAAGCTATGGTACTTATATATTTTTAGAATTATATTTGGTACTCTTATATAATTGTGATACTCTACAAGAGTAGGCTAGTACTCATAAAATGACATGTACTAAATTTATCTGTGTCTGTCCAATCTAAAATATGGATCCACCAGAGTTATTTTCTCCAACCTCGCATTGTTGTATACATGTATATACATAGGTTCATTGGATTATTATTATTATTATGTTTTTGTACATATATTGTTAATATTAATAATTAATTAGCCAGCTAGTTTACGGCCTCTAACTATTAATTTCAGGATAGCAGTAGTTTAATTAAGAAGAAGGAATACAGAGGATGATGATGCTAGGAAATGGACAACTTTCTGTTCCACCAGGCTTTCGATTCCATCCCACCGATGAGGAGTTACTCTATTATTATCTGAGGAAGAAGGTCTCGTATGAAGCCATCGACCTTGACGTTATTAGGGAAGTGGATCTCAACAAACTCGAGCCATGGGATCTCAAAGGTCAGAATATCAACTACTGCTCTCTTCAACTTCTTCTTCTAATTAATGTTCTTGATCTATCTATCTGTAATGGGATCTCAAAGGACAGACAAGGTTCTCCTCAAAGATGGTACTAATCATCTGGGTTGTGATAACATTAATTAAATAGTATTCCGACTGCAAGTAGTTAATTTTCTCCCCATGCATATCATATATATGCATGCATGCATGTTGAAGCTTAGCTATCACTCAACTATCTTAATTAATCAGTTCACCTGCCGCCTCTATGCATATATATCAAGCCGACTATGAAGGAAAATGGTAAAAAAGCCCACTGAGTTGTTGTTAATTAAAGTGATGCATTTTAAAGAGTAAATTGTGCATTGGAGTGAATATATATATATATATATTTTAAACTTATTGAAAGCCCATTCCATTGGACTGTCGAGACAAGACCCACTTAGCTTAATGATGGCGGTAGTGTAGGCCTAGTTGAAATTAGATGGTTAAAGTAGGAGTATTATCCTATCAAAAAAAGAAGAAGAAGAAGAAGTAGGAGTATTATTTAGAGATCCTATGTGCCTAGTTGATCGGACCAAGAATATCAAACTTATGTGCATTGGAGGTGGAGTGATGATAGTGGCAGTGCATTGAAACTAGTAAATCGAGCCAAAAATCCCATTTGTCCTTTGTGATAACAACTAAATGAGAAATTGAACTCTCGGTAGTGGCAGTGGGTGGGTTGAAGGTGGCAGTGTTGTTGGTATGGTAAAGGTAGCAGTGGTAATCACGGCGGCGGTGGAGTGTTGACGATAATAGTATTGGAGGTGGTGACAGTTGTAAAAACGGTGAAGTAGTGGGTGGTCGTTGCATAATAAAGTAAGCACTGGGCTACTAGAATGTGAAATATGGTTGTCAAATCTACTTGAGTCCGTGGCTCAATTCATGCTAAATTTTTCTTCTTCAGACTAATGTCAAAATACCACTTATTTCCACTAAAAATAACAACCATGTCTCCCGATATTAGTTGTTTGGTATTTTATAATTTCTGTAATTTTTTGTTCAACTTTTCACCGTAACTTGTCGATTAACTTTTTAAATTCATATCATCGAGACAAATGATTAATTCAAAGAATATAACGCGAATCTAAAAAGAATTCAAAAAAGACAAACAAAAATACCATTTAATCCGTTTAATCCATTTAGATAGCATTAACTTTGAATTGGCTTATCAAACAACCCTTACTCATCCTCTTTCAATTCCATAGTGTGATAGCTAGGGTGTCACTAAAAAGAGACTAGACAACCTAATGCATACAATACAAAGGAGAAGAATAAGAGTGAGAGAAAGAAAAACAAAATTCAAAGATAAACTTGGCAAGGTGGCAAAAGATTTTTTTTTTTTTTTTTGGCGCAATGTTAAGCAATTGTTTATTGACTCATCTAATTGGTCTTTGCAGACGTCCAGCATTCCACCTTTAGTTAATCTCTTCACATCACTTATCAAAAAGGTTATTGAGTAATATGTATCTCTTTATGTTGGCTGAACCGATTATATATGAATTTATACAGCTGTGATCGTTGCTTTTATATATAAAATGAAGAAACGTGAATTACTCGTATATTTTGTACCGTTGTAATTAAGATGTATTAAGTGTTATTTTCTCTTCTTTTTTTTTTCCCGGAAAATCATTTGGAAAAATGAATATTGCAGAAAAATGTAGAATTGGATCAAGTCCTCAGAACGAGTGGTATTTTTTCAGCCATAAGGACAAGAAATATCCAACAGGAACTCGAACAAATAGGGCCACCGCAGCTGGTTTCTGGAAGGCGACGGGCAGAGACAAGGCCATTCACCTTAGCAGTAAAAGCAACTCTAGAATACCCAAGAGGATTGGCATGAGGAAAACTCTAGTCTTCTACACTGGACGTGCCCCCCATGGTCAGAAAACTGACTGGATTATGCATGAGTACCGCCTAGACAATTACCACGAAAACAACACATCTCAACTACTTCATCAGGTAGTAATATTATCTTAATTGTTTTTTATGCATTTGCCCTGCCATGGTTAGTTGTGAGTTTGTTTAGGTAATTGGGTTTACTATTAAAAGCTAGCTAGTTAGAGCCTGTTGGTATCTTCACACTATTATGCATCCGGCCAGGAAGATGGATGGGTCGTCTGCAGGGTGTTTGAAAAGAAGAGTACAAGTCATAACAGGGGAATTGGTTACCTACCAGAATATGCTCCTCAAGATGATCAAGAAGAACACTACTTTGGTGCTGAGGGCCACAAGATCAATGCAAGTACATCTACTACTGGACCATCCACTCTGATATTGGAGCCTAAACAGAATTTGCAACAAGCGCTATATGATAGTAACTTTGGGGGCTACTCCTCATCTTCCATGCATCTGCCACATTTGTTGAGTCCTGATCATCATCAATCGACATCTTTTGTCAACAGGGATGGATCTTTTTTATCGCCTACTGCTATCTCCTCCTTCAACATGGATATGGAATGCTCTCAAAATTTATTAAGCCTTACATCATTGGGTGGTGATTCTACTAATGGAAGAGAAATCCTACAACAACAATATAAGCAGGAGAGGACAACCTTTAATGGTACTGATTGGTCGTTCTTGGACAAGCTACTTGCTTCCCACCAAAACCAAAACCAAAACCAACTAGAGGATCTGAATAAATGCCACGTTTCCTCCCAGGCTCTTGACGTGGGTGCTGCATCTCAAATCTATGGATTCCCATTTGATTACATTGGTTGTGAAACAGATATTTTGAAGTTTTCTAAGCTAGCTGGCTAGCGTCGACACAAGATTTTGAACGTCTTGTTCCACTATCTCCAATTGTGCACCTGGACAACTACCCCTAATTTATAGTTAAAGGCATGGTGTCTTTGAAGCTTTTTTTTTTTCATATGCTGAGCATGTTTGTAGAAATTAAACTATGTTTTCTTTACTTTGAACACGAATATTAGCATATGCTGTAGTTGACATGAATCTTCAGGTCTAATTCGTTAATAGATAAGAGATGCATCAATCAACTGCAATATCATGAGAGGTCATGTGGAAATTAAATTCAAAGTTAGGGGAAAATGTGCTCCCAAACTGCCTACAAAAAATGCTTGACGTATGAATACAGATGAAATTGTCTAAAGTACATAACACAAGAGGTCAATGATTAGAAATCTAGATGGCCAAGGTCACAAGAGACATGAGATTATAAAGTGCCATACAACAGAGAGCGCTAACCAACTTTTACCATATAGAAACAAATCAATAGAGGATCAACAAATTATCTCTGAGGATAGAAAACTGAACTTAATTCCCATTAAGGATGCACTCAGCTTTTAGTTACCTCTAAGTACAATCTTATGAAGAACAAATTTACACTTTACTCCCCTCCCACCTACCACTTTCCACCTCTACCCAACATCCACTTCTAGCCGGCAAATTTTCATAAAATTTCACGGGCTCCGAGCTCGGGAATTTCACTGGATTTCAAAACACAACTATATTAAACAACCTCGTGAAAGCTCGGAAATTTCAATAGCTTAGAAAGCACTCAGTTTGGGGTAGGTTAAGGCTTAGGGCTAGGGCTTAGGGGTTAGGGCTTAAGACTTAGGGCTTTGGGCTTAGGGCTTGGGGTTTTGGGTTTGGGGCTTCGGGTTTCGGACTTCGGGTTTAGGGTAAAAACTACAACTGTCGATTTGAGAGTTTAGGGTAAAGGTACGCCTCCAGATGTCTTAGCATGCACGGCTAATAGGGTAATCTTGAGGAATTGCAAGGCCTATCCCACCACCCCCAGGCGTTCATGAAATTTGGGGTTGTTCTTTCCTCGAGTGTCTCCTCTGAACCGATACCAACCCCCACATGACTTTACTCAATGTGTGACTCGACAAACTTTGTATATTTGCTCTTCCTAGCTTCTCTTACTTATTGATGAAGATATAAAATTACCTATCTTTTTAGTAATGAAACCAAAATTATCGCCATCATGAGAAGATATTACAATACTAGTACCAATTATTTAAACAAAATTAGTAAATATAGTACTATATTTGAAGACTGAAGCAGGTCTTCAGATGTAGTACAATATTTGCTCTTCCTAGCTTCTCTTATTTCCTCGCTAAGGCGTGACAAGTTAGCTTTCTTTAGGTCTTCGTTTGTCGCCGGCATCTAAAGAAATGGCGATAACACGGTTTAACAAAAAATTTCACTCTATTGGCAAAAAAAGGGATAGGGCCACTTAAATTATCATCCTAAACCATCTTCAAATTAGAGTTTCATCCTGTGCTTTTTTTGGAGTTATGTTTCCATCCTAAAATGAAGGTTGTATATAGGAGCCGGAAATAGTGGGCCGATTTCAATATTTGGGATTAAAACATAAAGAATTCTGCGATGAAAACATAAAGAATTTTGGATAAAAACTTTAAAAAAAATCTTTACCCTATAGGCAAAGATTTTTCTTTATGTTTTCATCCAAAAATTCTTTACCTAAAACTTAAAGATTTTGGGATGAAAACATAAAGAAAAATCTTTTATTGGCAAAAGATTTTTCTTTAAGTTTTCATCCAAAATTCTTTATGTTTTCATCCCCAAATTTTTTGCCTATACGGTAAAAAATTTTGGGATGAAAACATAAATGATTTTTTCCGTAGTTCTTTATGTTTTCATCCAAGAATCCTTGATCCAACAATCATGGCTAAAATTTTTAAGAGAGCCGCATGC
Source organism: Vaccinium darrowii (assembly GCA_020921065.1). Lineage (NCBI taxonomy): Eukaryota > Viridiplantae > Streptophyta > Magnoliopsida > Ericales > Ericaceae > Vaccinium > Vaccinium darrowii. The sequence continues at coordinate 858,580 of CM037155.1, forward strand.
GCAGTTCAAATTCATAAACGGAAGTGAAATAAAAGTTTTACCATGATCTTAAGTACACCCCAGCGATCATGGTTAAAATCGAACTATCAATCATGGTTAAAAACGATCTAACAGTCAATATACCCCAGCGATCATGGTAAAACTTTTATTTCACTTCCCTTTATGAATTTGCCCACGCAGCGGCTCCTTTAAAATTTTTAATCATGATGTTTTTTCATTATAGAATATGTATACTTTTTGTTACCATGATATTTCATGAAGTTTACCATCTTTACTGATGTGTACTAATTTTCAACATGAGCATTCATAATGTAACAAAATTATTGTTACCATGATCAATCACAAATATTGTGTTGACATTTTTACCATAATTATCAAACATCAACGTATCTTTGATTGATCATATACCATTTTCTTTGAGTAATTATTATTGTACGGTAGGGTTGGTCATTTCGTCCAAATCCAATCCCCGTTCCGAACAGATTGGCAATTTGGAGATCTGTTTGGAGTTTGGATAGGATACGGATATTTTTTTGAAAAATTTTGGGGATTGGGTAAGAGGTGGAGACAGGCATATCCCAGCCTAAATCCACCCCAAATTCGTTCCCCGGTCCATCCCCTCCCCACTTCGTCCCGCCCTGTCCCTGAATCCCCGAAACTTAGGGGTCTATTCATGAGTTATGAAACTTTGGGACCTAACTAAAATTTCTCCAAACATATAGGGGAATGACTGTAAATAATGTGTCAGGATTTTAAGTTTTATCGTTGGTACGTTGTAGTGGTCTGTGATCTATTTGAGATCATTGTCTTTGTTTTGGACTTTCAACTTGTGATCTATTGACTGTTTTTTGGTGGCTACTGAAAGGAGATCTCGGAGGGTGTCTTGTATCCTATTGGCACTTGCTAATCTTTTCATTGGGACGGGTCTTGTTTACACATGGGGTGAGGGTCTTGTTTACACATGGGGTGAGGCTCAACTCTTGGATTGCTTCTGCTGCTATTCTGGATACTACCTTGCTGAGTTGCTTAGAATTTCGTGGTTTATCTATTTTGGGTATTGTTGTGTTGGGCATGTAATGGGATTCTATTTCCCATCTCTATTTGGGCATGTAACTGGGATTCTAAATAGTAATCTGTTTTTATTTTTATTTTTAAAATGCTTCGATCTTCGAATCTCAGTGGGGACCCCGTTCCCTATTTGGAGTGGGGACGGAGGATGAAAACAAAGCCCCGTTGAAGATCGAGGGGGGGATGGAGATGGGGTCACCATCATTTCACAACCCACCTCCACACAGCCATCAAACTACATCAAGAATCTAAAAAAATGAGAATTTTCTCAATCTTTCTGATTAAGAATATTTCAATGTTCAACATTCACTGTCGCCGCCGTTCAAAAAACATTCACTATCGCCATTTTAAGAACTACACCTTTACCACTACCATTTTATAATCATTGAATTCTTCAAATTGGAAAAGCAAAATATTATAGACAGATTATTAAAAAAATACTCATTCTGTTCATTTTTAATTGTGTAGCTTAATAATTCCAACTTATTAAGAAAGCATCATCATTATACCTTTCACATCAACTTTTGCATTCACTTTTCACTATTGCCCTTGGTGGAGACATCATAATTAAACTTTACCCACTAACTTTTCAAGAATCTACTTTTAAGGGCAAAATAGAAAATGTAACAACTTTTACCTACTAACTTTTTAACATCATAAGTATTTAGGAACAACCCAAAATAGAATACACTACTCTTTTTAATAAACAGAGGAAGTAATAAAATTTGGAAGTAAGCCAAACTAGTTGTTCTTTGTTTTCATTTGCTAATATGAAAGGGTTGTCGCAGTGGTTAATATACTCCATGGTCGAGGAGAGTATTTGCAATATTACAATTGTTCTTTGTTTTTATTTACCACTACCATGGTTCCAGGGTCGATTCTCTTCAGCAATTATTTGTCCTTAAGGTCACCTCACCTAGCAGAAAAGCATTGAAAGAGTTGTGGGAGGGGCTAGAGACATTATTTATCTTTATTTTTATACTAGGAGGCAAGTCACTACACGCAGAGAACCTCATACTGACAGTTATCAATTTTCTTTATTTTTTGTTTGTGTACTGTTGTTAAGGCCTAGTTTTTTTTTTTTTTTTTGCGTGTCATTGTGTTGTTCATTGTTGATTGTGCAAGGGAGATGAAGATTAACTGTGATGGTCCCTCCGCTATAAGATGGCTCCTTAAAACTACCATTTTCCTATATATTTGAAGGATGTCCAAGTTTTGAAACAAAACCCACGCAGTAGGAGTTTTACAAATGAGTTCTGGAAGTCTGGCAGTTAAGAGCATGCATCCGCAGTCGTGATAATAGTGTAAGAATTAGTGTAAGTAGTAAACATTTTTCATTTTTTGCATCCCAACAATGTAGTTATAGTGTAGTTAGTGCATGAATATGTGTGCAAAAAATAGTGCAGAACTACTGGTATTAAGAACTGTAATGGTACGGCAATTTCTTCACCGGAGGAGAGAGAGAGAGAGAGAGAGAGAGAGAGAGAGTGGAAGGAGAGACAGAGACAGCCTCTGTCAGCAAGCCACATCGACAAAGGGGGGAGAGAGAGGGGAAAAAAAGGAAAAAGGTTTGGGGTAGGGCCCCACGTATACTAATATATACACATATACTCCCTCCGTCCCTTTTTAAGTGCGTACCTTAGGAATACGTGCAATTTCAAACCCCTAAAAAACATATTTCCCTATATAATTTTTTAATTTTCTTTATACCAAATTAAAGTGCTCATTGAGTACTTTAATTTGGTGCAAAAAAAATTTAAAAATATTATACGAAAGTACATTTTTTAATGTCCACAAAAATACACATTTCCCAAAGTACTCACTTAAAAAGGGACGGAGGGAGTATTTGTTTACTTTTTACATTTTAACACCGCCCTAATAACATCATTGTAACACTTCTTACCTTAACAATACACTTTGTCATAACAACACACAAATGAGACCCACTTTTTACACTTTTGTGTCATATAACAACACATTTTTAACTTCACGACTGCGGATGCCCTAATAATTTAAAAATTCAGCATCATGCTTGGGTCCCAAAGAATTCAAAACTAGGTAACATCATAAGGATTCATGCAAGAACATTGTTTCCGTTGAAGATAACACAATCCATTATGTAGTTGAGTGCTGCGAAAGGAAATGCCAAATTTGTCTAATAGATTCCAACCCCTGACATCTCCAAATGCAGCATATTAAGCAACTTCTTGACTCAGACCTTGTAACTCTATGGCCTGAAAACAGCTACAAACCCTGCAATTAATAATGCAGGAACAGCAATGATACTACTATGTTGGAATTGTAGGGGACTTGGCCACCCTATATCAATTCATACCCTTGGATGTTTGATCCAAGATAGACGGCCTTGTTTCCTCTTCTTGATGGAAACAAAGTCAACTGTTAACAAAGTTAATCACATAATAAGGGTTTCCAACATTCTACTGCAGTTGACGCGGAGGGCCTCAGCGGTGGCCTTTGGGTAGGATCATAGGATGGAAGTCCAAAATAGCAAAATAGTTGTCTCAATCCTGCATCAATCAAAGCATCTTATTCTCCTGTCTATTGAGGTTGATTTTGATCTCAATTGGCGTCTGGATCTGGTATATGGATCTCCATATTTAAATAACAAAGCGGCTATTTGGGATAAGCGGTATCGGAGCCACCTTTCCTTGTATTCTCTCTCTATTTTGCCATGTAATCACATTAAGAAGAAGGGAATTCGTATCATGATAATGTCTTAGAAATCGGGGCAATATTCTCCAAGTTAATTGATGGCACCACAGAACTTGTTAAGAGCAATGGGGAATTCAGGGCAAATCTTGAAAACCTTGCATTGAAAACAGATACCCAACTTTACCTACACGTTTGCGCTTTGCTAAGCTACTTGATAAAATACTCAATTGAAATTCAGTGGTTGAAGGCAAACTCTTTATAAATTTATTTATGATCACTACTACAATATTAGGGGCAAAATCTTAAATGTCCTTTCATAGATTCTCGACCTTCAACAAACATAATCCCCATGCATTTGTTCTTACAATATTAGGAGCAGGAGCTTTGCTTGATGTGCGGATGAATCACATCATCTTCGCTTATTAGTGCAAAAATCTGTGAACCACTAACCTCAGTTGAGGGCTTTATGTCCTCAAATTCTTCCCTTATCTGATCTAGACACACTGCTGATATACACACGCTTCACTGTATTTTAAAAATGTGTGCGCGTACACATTTAGTATAATACAAAATCCAAGAAAGCCAACAAAGCACTGGTTCTTCTGTTTCCTTTAAACATTTTAAATTTTACTCCCTCCATTCCTAAATAAGTGTCCTACACTCTCTCTCTCTCTTGCCATTTTTCAAATCAAAAAATTAAGTGCTTCCGTGTATCATTTTTTGAATTTTTCCGCACCGAGTTAAAGAACCCATCGCGAATTTTTTCCAAGCGACATCTGTGGGCATGTTGCTGGTCACTCTGCAACAACTGGAAAGAGAATGTTTGATATCAAGTGTGAAATATAATTTTCACTCGGAAGCCATTTATTTTAGCAAGTCTACGATTGAAAATCTAAGTAAAATGTAAAACAAACATCATTGATTTGGGCAAGCTGATACGGTAAGAGAATTGCCAATAGCTACAAGCAAGTCTACGACGTCGTTTTGGGAGTTTTCAGGGTGATTTTCAACGTCGTTTTGGGCGTTTTCAGGGTGATTTTCAGGGGCTGATTTCTAGCAACCCGGATCACGTGTGCCCTGCCTGTAGTGATCCGGGGGCGCTATAAATCATCCTTTGAAAATAGCCCAAAACGATGTCATTTTGGGCGACAAAAAGGCACCAAAAAATCAGTTCAAAACTACGTCATTTTGAATCCTTCTAGGAGAACAATGCAGGTGGAATTCTTGCATGGAAGGCATAACAATAGAGTGACTATAGCAGCTTGGCCTATGCATTCAGACTAGCCAAGGAACACTGTGCTCATAAAAAAAATTACTTAAAATTGGCTTAGTTGTGAAGAATTGGGAGAGGAGGGATGATTTGGTGGAATCAACAACTATTGAAAGAGCTATTAGAATATTGATGGGTCAAAGGAAAGAAAGGAGATGAGGAGGAGGGCGGAGGAGCTGGGCAGTGCCGTTCGCGAGTCTGTGGCGGAAGGTGGTGGCTCTTGCTTGGAGGTGGACTCTTTCATTGCTCATATCACAAGATAGTCACAAATGATTTGAGATTAATGAACATCTTTTAGCTAGGCAGGGGTGGGGATAGCACCGCAAATTCTGTGTAATTTTTATGTTCTCTTAGGACTCAATATGATGTAGTTTTGAACTGATTTTTTTGCTGCCTTTTTATCCCCCAAAACGATGTTGTTTTGCGCGATTTTCAGGGTGATTTCTAGGGGCTAATTTCCAGCACCCCCAAATCCGAGCACTCGTAATGCGTGTGCAAGTCGAATTTTTACAAATATATATGTGTGTGTGTGTGTGTGTGTGCGCGCGCGCAAAAGTATCCGACTTATCGTTTGATCCTATGGATTTGTATTATCTTTTCTATGAGAAATAAGTTATCTTTTAGATATTTAAACAATATATTGTGACAGATTGCTCATAATCAAATAATACATTACCTTGCTAACACCGCCGTTGTTGTCGCTTTATGCACGATCTAATACCTAAATACTCTTCTATCAAATTTTGTGAATCAATCTTCCCTTCTATGAAATGAAAAAAATAGATCAATAAAATATAAATCTCTTTTTATTAAAATAAAATTAAAAAGAAAAAAAGAAAACTTGTTTTTCTTCCATATATGACTTGATGCCGTAACAAAAAACAACAGTTCAAACAAATTGATCCTACACCATGCAAAACTCACAAACGTACATAACTAGTGCATGCCATGCCTGTGCCTGAAGCCACGGCTTGAGCAATCGACGCACGTGTCTGTACCCATTTTTTATGGTCCTTCGAATTTCAGAGAGGGGCAAGGAGAAGAGGTAGTGAGAGAGAATGTGATTTGAATTCGAAAATGAAAGAGAGAGAGAGAGAGAGAGAGAGAGAGAGAGTTGGCAGGGAGAGAGATAAGATATAATACAATGACTGAGACAAAAAAATGAATGGGACATAAACCGCTCTCCATTGTAATACAGTGTTTATAACAAACCATAATAAATGGCTTCCGAGTGAAAATTAGATTTCACACTTGATAGTATCAAACATTCTCTTTCCAGTTGCAGAGTGACCAGCAACATGCCCACAGACTCAGAGACCCAATCACAATGAATCCCTCAATATATGGAATTGTACAGCTAGCCATTCTTGTAGCAGCCCTAACTGCACTCCGAACCCTCAAATGGTTAAACTGAATAAAATAAAAAGTTGAGAGAAAATCAATTACAATGTAGTTTCTGACCTAATGATACAAAGTGACCCAGCCACACATCCTACTTTCACCACTGCCTAGCAATGACTTAAATAAATAACTCCGGTGCAAGTCTTTAGATATACCTGAGAGATTGGGAAAGAGACGCAAAACACTAGCACGAATCAATGTGTTTATTACCAAACTGGTTGGGAGCAAAACTGAAACCGTTCTGTTTTAGTTCATATACGATATCACAGAACCAATCTACTATCATATGTGTGTGAATTAAAAAGCCAATTATAACAAACGGAAGGAGAAAAAAGAAGGGGAGGAAAAACATGTAGCGGATAGAGAATGAAAGAACTCGCCACGATTGTTAAGAGTCGATAACTTCTTCCCCGCCTTTGTTTCTATTGCACTCTATCTCTGCCACTGTCAACACCTCAGTAAAAAGAATTGTCTACTTATCTTGTCCAACAAACTTGTTGATTGCCAACTAGCTGACGAAAGTATTCAGAAGCCATAGTTTCGCATTCGAAGGTTGTGCCCAAGGTTGGAATAGAAGCCAATGTTACCCAACAAGAACAAGGCAAGCACCACCACAGCTGTAAAAATGATCCAAATCCATTGCTGCATCCTTCTTTTACCCCTGTTGCGAAGAGGCGGAGGGATAGATTTTGACTTGCTCGGCTTTGTAAACTGGGAAGCTTTTTGAGGCCTTTTTGTACTTGTCACTGGACTCTCCTCGGTTTCAGCCTCCTTGGCAGTTATAAGTCGGGATTCTGATGTCGGAACGGTTTCTCCTTCATTGTTACCATCAGGGCCCTCCGAGGCAGCTGCCTTCTTTCTCTCCTTCTTCTTTGCCTTCTTCTCCCTCTCCTGGACAAATGCCATACATAAACATTAACGAACATGACAATAACTAATGTATGGCAAGAGTAATTCACATGCTAAAATCGATTAATTGACATTAACAAAGCTACTAACCTTCTCTTTCTGTTCAGCTTCCTTCTGTGCTCGTAACTCAGCCTTAATCTGGGCTTTCTCTGCATTTCTTCTCTTCCTCTCTAATGCCTCCTTAGCTTTGGCCTTCTCCTCCTGCCGTTGTTGCTCTTTCAGCTTGGCTGCTGCTTCTTGCTTCCTCAATTCCTCTTCCTTCCTGGCCAACTCCTGCTCCTCCTTTGTTTTCTTAGGCTCTACTTCGGACATCTCTTCAACCTTGTCCCTACCAGAAACAATTTCCACGCCAGCTCTCAAAGCAGGCTTTCCAGGTATTTTAGTATTTGCTGTATGATCTGTTTGTTCTACCACCTTTACAGTGGATTTACTATCTGTTCCTTTATCTGCCATAGTCGACCCTTGCTTTTCTTGTTCCAGAGTGGAAATTGGTAACTCGGATGTTTCGTTGCAAGGGGTAGGAAGAGACCTATCATCCACAAAATTGGGCAGTGCAGTTGGCTCCTCATCAGGGCCAAGTGCACGACCGTCAGACGTCCTAAATCTCCTCAGCGTACTCCTTGTGTTGCATCTGAGGTACTCGTTCCGGAACTCATCGTCCTTGTTCCATAAATCCATGATGGTCTCCACCTAAACAATTCAAAATTTTAGCAAAAGTTGGAGCTCAATTTGCAAACATAGACCAAGGATGAGCATGGACCAACCTGATTAACACAAAGACGGTGAAGTCCCTCTTTGTCCCGATTAGATGCATACTCATAAGCTGCTGTTGTATCGTCCTTGTACATCCTAAATCCTGCGTTCTGCACGTTAACAGAGTTTAATCACTATATAATCTCGTTATTTCCTAAAGGAACTTTTCTTTGGTTGATGTCCAAGGTTCTTGTGCAAAGCAAAACCAAAATTTTACAGAAATAGAACCATATACACGGGAGCACCTGTTTAGGCTTGGGAAATGATATTAGCAATTGCTGACCAGTCTTACTAAAAAGACAACTACCAGGTCAAGGTGGACTATATTGCTCTCATGTGAAGTTTATGAAACAAACACATTGGCCAATTATAAGATATAATCCAAAAAACTCATCCCAATAAAGTTATGGTTAGATAAACACAGAAATAGGGGAAAATATATGATCACAGAAAAAGTAGAAACAGTCTCTATACAGTATAAGCAATCGGTGGATGCTTCAATAATCGATGTAACGAAACATAAGTGAAGTTCCACAGAAAAAAATTGCATTTATTGAAATTAATCAAATTGATATCCCAGTCAAAATATTGGTAAACAGTACTACAGTAGGTCTCCAGTTTGTCAACTCTACAAGGTTTATATTGAATCCTTTAAAATTCAAAAACTAACATCACGAATATAACTTTCCTTCCAAAAGGCACTGTCCATATTATCCTGCCCTAACTAAGACATATTTTGATATTCTGGGGTATTACCATTAATAGAAATGGAAACACCTGGTTTTGTCAGTTTTTGTTATTCATGAGTTTACATGATAAGATTGCATGTTTATATGTCCCTTCGAATGTACGCACTTGTGTGCGTGTCCACACACACACACACACACAGAGATCGTCCATTGCATATCAAGATCCAAAAGGCACTGTCCATTTTCCTCAATTGTTTGAATCTTTAAATAACTTAAAATAAACATTTCACATTATTAATGGTCCAAATAAATCTCTTTCAATTTTTAGAACATTCAAAACTAGGGGTGGAAATATCAGACCCAATTTGTTAACACAATTCAAACCCAACACGAAGTTAGAGGGTCTGGGTTAACTACTGTTTTACATGAACACGAATATGACACAACCGACAACACAAAAGTTAAATGGTTTGGACTCGCATAACTCGAGAAGGACATGGATGACCGATTAATATTCCAATTCGACCCATTAAACCGATGCCCAATTTCCCAATCATAAGCTTTTAATCATCCAAAGTGATCCTTGGTGAGCTGTATAGGAAATATATACTATAAGGAAAGGCCCGGCATGCATATCACTTTACCAATTAGATATTGGATTTTTTTTTTGTTGGTTTTAAAGTTACAATGATTATAATGGTGGCATTCATGTGTAACTTTATTACCCGTCTAATTTCATGTAAATCTTCTAAAGATTTCAAAACAGTGTCAACCAAAGCACGGCACGACTCACGAGTTTAAGTAGATCAGGTCAGAGTCAAAATGTATGACATGTTTAAGGAACAGGTTTTTTTTACTTGAATCCCAAATGACATGACTCGGACAAGATATGACACGATGCCTACCCCTATTCAAAACTCCAACTCAATCTCTTGGAAACAAATCCAACTCAATTTCGTTTAGTTTTTTCTAAACTCTAAAACTCCAACCCAGTTTCTTTTAACCAAGTTTTCTGAACTATTAAAATTCAAGCACGCAATTATCAAATGTCATTTCAAGTTAGTGTCTTTTCATATTTTATAACATTTAGCAATCAAAACTTTTCGAGGTTTACAGCTCAATATCTTCTCTCAATTAGTTGAATTTATTCTATCTTCCAATGTTCTAAAACTTGCTAGGCACTCCCAGAGGGGCCGGGCACCCTCTAGCTTCCAGGGCCGAGTACTCTGCGCCTAGTCGGGCTAGTCGGCGAGGGGCCTTTTAGCGCATAGGCAGCAAGTACTCTACCTTCCAGACCTTCTATTAGAACACTGCTATCTTCTAATAAAAACTTTGAAATTATACAACATAAACACTGCCTACCGTCATCGATCAACAGACTCTGCTCAAGTCTCTCAACCAAAAAGCTAGGGATTTGGTTTGTACTTCTCCACCATCTACATTGTAGAAGTTAAATCCTGAAATTACTGAACATCATGGAACTTTGCAATGAAATAACTTTCCTCGTGATTAGAGTCTATTCAGAAGCTACCAAGTATGAACTTATGATCATAGACACATCATAAAATGTCCAAATTGATAATAGATCAAATTTATTCTTTATTCATATAATTAATGCGTATCATTCAAACTTAAATCTATATAGGATTTACCAATTTTGAAGTATATCTATCATTAATTTGGTCGAACTAAATCAGCAAGTACGTAATTTATTAGCAAAAGTGTGCCATTAATATATTTGATTGCTACGCTCCAATTTGAGGGGGTGAGCGTTGGGAGTGTTAGATTACTATCAACATTACTTTTGTCTTCAGTGTTAACGAAGGATCTTCGTAATTCTTCGTATCATGAGCGGGTAAAGAAATATTAAGCAATTTACCCTATTCTCCTAGTGTTCTTAAGTAAAACTCAATAAATATAATGCATCAGTCATGAATAGTACGAGGTGACTACTAGTAACTCCTAAGAAGCACAGCCACTTCTAAGAAGGTGGCACACTGCCATTCGCCGGGTACCCGCCCATGCATTTCTTATTTCTTTAGTTCTTCATACTTACATAATATTCAGGTACTTAAGGAACGCACATTTCCAGGTCTAAGACATAGATAAGGGAAATAATGATTAAATAAATCATTCGTTCATTTTGCTCATGGACTACATTGTCTTCTATTTTTTAACCTATTTCGATATGCATATATCAGCGTCCAGGAATAAAACATTAAACTACATGACATAGACATAAGTACAGTATATACATAATTTGTCCTCGGTTTGTCTGGTCCAGTATTTCTTAGAATTTAGTGTGTTTCGTGTCCATGTTCATTGTATGTCCGCGCCCATGGTAACTCTAACAAGCAATAACCAACCATCAATGACACTAAAATATATCGTGCCAAGGTCTAGTACCACTTCCAATGTTTGGGTGGTATAAATGAACGCATCTTTAATGGCTGACATTTAGCTTAGGTTGGCTTATACTTCCCATTTTGTTGAATTTAACAGAGGATGCACTCCCCTACAACTTAAACGGCTCAACAAACTCTCTTAGAGAAAGAAAAAAAAAATTGACTTTCACAAAACTGATTAAAAACAGACCTTCTCATACAACAGACTCTTCAGATTCTGCAAATGAGCATATGCGTTTTGACGGACATTATCTGCGGCTCTAAACTGAGCATGAAGTTCTTTGAGCTTTTTACTTTCATCCTTTGATTTCTTCTCTGCTGCCACAGCGATTCCTTGAGTTTTTGAAACTTTGTCCTTGAGGCAATCGAGTTCCTTCTTTAAAATCTGCATTTGTTGAAAATTAGATTGAGCATGCAAAAATCTACTCAACGCTTTAAGATGAGAAGCTCCGATTTCTATCCACCTAATAGATTCCTCTTTCAAATTATAGCCTTAAAAATATGATATCAAGATAATACGTGGTAAAATTTGTAAGCAGCAATAAACGGAAGTCAGATATCCTACATTTCAACTTTCAGGGAAGCAAACCAATTGGTGTTAAATGACCAGCCAAAAGGAGGAGGAAGTATGCATACCTTCAGCTTCTCCTCATTTTGGTCTCTCTGATCCAGAGCCTGCTGAACTTCATCATGGCTACCCATATTAGAGGAAAGCTGATCACGAAGATGCTTCAGTTGGTTGATCTGACGAATGAGATGTTTTTCTTCTTTCAAAGGCAGTGTTTCATGTTGTATCATGTGCTCCATATTGTTAATCTGGTTGACGGCAATGTTTTTTAATCATATGAGCTCCATTATAAACGGAAAACCTAATCCTCAGACACAAAAATATGAGTGCTTACCCTGACATTCATATCCTCCACAGAAATGGCATTCTTCCCTCTGTTAATCACACATTGGACAGAATCTATTTCCTGGCGTTTCAAATTAAGTAATTCTCTTGCACCTCTGGCTTCTGATTTGGCAGCTTCATGACTATCACGAAGCTGCTGACTTCTTCCCTGTTTGTAGGAGCATCAATCAATCATTTAACATCAAATCAAGTAAATATATATACACAAGATAAGCATTCAATAGAAATTTCTTACCGAAGTCATTTGAATATCATCTCGAATGGCATCCCTTAGGCGTGTTTTCTCATAAACTTGTAGCTGAGCATGTCTGATTTGTTCCCTTAGTTTTTCATCATCAAATCTTGGAACCTTAATCAAGAAGTTGAATGGCCTCTTCACAACCTCCAACCCCGCACTCTTTTCATTCAAAGCATCAGAACTCTGTTTTTCCAAAGCATCAGCAATCTTTTCATCCGAAGCATCAATCTTTTGACACTTACGGTTGTCAAAATTATCTTCATCTCCGCCATTGACTTGATCTCCATCTTCTTGGACACCCAATGCCTCTGGGACATAACTTTGCTCACTTCCAGAGTTAACAACAGAGCTATCCACAACCTCAGATTGAGATACATCCCCATCACAGCGAGGCATATCTCTTACGCTTACTGGAGGGCAGTTTTCAACCTGAGATTCTGACTTCATGTCAGCACCACATCCATCACGAAGTTCATCATTAGCATGATATTCAGGATCCATACTATTAATTGCAATTGACTGGATGGTTGTACAATCTACCACCCTATTTGAAACTTCAGGCTCCTTATTAACTTCAGCACTGGAAGAAGTTGCAATATTTCCTTCAGGGTTAGCAGAAAGGTCATTTTTGGTTCCTGAGCTCACTTCGTTAAAACTTGTTGATATCTCGCCTTCCGCTGCGTCATGTTGAAATTCACTTTCTTCTTTGGCATCTACAGCGGGACAACAGAGATTCCCGGTCTCAGATTCTAATCTCTGGCAAACAGCACGGTCAGGCAAGCTTTTGGTATTTTCAGAGCCATTGAATACAGTTGTATTTTGACAGCCATTAATGAGTTCATTATCAAGGACAGGGGCTTGCGTAATTACCTCATATACATGAGGAGTAGGACAGCTGCCATTACTTACATGCAAGACATGTTCATTAGCAATTCCTGCTTCTAATGGAACAGTTTCATTGGCTAATTTTGCTACTTTGTTCACCTCCTCTCCTCTTCCACCATTAAGGTTATCATTTACCAATAGCAGAGATTCCTTATTTTCTTTTACATCTGATGTCAAATCTGATTTCTCTTCCTCCTCAAGCTTCGCATCCCCATCATAAAGCAGATGAGAATCCAATTCAGCAGATTCTACCTGTGTGGATTCAAATTCCAAACTTACTTTAACTTCTGGAGAAAACTCCAACTCGATCTGCTTCTGAGCAATCACCTTCGTAATCTCAACCTCAGGGGACTTGCATTCTGCAGCCTCTAAAACCATAACTTGAGATTCGTCAATCCCTTCCACTTCTTTTGATAACTCTATAATAACACTCTCCAACGATTTCAAATTGGTCTCATCATTGCCTGATGATTTGCATTCAGAAGGCTTTGAATCGACCATCTGTGCTTCCTCGCTCTCCCTAAAATGTGCATTTGTCATAGCATTTTGCTTCTTGGGTTTCTCCTCCCCATCATCGAGATCACAAACCTCTGAAAGCAGCATTTGACATTCCTCTCCTAACTCTGCGGTTGAACTTAAATTATTTTTTTCCTCAGACTTGATCTTGCCGTCATCAAGCAGAACCTCAACCCCAGGCACCTCACATTCAGCAGCCTCTGAATCCATAACTCGGGATTCCTGACTCCCTTCTGGCTCTATGTCTTGGCCCTCAGAATTCAAGTTGCCCTCATCAAGCAATGAGGGATCGCATTCCGAAGGCTCTGCATACACAGTTTGATCTTCAGGTTTCTCCTCCCCGTCATGGAGATCACCAACATCCGAAACCAGCACGTTACATTCCACAACCTCCCCTGACCGTGCAGTTGAACTTAAATTACAATCAATTTGTTCCTGAGACTCGATCTTTCCATCATTAAGCGGTGGTGTTCTGCTTTGATCAACCTCCACCAAGAATTCCTGATTCTGTTCAAGTTCAGAAGCTGAATCCGGCTCCTCAAGTCTAGCATCTCCATTAATAAGCCCCTCGCATTCAGATTCCACAGTAGCAGTTGGAAATTGGGCATCAACTCCAGCCGCAACGGGTTGTTTGTCCACAGGAAGGGCAACATCAGCGCCCTCACCAATGCAATTAGACTCGGCAGGAGCAATTTCGCCGTTGTCGCAATTCAATTTCCCAACTTGACCATCAACAAGTTTAGATTCGGAAACCACTTGCGACTTGTGGACCCCATCCGCTTTGAGATCCCCATCGATGAGATCACCATTGGCGGATTCGCTCCGGCTTACAAAGACATACGAACCGTCAGGATCATCCTTCCCAACCACATTCTTATTAATATTATTATTATTAACCCCATTGCAATCTCCACTGACATTGGGCAGGTGGTGGTGGTCCTCCTCCTCATGCGAATTCTCCTCCATCGCAACCTCAGAAAGTTGGCAATGAAGTTGGGGGGTATCCGCCGTCATTATCAGACTAGAAGAAGCTATGGATATGCAAAATTGGGAAATTGTTATGATCGAGATCGCGGGATCAAACGGTAGTACCCAATTCAATGCCCCAAAAAAAAAAAAAAAGACACAAAGAGATTGACAATGCAAAGTGCGTTGGGGGATGAGGGATCGGAAAGACTTACGTGGATAGGATGGGATCGAGATGCAGTAGGAAGAAATCAGCCACTTTCGGATCTAACTCGACTCCAGCGAATGCGACTACCCTGGCTCTCAAAATCTCCAGATCGGATGTGATCAGGACCTTCTGGATAGAAAGATAATGTGAGAGATGATAAACGAAAAAAAATGGATAAGAAATTAGGGCTGGAGAAAATGGCGAAGAACGATGCACAAGGCTCTGAGCAGAGGAGAACGGGAAATGGGAATTGATAGGCTCTCTCTCTCTCTCTCTCTCTCTCTCTAACAGACTCGCAAGGGAGGCAAGGCGGAACAGCTGGCGAGGGAAAAATGCCTTGTGTGTTCGTGTCCCTCTCTTCTATTTGAACTCAAAAAATACCCACCCACCTCCACGTTTAATTTCCCCTTCATTACTGGAGTAATTTTTTAGTTTCTTCCTATTTTTCTATAAATAAAATGAATGAACATCAATTATACATACATGAAGATTAGACTGGATGGAGTACTGCATTGGTTTTACGCCCACCCACCGCAGACGAGGCCTATTATTTTTCTTGACCATACAACAATCCATTTACGGAGATACCAAAAATCTTCAAATTATTTTATGAATTTAATGTCAGATTTCGAAAATTCATACACTAGGATGATGACGTTGGTATTGGCCGGATTACTATTATATATTCTCGACTACCATTCCATTCCAGTCATGAACAAGTTTTTCAAACCAAGCAAGTACTAATATTTTGTTTCCTCCATTACTCTAATTTATATTACCAGATTTATTTTCCAACACTCTAGTCCTGAATAAGATCAATATTTATGGATTGGATTAGTGGGATGTTATTTTTACGTATGAAATTTTCTTTTCACGTAATTAAGATGACGGTTATCCGGATTGAATATTTTTCATTGTTTTTATACCAACCAGCTAACAATTGGAATATTAACACTAGTTGTTAGATGCATATTCATCTTGCTATATATACCTATATTGTATTAACACTAGTCTGTTTGATAAGTATTTTCAGATTGAGGGGTTGCATCCCATGTCCATGCACGTTGCATGCATAGAAGTCTCTGGAGAATTGACTGACTTCATGAAACTCATCTAAAATGCCTTTCATTTTCTCATTAAAAATGGATATGAAGATAACAAATACTACATTTTAAGAATATGAGTCAATAAACTGTGATGGGACGATCAAGTCATAAATAATCAAAGGTTTATTAATAGCAATAATCGACAACGAATATAATTTTGGTGACAGTATATGAATCAATAAACTGTGATGAGGCGTCATAAAAAAAAAAAGGGTTTAATAGCAATAATCATTGACAACGAAAATGGATAATGGATTTGATTCCGATATCAATGGACATATATTAATAAGTCGCTTCAAGAAATAGGAAGAAGTTGGCGATGATCAAGGCTGAGGCAAATATTGATAATATCTAGAGTCAATTTAAAACAGGAAAAAAAAAATTCGTTTTCACTCAATTCTAGACAAATGTGTCTATAAAACTTTATTACTACTAATTTCTTAAAAGATAGTCTTTAAGATTTTCTATGATTGTACACTTTTAATCAGATTGCCTGGGATGAGTTTTTTTTTCTCATTGATTTAGGATAAGATTACACCCGATGCTGAAGAAGTAACATTTGACAATATTAGAAGAGTAATGCTATAGACAAATATTTGGACAAAAATGCATCTAGGTGCCATTCGGTGAATGTGGAACCTAGTTCCAATGAACGGATGCAAACATATATGCTTCCATATCTATTTCCGAACAATTTCTGATGCTCGAATGCATGAAAAATTAGGAAAATTTCAAGAATCAATGCAAATGACTTAATTTGAACATTATTTGATCGCCGAACTTAATTTTTTGCTCTTGAAGAAAAGTAAAAGTAAACACTCCAAACAACAAGAGGTCCCCCAAGTAACAAATACTACAGCAGTATATCACAATAAGCACTCTAACCGAAGGAATTGGTGGAGGTGCTGCGCAGCCCCGTGTTGCGCAGCGTGCTGTGCAGCTCTTTCAGGGATCGTGCTGGCATCCTTTTGACTATCGGAGACGTTCCACCGCGTAGAGCTCATCGAGTACTACAAGTGTGCCAAAAACCAACTCGATCGGATATCGTTAAGTGCCTCATTAGAATACAAATAACATGAAAACAATGGGTTCAACGGTTTTCATCAAGTGTTTCAAGCTTTATGTGTTCCGATTTTTTTTTCAAGTTATTTGTGTTCCGATGAGGCAATTAACGATATCCGATCGAGTTGATTTTTGGTAAACTTGTAGTACTCGACAAGCTCTACGCGTTGGACGTCTCCGATCGTCAAAACGATTTCAGAACGGGCCCGAAAGGAGCTGCGCAGCACCTCCCTGGTTCCCTGACTGAAGAACCGAATTTGAAACCTTAAACCCTTACCCTCAATGCACGAGTGATGACAAAGATGAGCCAAGGAGAGTTTGGGTATTGCCCATTGCTTTCAAACTGTAAGTTAAAAACTCTATTAATTGTGGTAGGTTGATTCGATATGTTCTTTTAAAATAGAGAGCTAGAGAAGTTTATCCTTAGATTTATGTGCTAATAAAACTATTACTAGCTAGTATAATGCTAGTAGCATTTGTTTTCTCAAATATACATTTCCTGTGGAAGATTGAAACGATGTCCCTGATAGTGCCCTTCCATCTTGGCTGCCATGACGAACAGTCTAACGTCATTAAAATGAAAAAGGCCAAACTATATGGGAAAATGAATATAGGAGTACTAGTTTGGTGAATATGCATGAGGGGAGGGGCATAAATTAAAAATGGATTGTCGGTATCAGTCCTGAATGAGAGAATTCGATTGTCAAACTTTTTACAATTTGGTCCCCTCATGGTTTGGCCTTTACTGTTCACGCGTATGAGCGGAATCCACCGACATCTTGGCCCCTACCCACCCACCAGTTTAGTACTCCATTAATCTTATCTTTACTTAACTGACTGAAATTAGCTCTTCCTTTTTTTTGCTTTTCCTTCTTCTTTTTCGGGTTTGAATTCCGTGATCTTCCTAAATTCTGATGATTTGGTAGGCTCGCGGTACCCCTCTTAAGATTCATTTTTTATAGCATTTTTTTTACGAAGACAAACAACTTTATACTACTACATCCTAACTTGCAAACAGAAAGTCCCTTCTACTTTTATTTCCAACAAGTTATCTATATTTATATCTAGTTTTAAATAAATTGTTTGGGATGGTTTTGATGAATTAAGGAATTATTCTTGAATATTTTTGTTATCATATCACTCAACGAACGCACTGTTATTATCACACAGTATCATTCACCATAATTTAGTGTTCTCGAAATGAAAATCGTTCTTACTTTTTTATTATTTTTGAAATTGTAGAGTTAAATATGCAAAATCCTCCTTCCGTCCGCATTTGTTGGTCCTTTTTGTTTTTAAATTCGTGTCGTTTTTGTCTACTTATATCTCTCAATTTATAATGATTTCCATGATTTTTAAACTTTGTGATAAATGCGAATGGAGGAAGTATGTTGTCCCCTTTCATTTGGGAACAGAGATGAGGTTGTCATTTGAGTTTCATCCATCTTCATATTTTGTGATGAAATAAACTGTTTTTGCCGTTGGGTATTTCTTTCATATGGCTAGATGCATCTTTTATTTACATAAAAAAATATATATATTGCATTCCACTGGTAAATGATAAATGAGGAAATCAAAGCATGATACTCTAAATTAAGACAGAATTTTCACTATGGTATTTGATATTATTCAATTATAAATTGTCAAATCAATAATACATCAACGGATTTGGTAATTTATAATCTTAGAAATACATAAAATATTGTATTGTGATAACTCACACCCTATATAATAGTCCGGGCCTCCGGGCTGAGTTGCAGCTAGGTGTTCCACTTTTTAATACTAAGCGAATGATTCTGACATTTAATCCATGATTCCATGGGGAGGAACGTTGGATTTCCTTTGGATTAGCGCAACAGAGTGGGACCATTTGATTTGATATTTCCCTAAATTACACCGGATTGGGATGACACATGCCCAGTTATGGACATTTATCAAATGGACAATCATCTTTTATAATAATAATAGTTGGAGTAGTAATAACATTAGGTTTTAGGTTGACAATAAGCAAACAAAAATTTAAAAAAAACACACAGTTTATTGCACTTTTAACATTTTTAATATATCCTCATATATTTTTTTCACACTTTTTAAATTTTAACGATAGATTACAAGCTTATTTTTAAATTTTTCTATTTCCCAATAGAATAAGTTACTGGATCTGTTAGGATTTTCGCAACCCCACAACACTTCAACGGATATTGGAAACAATGAATCACAGAACAGAAAAACAAGTAATTGTGCGTAGTGAAAAATAGAAAAGAAAGCGAGACACAGATATATGTGGAAAACCTCAACGCGAGGAAAAACTACGGGAGTCACACCAGTCTATTATGAAATTGAAATCAAGAGTGCAAGTCTTCTCGCAATCTCTCTGAGATCAGCGTTTTCTCTCGCTTCTCTGTCTCTGTTTTCTTTGGAAACGTGTTTCCCTAATTACAAGTTAACAGCGAAATAATTAAGTCGGGCCTATAACCGAAATTACACACTAGGCTTAGTTTACACTTGTCCAGATTCATTGGAGATAAAATCTCCTCCTCACTTCATTTGCTAAAATCACCCACTTGATTTTAGCAAATCTCTATTTTATCAAATCTCTATTTTATCAAATGGAAAACTAAGCCTCAGGTCCCAACAGGATCCTCATGAAATACTACTGTACATTGTTAGGTGAGTCAGTCTGAACAAAGCATCCAGATGGTGAGTGCGTAATGATCACTTAATTGAGTTTGAATGTTACTTCCCAGTATGTGACTGCCTCAAACCAAACCACGTTCGTTGTATAATTAATGAAAGCTTAATTGTGTAACGAGTTAGAGAAAACTTTATTTTATTCTCTTTCGACGTTGTTACAGCATTCATCATGGATGAGTTAAGTAAGGTTAGAAATAAGTGAGAGAAGTTAAATTTTTAGCTAGTAGTAAATGGACTTTTTTAGCATGCATTATATAGGTTAGTGCGGGTGTTAAAGCGTTGCCTAATTTTGGCTAACCTTCCAACCATTCAACAGTGGACCCTATAAATAAATTTATACACTATTTTAATTTTTTAATACTATCTAAAGATTATTACTTTCCAAGGAAATGGTGCTTGTGTGCTACCAATTTTAGCATCTTGTGTATTAACTTTATTCAACTATATATACAAACTCCACGAATTAATAGCAGGCGTATTTCTCTGCATCAAGTTTATTCAACTATGAAAACTTCAATAGAATTTGGTTCATAAATGATTAATTCGGTACACTTTACTGGTTTAAATAGGCCTACCTTGTCTTTTAGCCGTTGGGATCGAGCAAAAGCAAAAGATGCCGACTTATAAATGATTAATTCGGTACACTTCACATAAACTTTTTACCCAACTTATATATACCCTAAACTAAGAAGCAAGCTAGGCCGACTACAAAACATGTTAGTTTAGTTTAGTTTTGTTTTGATGATGTAAGCAAGTGTAATAAGTGGAGAGATATAGAGAGAAAAGTGAAAAAGTGATGATGTAATCAAAACTGGAATAAGTGCCAAACTGGGGGAAAAACCCCAAACCGAACATGGCCGTAAAAAGTTATGATGCTCACAATGGATGCTCCTAGCTCAGTCGGTGATTGGCAGGGTAATATTACTACTACGTACTAATATACTGTATTACTAACTTCCATATATAGATTCCCAACCTTTTCTCACCCATCCATCCATCCACTTCCGCGCCTGATTTCATGTTCACGTCATTTTTATCAAAGTCTATAATAGAAATAGAATGATGGGAGATTGGCTAGCTTCAAAGAGCAAGTGGCTAAGAGCTAAAAGTTTCCCCGTGAATCGAACAAAACAAAAAAAAATCGTAAAAAAAAATGATTAAGATAATCGTGAAGGGTATACTTCTCAAAGTGAATTCCTATGCTTTGTTTTAACGTATCCTCGAATAGTTTTGTGCTCTGTACATGCATATATATAATTAATTAATCGATAAGTACGCATGAGTTGCGTATAATCAATGGAGTAATGTATAGGTTGCGTATAAGTACGAAAAAGGTTTTATTTTTGTAGCTTAAATATAATATATATATATATATATATAAATCAAGTCTAGGGCTTTATCTGGTAGTCTAGGACATATGTAACAAGATATATATCACCACGGCCAATTGCAAGTAAGTTATATAAGTGAGTTTCTTTATTGAGTTAATGTTCAAATAGAATAGAATGAGCCGGAGAGGGTAAAAGTAGTTGAGGATTAGAGAACGAGAATGGAGTACTGATCTAGGAGGGTGTAGAAGAGAGTACATAGGAGTGCGCAAAAAAGACCAAGGCAATAGTTCTTTAGACTAATCCATGGGGGTGCCAAAGTGAAATAGAGAGAATAGGTGATGGCACTAATTAATAGAAGAATGTCATGCATACTTTCTCTCTCTAGAATAACACACTCCTCCAAATCAATCACTTCTGGGAATTGTGAAAGGAATGTCTCATATTTATAGGCACATTGGCCAATACTCAAGCGCCTAGGTGCTCCTTATTTAATGAGGACATGTGTCCCTTCCGTAAACCCTGACCGCATAGGTGACATCACCCACCACCATGTTGACCCTCGCAGATGCTCAGGCGCGCTACTCCACTCTTTCGTGTTGTGAACCTCTCTTCTTTTGTAGCCATCAAACTACTAAATCTCCTTCCATTCCCGTTTGGGCATGGTCATAACCTATTTGGCCATGCTAGCACAACAGCCACGCCTCAGAGGGCCTCTCAGGTCCTCCCGTAGATCGGAGCAGGCGTTTTGTTTGGGCTATTAATAAATGATTAGCTTCTTGAGTTCTTACGTGCCCATATATCTCTGGGCCGCGCTAATCGTAATGCCTATGGGCATTTCTCCATATTTGAATGGCCCATGGCTTAATGTATATTTTCTCACTGGGCTTCAGTGGGGCGCACGATGGGCTCCCGCTGAAGTGATATCGCGCTGGTGACACTCGCATGGGCTGACTCCCGTGACTCTGCCACGTGTTGCGCAGTCCCTGTATGACACTTGTCAGCACGTGATTCGAGGTCAACTCTGACTTTAGTCAACATTCCTCCTGGACGTGACCTTCACTATAAGTTATGATACACGCCCCAAGTAGCTTATAGTATACTCCTTCCGTCCGTGTTTGTTAGTCCATTTTCGACATTTGTATCATGATTTTGAAATTTCAACTTATAGTGCATAGGTTCTTGATTTCGAAATTTTCATATAACAGAACTAACTGAGTTCTATTAAATAAAATCCACATTGCATATTTTTAGAGATTCATTTTGAAAAATATGTACAAATTTTTGAGAGGTGTGTAATAGTGAAAGTGAACCAACAAACACGGACGGAAGAAGTAGTATTTTAATATATACTAGTACCAGTAGTAATAATTGGTAGTGAGAGTCCAAAATGGTTACAGAGAGTCGTTTTTAGCTTTTGTCTTTTAACCAAGTTTGTTGAAGATGGCTTTTGGAATGCAAGTAGGAGTATTGTTACCAACTTGATCATATGATCATTATCACATCAAATCTGTTTGCTAGCTAGCTCCCTCCCTCCCTCCCCCCTCCCACATGAAAACCCGCATGAATTTCATACATTCTCTATATCCCTATACACACCATGCATGCCTCCCATGTGCAGCTTCCTGATTTCTAGTAGTACTAAAATCTCATCGCATCTCTCTCAACAATACATGCAGCGCCCAATCACCATCATAACAATATTCAAATTGCTATTTTTAGTATCTCTCTTTTCCAACAATATTTTTTAGTTATTTACTTTATCTTTTGCACTTAACATATCATGTGACTCTAGCTCCTCACAGCCTTTGGACATAAATATATTATTAATTTAATTTGTTAATTAGTACTCCTTAGTTTGCAATAAAAATATCCCTCCGTCCCAAATTGTTGGTCCTACTTTGGGAATCCAACTTTTTATGAAAAGTACCAAAAAGAAAAGAAATACACGCTTTTCTTTGTTAACTTTTTAAAATGATCATATGTTGTGGGACAACCAAAAAAATAAAGAATGACCAACAATTTGGGACTGAGAGATTGGCACCATAGTCAACGAATATAGCCAGAATTGGAAGAGATCGATCCACTGAATCACCCGTCTACCTAATGTTCCAAATCCCATATGTCTTCCTTTTAGACAGAGAGATTGGCACCATGCCAAGTTGATAGTAACTAAACTAAACACCACGATTTAATAGAAATAGTTTTTTCTTTTACCTACAATTAAAAAAAAAACCCTACGCCAGCCTACTAGCCAAAATGATGAGACTTTTTTAGAGATAGTTTTTTTTTTTGCTATTGAGACTTTTTTAGTTAATACATGCGAGGAGACTAATCTGCCCTGTAAAATGTGAAAAATCGAAATGTTCAAAAATTCACTTAGTGAAATGGGGCCTAAGTTGGCCTGCACCTATTTAGAGACATCTTCTAATGCTAGAATCTTCAGGCATACAGGCCCTCTTAAATTAATTTTTGTCTTTCAAATTAAAGTCACTTGTTATGACGTTTGAATTTGAGTACAAGTCCATAGTACAGATTTTTCAACGCTGCAATTGAAAAATATCTCACCTGTTTGTGAGAACAATCTTTACGGGTAGTTCCCAAAATAAGTCACTTAATTTTTTGGGTTTCATCTTTTTTTTAAAAAAAATTAGTTGGTTATTTCTTAAAAAAAATTGGGTAGAAGTCATAATTTATTAGTTTTTTGATTTCTCTCGTCGAGACGAACCAATAATTCACAAAAATTTGACACAAAACTAACGAAAGCGAAAAAAAATTGAATCAAAACAAAATGCAAAAAGCAAAAAGCACTTTCAGTTAAGTGATTTATTTTGGGAAACTATCCCTTACTCGGAATAATATATCACTCTCTCCGTGACAGATCGGTTGGAATATGGCGTTGAGGGTGTCAAATATCTTTCTTTTCTTTTTTTGTTGGTAAAAAAGGGTGGCAAATATCTTTTTTATACTGTAGAAGCTACTGCAGCTCTTTTACAGTCCTCACTCGATGTCAGATTTTCCATTGACCAAAAGAAAGAAAGAAGAGCTGTGCTATGTGCACAGCAAGCTGTGCACAGCAGCCCTTTTCTCCCGCCTCGGGTCGCACAAAGATGATCGGAGCCGCTCATTTTGTTCAAAATATGTCGTTTAAGGTCTCTGTAAAAAATGAGCTTCGTTCGATATCGTTAGAAGCGTTAACAAAACACCAAAAATCACTTCTGAAGAAAGAAAGAAAGAAAGAAAAAAGAGTGGTGGTAGGGCTGGGCTGCAAAGGCGAAGGAGTCAAATCATAGATAAGTCTACGCGTTTGTACAGATGGCTATATTGTATTGTATTGAAATAGCACCCCACCAAAGGGGGAGGCGGCTGCACAGTAGCAAGTGAGTAAGGCCTTGTTTGTTTTTCTGTTTAGTTTTGATGACATCATTATTTCTCTCTTTTATCTTTCTCAACTCATTACACCTGCTGACATCATCAAAACTAAACTAAACTAAACTATCTAACCAAACACAACCTAAAACATTGTCCCAGAAACCCAATAAATTTGCTTTTTTTTTTTTTAACATTACTTATGTTTGGACCCCATTGTTAACAATTCTAGCTCCACCCTGCCCCCACCACATACAAGTCCTAATTCATGGACAGACGCTCCAAACTGACCAACTGATATCTTTCCCCACCACACAAGTCCTAATTCATGGATAGCCGGTCCAAACAAACCAACGGATATATCTTTCTTATTTGTTGCGTATTGGATTTGTGGAGGGAAATACTTATTAGTTATTACACACACGATAGACAAAAAAAAACCAAAATGATGCATCAACTAAAATACATCCCCTACTATATGAAAGGTTTTCCATTTCAAACTGCTAGTAATCGTCGAATCTCTGTCGCCATCTGTCCTACTGGCAGAAATAAACTGCTAGTAATCGTCGAATCTCTGTCGCCATCTGTCCTACTGGCTTAGGTACTAAGGCCCTGATGAACTAATTAACAAATCTATCAGAAAGTCAGAATTTTTCCGCAGCTAACCTAAATTTCCAAACACCCCAATGATACACATTCACAATATTTCTCATTTTTCAATCTCTTTGCCCATATTGAGAAAGCCCATATTAGTCTGGGCCGAACAAGTTTTCTTTTTTTGAAAAGGGAGTCATATGACTTTATAAAGCCCATATTTGTGCATATGATTTGTTGAATCAGAGCCTCAATGACCCGTTGGATTTGGAGGTGAAAGCCCTTTCAAACTCAGAATCGTCTTCTCACTAAGCTACTTTTATAGGCCCACAAAATCAGGGCAATGTGCTTCCAGCAGGAAAGTCGTTTCAGCCTGGGGGTTATTTTTCTATTACTACAGTATCATTTAGCAGAAAAAGTTGGCGGGTTTATTACGGAGTAGTTCAATTTCCAACTGGGTGAACCCCACCTTAAGTTAGACCCAACTCTTTGTTCCCGTTTTCCTTTAGGAATTCAGAAAATGAAACACACACACACAAAATCGACGTAGGGTATGGTGCATAGGTCCATATGTGACTTTCTTCAGGGATTAAATGAGATTGTGGCCAAAGAAAATGACAGAATTCAAAAACAATTTTCTTTGGGGTGGGTGTGAAATTTAAGAATATATTATATTTTCAGTTGGGAGAGTAATAACAGAAACAGAAGAAGATAGATTGTTGACTAAAGCATTACACCTAGAGTGGTCGTGGAGGTTAGGGGTGGAAAGGGCGGCACTTTGAAAGAATATCATTTGCTCAAAATACGATTTGTAGTGCGATGGATGGGAACTTACAATGGATTACAGGAAATCTTTTTCAAAAAATGGAAGGACATAACTATGTTCAAACTAAGAGACCCATGGATTGCTGTTAATTTTCCATTCATTACTGTTTTATGAGTTGGGAATAGTAGAAGAGTTTCATTTTGGAAGGATAATTGCTCTCGGGAGGGTAGCCTCAAGTCTCCATTTCCTCAGCATTTCAGCTTGATTACTGATAAGGTTGTGAAGTTGTTATAAGTGGTTCAGATTGAGGGATAAAAGATTATTTGTGTCTCCATCTTAGAATATCCCTTGTTGATCATTCTAATGCTTATTAGTCCCATTTCTGCAGAGATGCTATTGAAACCTCTCTTCCTAACTTGTGCCGAGGTTGGGTGTTCAACGGGTTACTCTATCTTCAGCTAACTTCTTGTTTTGGTGCTGGATAAGCTGCAATCTTAAAAAGATGAAGAAACTATGATGGGGCTCTACCTGTGGCAATTTTATGGTCTGTCTTAAAGTTGAGAAATGAGTGGATCTTTCAAGGTAGACAAAAAAGAACTCTTTGATCTTGCTTTTCGAGTACTTTTTGTGAAATTGAAGTTTCAGAACCATGACTATTCTGTGAATGGTCTAGTTTTTCAGTTTCATAGTACTCTTCAAGCTAATAGACAGATTGGCTGTCAACAATTTTCCTCACATGCTGGTCTGGTTGCCATTGTTTATGTTTCTCAACGATGTCAATTGGGGTTAGGGTGGTAAATGATACGGTTTGGAAGATAGGAGCCATTAGGATGTGCATTTTTAAGCAGTAATGCCACCTTGTCCCCAACTCTGGTGTTGGCTTTGTGTTTCTATTTCCAGGAGGTTTGGAATTTAATTCCTTTGATTTGTTGGCTTTCTACCATTGGCTTGGTTGCGATTCAAGCTGGTTTTTGGTGTTTCGCTGGTTGCAACTGTTTTGCTTATTGCTTCCTCTGTTGGTTGGTGCGATTTAGTTCTGCTTCTTTCATGGAAAACTGTGCTGTTTTTCACACTTCTTTTCTTGTTCTCCTTTTTCTGGTTCTTTGTTACTGTTGGTACCTTGTGAGAATGTTTTTCGGCTTCATCATTGTATGGTAAGCCATTTTTCAATTTATGTGTCCTCAGTAGGTGTTCTAATTTAGAATAGCAGTAACTAAACTAGCGTATCAGACCTTGTATATACGATTAATATCAATAGCATATAAACTACCATCTAAACAATGTTATTTTCAATTAATTTCATAGCATGAAATTCATTTAACAGCATCTAAACAACATTTAGTTTCCGAATAACTAATTCCCTTCAATCCTCCCAAAATATTGCTACTAAAAACAGGAGAGCAATCATACTAACATTGACACAATAACAGTTCCCCTAATAGCCTAGGACAGAACAAATAAGTAAAAACACTGATGGAAAAATAGAGATTTCAAGCCCATACCTCCGCTATATGCTTGTATTCCTTAGGCTACAAACGTCTTTGTTCTAGTGTCATTGGTTTAAGGATTCATTGATTTTGTCTTTATTCATTTTTTATTTTTTTTTTTGATGGTTCTGCGTCAAATTTCTTCATACTTACCAAAATAAAAATCATACTTTTTCTTGGATATTTTCCAAAATATTTGGGTAAAAATCATAATTTTATCCAATTTTGATTCCTAAGTAATCACCAAAAGTTTGACACAAAACTAAGGAACACAAAATAAATAAATAAATAAATAAAGACAAAATAAAAAAAATATTGGGCACTGGAACAACAGAATCCAGCATTGCTTGTATTTGAACCATGCGATCCAGTGATCCACTCTCTGAGGCCACTACTAAATCCACCTCGATGATCCTTGGAACAATTCCTTAGAAAATCACGCACAGTGAATAACCACAACACAGACCACATTTGTATTTGTTTCGAAAAACCAAATTATCATAAGCATCAACTACATAAATACAGACACACCAACAAACAAACCAGCAAACATTGTAAAAAGTAATTAAGCTAACACTACTTACGGCAGGGGCATGATGATGATCCGATCAACAGCATCGGCATCGGCGACTGAAGTAGCGTGGTCTGTTTGCGGGTGTGGCTGGGGTTAAGCGTCATAGATCCGGCACTCGTCGGTTTCGGGGTTGTCTTGACAAAAGGATTCGAGGGGATCATGTTTCTGAAGAAGCTTGAAACGGAGATCGGCCTTGGCCTGGCTCACCTCCTCCACCTCGTCCCAAGCAACTTTGCACTCATCGGATCTCTCATCTCCCTCGCAAACCTGCTTCGCCTCTTTCACCTTCACCTCTATCATCTCCGTCAGCTGCATCTCCCTCTTCTGCGTCCCTTTGTACTTCGCCATCACCACCACCTTCCCCTTTCTACTAGGATTAATTCCCACGCCGATCACACCAGTTCTTCTGAATAAAGCATCGCCGGATCGAAGGCACACGCTGGGTAACTGGATCATCGAGAATTGAATTGGCAGTAATCCGTTAGTGCTCCCCATTGCAGCTGTAACAAAAGAAGCCATAACTCGCTTTCCTAATTCCCAATACTTCCGAAAGCTGTTTCCTGTTTCGTATATGCAGTAAGTCTGGGTGCCCCCGAATGGGACCAGAATTGACCCGAAAGTGTAAATCAACGGTCCAGATTTACTCCAAATGAATCTGGGCCATTAATTTTTAAATTATGGATAAATTTTAGGTGTGTTTTCTGTGTATATAATAGTGTTGAGGTACTCCCCATCCATATTGTGGGTCCTCCTTTCCAACTTTCAATATCCCAAAATATTTCGCAATATTTGTCCCTATTTAAAAGTCAAAAGTAAAAAGGTTTCATTTCTCCGAAACTATGTGGACTGGTTTTTTGGTTTTTTTGTTTTGTCTTTATTTAATTTTTTTTACATTTGTTAGTTTTGCAGTCAAGTTTTTGTGGTGTATGGAGTCTCCATAAACCACAAAAACTTGACTGCAAAACTAATAAACGTATTTTTTTTTTAAAATAATGACCAAACGAAGAAACTAAAAAACCCTTTTTTTGCCTTTTTGCCAAATCACACCTATGGGGTGTTTCACTGACAAAAAATAGTTTAAAAAAAAATTCAGACAGGTTATTCTCTCACAATACATTACATAAAAAACCGTAGAAAGCCAGTTTACATCTAGTTGCTAGTTAGTAACAATAATTGCGGTAAAAAATTACTAGACTATAAGAATAATGTAGGTAATTGATGCCTCTCAATTTGAATGTCATCATTGTTTGTCCTGTGGGTAATTATTAAATAGGGTAAATTTCAATGACCTCCCACAAGGTTTCTGATTGAAACAAATACCTCTCCTGAGATTTCTGAAATAAAACTTCTCTCCCCTTCCGTATGTGGCATTTTCAAAAAAAAAAAAACCAACTGCCATTAATTTTGAATGGATGGCATTAATATTTGCAAGAAAAGTACCAAACTACCCTTATAAATGCACTTTAATGTCAACAAATTAATACATTTAATGTCAAAATTGCCCTCATCTAATACACTTACAACCAAACTCAATTGCCCCAACCTATTCTAAAACTTTGAACACTTCTTTTACTATACTACATTTTATGCCACCACTTTATATATATATTTTAAAAAAAATATCTGTTTATCTCCATTTCCTTCCCCACATACACACACATATGTACACATATGTTCAAAAGACTATATCCCTTAATCATAATTTTTTTCTGTTTCAACAACAATAGTTTTCTTTTTCACATTCACTTTTTATTTGAATTGTGTAACAAACTTATATTTTTATTGTTTCAGTTGAATTGGAGTTGTAAGTGACAATAACTCGGTAACCTGGATTAGATATCACAAAAAAAAATTTAAAAAAATTGCTATACATATATAACGAAATGAGCACCATACATATATGGATTGATCAAGAAGTACTAATTTCCATCCATTTTAGTCTGAGATATTATGATTTTTAAGGGATGGTTTGGGTCTAACTTTGTTATTGGATTATATTTTCGTCTTTATTAAAAAAATAAAATTAGTTTCGTGTCAAATTTTCGTGGATCATTGATTTATCTTGACTAGAGTATCTAGAAAATTTAAAAAAAAAAAACGCACACACACACACACACACATGAATTTAAATTGAAAAAAGTTTGGAAAAGACGAAAAAATTCACAATTTTGATAATATTTTTTTTAAATTTCTCGTTGAAATAAACCAATACTCCACAAAAAATTACACAAAACAAACAAGGACAATTATTTTGAACAAAGACAAAAAAATAATCAAAAAAAGATTATTGAGCCAAATCACGCCTAAGTGAATGGGATATTTATGGTAGAGTTTAAGAGACAAAAACTAATGGTGGTATGAGTGGCGGTCACCGTACAAAAGCAACGACAAGATTTAAAAAAAAAAACCATAAAAAATGGAGCCCCTTCATTACCATTTTGCAAACAAAATACAAAAAATAAATCCACGAGGATAAACTTTCTTTGCATTTTTTCCTTTAAATGCGAAATTGAGAAAAAATAAAAACAATTTTTTTTTATTATAATCTAAAAAAAAAAATTAAACAAGTTGAATAATATAATTTTTGATGCATAATTTTGACTTTTATATGAATTTGATTCACAAGATTTTTTTTTTTAATTTCATTAATCATCTTTGTTTTGGACAAACAAAAAAAAAATGCTTGTCAAAATAATAAAAAAAATTGGCATAAATAATAAGAATAAGCCAAGTGGTTTTTAAGTGGATTCATTTCACAAAATGAAATAGATTAGGTGGATTTCAAGAGTCAAGTTTGTGCAATTCATTTACTTGTTATAAGGGTATTTTGGTACTTTTCTTGCAAATATTAACTGCCAAGGGGTCTTTTGATAATGCCAGGTAAAACAGGGGAGGATGGTGCTATTTGAGATACCTCAGGGGAAATTAGTGAAATTTACACTGTTCATTATTGTAAATTGCATATCTAAACTTCAACGAAATTAAGATTGTGGTGCTCATATCATATAATAATTCTATCCAAGTCTAGATGGATAAGAAACGAGTTTGACCAACAAAATGTTATGTTTTTTCCGATATTGTGGTTACTTTTATAGAGAAACAAAATAGTAAGATTAATTTAATGAATTGGGAAATCATTTTAATTGGTATCCGTATCGTAGACATGCTCATGACTATTGAACTTACTCTTGGTTCATCAATTATCATGAATTTGTGTATGCAACATGATTCTGGAAGTTATAAGATTTCTTCTTTACAAATGTATGTTGGACATGCTCGTATCCACATGTTTCAAAGAAATCTGAGATGTCATTGCTAGGTCAATCTACTAATTTAGAAGAAACTAATCTGACTCGTTAGATCATACGTTTCTAGCTTTATTCTTGTTTTTTGTTAATTGTTTCTACAACAATTGTTTTTTTTTTTTTACTACGTAAACTAGGCCTAATACATCTGCTTTTTGAACTATAGTTTTTCTTAGAGTAGCAATTGAATTCATGCAAAAAAAGGTTATAAATTTGCTTGTATTGATCATTTTGCTCTCGAATTTGTTAACCTAGTTTTGGATGTTGAGTGCGATGAATTGGCATTTGAATATTAGGTGTCGAGGACATTGTAATGTGACTTTTTTGAGCTTTCCATACTTGGTGCTATGTGACATGATTGATGCATCTGCAAAGACACAAAATAATAGGTGGAATGGATTTTTAAAACGAGTTTCATGATAATTGTTCCCATTATTGTACTTCCTTTCTTCATCTCATTTTACAATTTGATTCATATCTTAGCGTAGCATGTTGAAATGGCATCATGTTAACTGTGTTTGCACATTGACAACTTCTTTTTTCTTTCATTGTAATTTGTAAGAAGTAAGACTTTTTCAGAAAAAAATCAAGGTGATTGACAACCCATAATTTTATTCTGATTCATATATACTATATGAGTGATCTGCTAGCATTTATTTGTTCCATTTGATTTTTAATGCTTCAAATATTGTTTTGTAAATAGGTATCGAAAACTTCAAAGTAAATAGGTATTGAAAACTATTGAAGTTATTGAATTGCTTCAAATAGCACATGAATCTTTGGTGTTTTTTTAAGATTTGCTAGACTTTTTAGATTTTCCTCTTTCAATTGTTTTTTTATAGTTAGACAGCCCATTGTAGTGGAATTTCAACCATACGATCTTGTCCATGACTGATGTCAATGTATACTTAATATGACCATTGTATTTGTGATGGAATCCGGGGTATTCATGAGATGTTCTCAAAACAGCTTTAGTGACACGTTTTAGGTGATAAACATTCACATGGCGATGTCTTTGTCTTCACACAATGGTCAGCTACCATCTTAGAAGCACGTATCAATCGCTTAGTGCTAGTCCACTCATTTGGTTCTTATTGTACTATTATAATTTATATGTTATGAAAAACAACAACGCTTAATATTATTGAAAAGAGAATGTTTATTTGTTGAGAAAAAACCTACAACATATTCTCTACCTAGTACGCATGCATCAGTTAATGTGAAGATTTAGTGACTTCACAGTAACTTTAAACTGTAAATAGTTAATATGAATACATTTTGTGTTTTTCTATCTTGCAAGCTTACATGATATGTAATGACAGTATATATTGTTACTTTCATTCATGTTTATGTTGGAATCGAATCCTTAGGACCTTGTGATGATGTGTACAGATTATACAACGATAATTGAAAACCTACGAGGCAGAATTAGGGTTTACCTCAACTCCTGTGACACGATCGCTAACATTGGTAAAGCTGATTAATAGACAATGAAATAAATATTTTATTCATTACATAAAAGCATGGATTTTAGCATAAATTTCTAAAAATTTATGTCTTACGTATATAACAAATATTGATCTAAATTGCTCTTTCTTGGCAAAATTTTAGATCTTTTATAATTGGAACAAAAATATGCTTGATTCTTTGCCTTGTAAAGTCTTTTGTATTTTGTTATGCTCTTATAGAGACGATGTTGTCTAAAATGCTCTTTCTTGTTGCCGTTGCATTAATGATATAATTTCCTTTCAAGTTCCTTCCCTAACAAAGTCTTACAACCCCTTTGGATGGAGAGATTTCGTGGGAAAAGAAAAGAAAGGGATATAGTTTCTAGCCAAAACACTCATTTAAATTGAGTATTTTGGTGAGAATTGGAGTGAAAAATACAAAAATGAAATGTTTTAAGTGGCTCTTCCCTTTCCTATGCTCTCCCTTTCTCATCATCCAAAGGAACTATTAGTCTACTAGCTCAAAACTCGATCGTATGTGTGCAATGTCAATCCTACACTCACATAAGGTTTGCTGAAATGGTAGATTCTATATTGTCAAATTAGTATTCCCAGTCATATGTGAGAAGCTTTTCATTTGTCAATACATCACTTGCTTTAGTAAAATGAGATGTGGCGGGCTCAAGAATGATGAGCAAGAGCCGATCCGACAAACGCATTATAAATTTTTTCAAAGAACCATGGTTATGGATGAGCACCAAAATCAATATTCGGAACAAAACGAACAAACTCATTCTACGAGATAGGAGGGGTTTAAACGAATATATAGTGGGAGAGATTGGGAGACCATGCAATCTTCGATCATTTTTGAACATGAAGGAGGCACTTTGATTACTCAACTTTAGTGAATGTCACTTGGAATATTATAAGGGGAAACATAATTTTAGAACTTTAGAGCAAAATGATGGAGATATCAAAAGTGTTGTTTGGAGCCTTTAGGGAGTAAAACATGTAGATATGAGCCTAGTCGTCTCATATGTTAATAATTACCAACCAAAATAGCCCTTCAACACTTGTAAGAGAAAGGTTTGGTACACACATCAATCATCTCCAAAAATCATGCAAAATTGCTAGGTTCGTAATTTATGAGGCTCATGTTCAAGTGAGCATGCAATGTTGTTTTCTAATTTTTGTTTTGTTGTGAATGTAGAACTGGTACTAGTACTAGTGGAACTAGTAGATCAACTACTATTTATTGCTCGTGCAGCCTGATTAGGTACTTCTTATTAAGGGTAACTATTTCTTTTAAGTTATTAGAAATTGTGGTTAAGGCATGGCTCACCACCCCCTTCAGAACCCTTGTTATGATTGAGGTTCTACCTCCACTGCCGAAATCCCTTTTTCCCAAAGGAAGGTACTCAGAAGCAGACCCTTTAGATACAAAACCTTTAACTTTTTCCTGGTCCGAAGCCCTTGGTTCCTACCTAGTTCCCAGGCCTGGTATTAAACGATTCCCACCACTGTATGTCCTCCCACCATGGTCTCACCATATCTCTTTACTTGAAAACGAATTATTAATTCTTCAAGAATAATTAATTGGGTAAATCCACCAATAACATTGATACCGAATTTTTTTATCTTCAAAAAAATAGTTTAGTGTTGAATTGTTACAACTATTTAATAACTTGCAGTAATAACTATTTATGTTGTTTTATACTCAACTATTTATTACTTTATTGTTTGACGTTTATCGAAATTATTTAGTTCAACGGTATTTGATTTTACCATACTTAGTTGCAGCAAAATAATTTTCTTACAATTAAGTTGTGGGTCAGTTCTAAATGTTATATGATATGTTTTCTTTCTCAATTCTTCAAACTATATTAACCAACATTATTATTACTCCCTCCGTTCCTTTTTAAGTGTGTAACTTTGTAATTCTAACTTATCAATAGAGCATTACCTACACCTTTTATATCAATTTTTACATTCACTTTCAATTATTGCCCTTTGATGAAGACATCATCATTAAACTTTACACATTAACTTTTCAAAAAGGAATCCACTTTTAAGGGCAAAATAAGAAATGTACCAACTTTTATTCACTAACTTTTCAAAATAAGAAATGTACTAACTTTTCATTTTAGGAATAACCTAAAATGAAATACACTACTTTTTTTAAGGAACGGAAGGAGTAATTTGTAGAGTCAAAAGAAGTTGGGGGAAGAAATTGAATGTAAATACATGCATTCATTAGTAGAAATTCATGACAATCATGATACTGTAATCTTTATCAGATGGGAGAAAATAATTTAACGTGATTGTCTTTTGGGAGTAAGTTACGTGAAGAACTTAATTGCATTGAAATTGAAAGTTTAATCAAATTAAATAAAAACATAAAACATATAAAAATGTGGCAGTGGCTCAACGGTAGTGTAATTCCATATTGCGAGTTTAATTTATAGCACGTAACAAATAAATGATGGGAGATCTTTTTTTGCTTGTCACATTCTCATTCACATTGATGAGATTGTGTGAGAAATTATAATTAATATTCTGGACTTAACAAATTCCTCAACTAAAAAAAGAATGATTAATTCGATAAATCCATCAATAACATTGACACTAATTTTTTTCTAAACAAAAACTTATTTAACGGTTACAATTATTTAATAACTTGCAATAGTAATTATTTGAGCGATCTGTACACAACAATTTATTATTTTATAGTTTTAAATTATTTAGGGTTAGTTTTCTATTTGCTAAAATCAACAGTTAATTTTAGCAAATTTTACAATCAAAGATTTTAACAAAGACTTCCTCATTTGTTGATTTTATTAGGTGAGAATTAGCCTCATTAGGGGAGACAATTTCCCCTTTTCTCTAATTTAACAAGACAATGGCCATTTCTTGCACCACATCTGCCTCATCAAATATGAGGCTTGCTTCCATATTTTTGCAAATGCAACAGTGGCTCACTTCTTCTGTTAAATAACTATTCACTTGCTATTTATTAGTTTATTATTATTATTATAATACACATATGGCTTTTATTTTTGTAAAAGAACTTCTACAGGGTTATTCCAATAGCAGCTACGGTAATTTGAGTAAGATAATTTTTTTAAAAGGCTATTTAAAAAATTATTTTTAAACTAAATTAATGAACAGTTTGAATCATCTTTGTGGAAATATAGCTACTGAAAGTATGACCGTTGGAATAACTATTAAAAATATGACCGTTAGAACATAGCAGTTAAAAATATGACCGATAAAATATAGTTATTTCTAATATGACAATTAGAATCGATCTGGTAACCTACTTTACACTTGCTATTCAATTTTTTTTTATTACTTTCCAAAGCTCTAGATACCCTCCCTCCCCCTCTCTCTCCCTCTCCTTGAACAGAAGCACTGCCATTCTACTATCAAGAAGTCCAAAACAAACTTTCGTCTTTAATGATTGAGTTCTTCCCAACTAAATATTTTTGTTAATTATTAAAAATTTTAGAATATATATATTTTTTTATAAAGTAGTAAAATATAAGAATAAAAAAATTTAGAAAAATATTGAAATAGAAAAGTAAAAATAGAAAGAAAGAATAGTTTAGTACAGTAAAGTTTTGATAAAGAGCGAGATTTTGTGAGCTTTTTAAAAGTGACTTGCTAAAGTATAGAAGGTGTTTTGAAGATTAAATTTAGTGCAAAATATTGATAACATGAGAAGGATGCTATAAGTTTAAGGGGCACTTAAATAATCATCCTCTAGCTCACCCAAACTTATGTTATCATCCCGTCTCTTTTTTGGAGTTATGTTTTAATCCCGAAATTCAAATAAACCCGATATTGCCCTTTATTTCTTTATATATACATGAGTGGGGGAATAAGGACCAATTTCAAAGCTTGGAGGACCTTCCCTGCAATTTAAGGATTGGGGGATAAAACCCAATCCCTTAATTCATGCCAATCTTAATCCCTTTTAAACCAAGAATATGACTTCTGTAATATCAGAATTCTCAATGGAATTCCAGACCTAAGTGGTCCTGCAAACACGTACCAAACTTATGTCTCCGTCAACGATCATACATCTCGACTAAATCAACGTCATTTCCTTGTTGTATCAACCCATCGTCCTAAATCGTCATTTCACCGCCGTCCTCCATCTCCGTCCCCACAGCCATCCTCCATCTCCGCCGACCACCACCGTCCTTTTATAACCATATCTGTCGTCGTGCTAAATATCATACAACCAAGCCGCGGCATCGTAAATCACCTAATTTACCTGGATTTTATTCGATTTTGTTATGCATATTCGCAGTTTGTGTTGGATGGGATTGGTACGTAAGGGCTTCAATTGAATTGTGTTTGAACTCGGTTTTACTGCTTGTGCTCGTACATATGGATTGGCTTTGGAGTTGTTAAGGTTCGTGCTTGCAATTAATGAGTGGTGGATCTAGTGTTCTTTCATTTTTATGTAATTCCAAAATTTTTTTTTTTTGGGTGTTTCTATTCGTAGGACCAAATTCCTTTCACCTCTAATAGTAATGATTTAATTTGTTGAGTTGAAACGTATTATTGGTGGTGTATTTAATTCATATACACAATCGAATTTACCATGTTTACTAGTGGGGACATTTTTTTTTTTACCATGATTCCAGGGTAATGAATTGGATTAAATTATATTTACCATGATTCCTATCAAAATTATTATACTCACTGTTATATATGTATTTTTTTACCATGATTCCTAGTGTGTCAATTGTGTAAAATTTACCATTGCTATTAATTACCATGTTCAGCAAACATGTTAAAAAATGAATTGCACATATTTTTTACCATGTTTTTTTTTATCGACATATTATATTTTTTACCATGTTTGATGTGTTGTACATAGTTTTCATTTGCTACCATGATTACAAATAATGATGGTAAAATGGTAAATAAAAAAAGAATAAAAATTTATTTCGAAATTTTCTAACTTTTCCTTTGCGGTTGGAAGATATGGGTTATAAGTCAAAACCTAATATTTTAGGAAACCAAATCATCCCTAAATATCCGAAAACGTCAAATTAGTTATAAATGGGATTAAAATCTTCAGCATAAACACTATTATATATTTTAGTATTCTTACCACAAAAATTCTAGATACACAACAAAAATGTACAACAAAGTGGACAACACACTCACATGAGGTGTGGGCTCCACATACACTTGCTCCACACACAGTTGAGCGTGAAGTGTGTGTGGAGCCCACACCCCATGTGAGTGTGTTGTCCACTTTGTTGTGCATTTTTGTTGTGTACCTAGCATTGCTCTACTTACCATGATTTGAGTCTTAAAAGTATTCTATGTTATCATGATTTCCATTTTTTATTCAATTTTTACCATGACACCTGGATTATGTTGATGGCATCTTTTTCTACCATGATCCGAGTTGTTTATTCAACTGTTATTACGATGTTTACAAGTCATTAAGTTGTTTTTATCTTAAGCAATGTGATGTTTTAATATTTACACCATGATCATTGGAAGATGTTGTGACTATTGGAAATTAAGGGATGAACTTGTTATGGCCTTTTGAATTACGAGGTTTATTTATTTTTTTTGAGTTTCAAATTCATCGATTTAAATTGGAAACCAAATCAATGGGATTTGGTTGTTTTGAATGTTTGAAATTTTTGAAGATATATCTAATCCCACTAATTTAGGAAGACAATATACACATACATGTGGATATCTTATTAAAAGAGTAAGATAGGTAATTTACACCATGAGAGGATAAAAACATAACTGTTCAAAATGATCTCGATGAAAAGTTAGATGGGGTGGCAAAAGAGGATGATTATTTAATTACCTCTAGTTTAACGGAAATAATTAATATTTTTTTTTTTTTTTGCCATATTTTAGGATGTTAGTGGGGGGTTAGCGGGGTGTTAGTAGTGTCAACCACAGATGAGTACAGGGGCTATCCATAGCCCTGAAACTCCAACGCCCCCAACGGAGCTTGAACCCTGGTCTCCCAGGTGGGGAGAGCCAAGTCACACCAACTGAGCAAGAGCTCACTCGCAATATTGTGGAGTCGCCATATCCCTGAATTCAAATAGGACTTGCAGACATTAGTAAAGGGTGAAATGGACATTTCAGTGGTCACACCAGCATTCGTCCAGATGTTATAATTGTTTGAATTACTCTCTATGAAACCGCAGAACCAGAGGCCGCTCGTGGGTTGGGTTATTATCTCTCTAATCAAATCTCTCTCTCTCTCTCTCTCTGAGACTCTGCTCTGCTGATTTTTGGCGAAGCGTTACCGGCGTGTAGACCTAGCGGACCCACCGCTTCTCTGCTTCCGGCGCATCTTATCACTCCCACAACCTCTGCTTTCCTTAGGGGTAACGTTATTCTCTGTGTGCATGCGTACCTAATACTTCTATATATGCATATACACCGTGTAGCGATACATATTTTTGACTACCCTAAACTCCGAAACTGTAACCCTAGTGGAGCCTCTGTTTTCATGTCGTTTTTCCTCTTCGTTTTTTTCGTTGAAGCTTTAAGAGCTGTAGACAGGCAAGATTCAATTAACAATGTGCGTATCTGTATGAACTCTTTCTCTCTTTTTCTGACCTTTTAACTCTCGGTGTTTCTTATCAACTGGGAAAATTAGGACTCGGAGAAGGTTGTATGACTCAGATTCGTCTCTCTTGTTGGTTTTCGATTTGTACCTTACGGATTTGACACATTAGTGCTAGATTTTGATTGCTTGGGTCAATATTTGGCATATCTTTTCTTCTTGGAAAACAATTAGTTTCTTTCAGGATTTTTATTTTTCTATAAACGTTGTGGTTTGTAAGCCGAGACTCAGACACATCTACAGTGCACAATTTTTTTTTTAGGGGAAATTTGTTGATGTATTTCCCTGTAAAGTTAATTGAACATGAACCTTATTCTTATTTCTTAGGCATTTTTTGAGTTCTATAGAAAAATAATGGTTGCTTGTGAACTCTAGAATTGGCACAACCAAGGGGTAGATGGAGGAATCGGCAGTCGATGGACAGCATCTGGAGAGCAATTTCGTTGATGCGAAAGTTGAACGCCAAGGAGGGGAAGACTCTCCTGCTGCGGAAGTCCCAGAGGACCAGGGAACCAGTGACATGATGTTGGAGAACGAAAAACCTACTGAAATAGAGCCCGAAGACGAAAACTCCAGTGAAAATGATGCAGAGGGCCAAAACCTTAGTGACGATGAGCAAGCGTCTGTGAAGGAAGGTCAACAGATTGAGGAGGAAGGATTGGTAAACGTGCCAGCTGAACCTGACCATGCAACAGATGCTGCAACTGCTGTTGCTCAAGGTGATGATGCCAATCTTGATGAGGTGCCAGAAAATGAATGTGAGGGTGGTGATACTCTTCCTGGACATCAGCAGGAACCTGTTACACCTAATTCCCTCGTTAGAGGTTCAAATGCAAATGCAGAAGATGACAGTAAGGGAACACCCAAGACTTGGTTGAATGAATCAACGGTACACCCTGAAAAATCACCAATAGAAGTAAAAGGGCAGAAAGTGGTCCATGAAAATCCAAAGGTCTCTAAATGGCTCTTTCTTGTTTGAATTGCAGATGGCAGATGATGATGAATCTGGAACACCAGAGGATCAATCAGCATTCATGAAGGAGCTGGAAAGTTTCTGTAGGGAAATGGCCTTGGAGTTTAAACCTCCTAAGTTTTATGGGCAGCCACTAAACTTGCTCAAGTAATAAAAATGCTTTGGGTGCGTATATGAGAGATATGTGGTTTTGTTTATAGCCTAACCTTTGTTGTTCTTGTCACTGGCATTAGGTTGTGGAGAGCTGTCATCAAGTTGGGTGGCTATGATCGAGTATGGCCATGCCTTCATTTTTTTCCTTTAATATTTTCCTGATGTCGTGCATTTGTTTTGGAAGCCTGTTGATGTATGTTGTAGGCTTGTTACTGTTGAGTAAAATGCCAAAATGATTAGGTGCTCTCGCTGCCATAGTATGATAGTAGCAAATAATAGTACTGAACGTCTGAACCTTTCAATACTTAAAGACGATCAAATATGAAGGACAGAAGGAGGTTGTAATTAGTGCCTGAGATGGAAACTAAGAGTTATTGTAAACATAACCTCGTAAGTCTCAACATACTGGTCGACTTGAATGTTTCTCGATTTAGTAGTCTTGAATATTCTTTAGCACAAAAGATTAGACATATCTTGAATTATCCTTTTTCTTTCTCATTATGATAGTTAGTTCTTGAACATTTTACACCCTAAGAAATTGAGTGTTTTTAACTTTAAAAAAACCCTCACTTCTTCATTTTCCTCAATCTAAAAAATCAATCAAATAATTCGTGACTTACTTGAATCATCAAAGAATTCCGACAAGTTGACAACACCCTAAGAAATTGAGTATTTAACTTAAAAAAACCTCACTTCTTCATTTTCCTCTCTCTAGGAAATCAATCAAATATTTCGTGACTTTCATCAAAGCATAGTTGTTAGAATCACACAATTTGCGATTTGATTCGCGATTCAAGTAAAAACGATTCGAATCTATAGGTGAATCAAGGTTTATCTAGAATCAGTAGTGAATCTTACAATACACGGTTTGATTCGCGATTTGATTCACGATTCATGCAAAAATGATACGAATCTATAAGTGAATCAAGGTTTCTCATAATTATCACATTCGACTAATGTGAAATACTTTAGCGGTTTTACCTTAATTTTGCCATATAAACTAGTTTTGTACCTATTAGGCTACAAACTTTTATTGTTATTTGTTGTAAGGCTAAGCTTTCATTTTTATAATGAATATTTATAGTATTTAGTTTCATGTACAAATATCTTCTCTTTCCTATTAGATCATGTAATCATTAGTGCATGGTAGAAAAAAACTTCAATACTGATTTAAGCTTAAATTTGTCAATTGTAAAATGTATCTTTATTATGCAAGTTTTTAGTATTTAGTTTCATGTACAAATATCTACTCTTTCCTATTAGATCATGTAATCATCAGTTTATGGTAGAAAAAAACTTAAATACTGATTTAAGCTTAGATTTGTCAATTTTACAATGTATCCTTATTATGCAAGTGCATAGGCACATTTTCAAGTATTTTTGAAACTTAGACCGAATCGTTACGATTCACGATTCGATTCGATTCACGATTCGGAAAAGGGTCAATCCAATTCTCGATTCGATTTGCGATTTGACAACTATGCATCAAAGGATTCCCACAAATTGACAACTCAACCTGTGCTTATTTAGAAGTATTTTTGTTTCCTCATGAGATATACCTCAATAGGCTTGAGGGAAGGAGGGAGAATTAGGATGGAGTAGATGTTGATGTTCAAAAAGTTTGATTGAAAAGTCGCAAAGACACAGTAGATAGTGAGATAAATAGGGCAAGGGAGGGAAGGAGGGAGAGTTAGGATGGAGTAGATGTTGATGTGGTTGTGTTATGGTGCTTCAATTTCCATTTTCCAATACTCTTGTAAACATGGGGATGGAAGCTTTTGTAGTTTTAGCTAAGGGCATTTCTAAGAAGCCTAAGATGTCGAGAACGATGAGAAAAAAGATTGAGAAGTCACCATCTTTTTTGAAGTTATCTAACTTAGAAGGCGTCTTGCAAAGGAAAATTTGTAGTTATGAACTTCTTGCAGATGGAATTGTGAAGACTGAATGATTCAGTTCACCAAACATTTGTTTCTCATAAAAGGGGGCTTAAGAAGCTCTCTTGATTACTATCTTGATATTGTAAAACGTGCTTTGTAAAAGTCGTCAAACAAAAGTGGCTAAATACGTTAAGCCAGCTTATGCTCCCATCCACAGGGTTTTCCAGGCTGAGCTTCTTTAATGAGTAGCCTGGCCCTCCGAGGCTAGCGGTGGACTTGAGGATAGGCCTTAGTCCAGGCCTCTAGGCCTCAAAGTGTACTTGGACAGGGAATGAATGCTTAACTTTGTACACCGCATGGTGCGATGATGTTGGTTGATCACTAATATGGTTATGACAACATTGATTGGATATTCTGGGGCCCTTTGGGAGTCGCACGGCACACTTTTTCCCAGTTCAACTAGGGTTTTGCCCTTTTTTTTAAGTTTCCTCTCATGTTCTTCTAGAGTTTGTTCCTTCTCATTCACTTTCCTAGTCTCTTGCCTCTTTCCTGAGCATTCTCTGACGTTGTTCCTCTGGCAACCAATTGTGTACTTCAATCCAACTCTCTTGCATCTAGCCTATGTAAGTCCTCTTGCCCTGTACTTGTTTCCTTTTCCCTTCTTTTGTTTTCATGGGCTTGTTTTTCTCCTTTTCAGGGTTATTCTAGTTGTCGTTCCCTAAAATGTGTCCTGCCTTCATCACTAATTCACTGCCATACCATGATAAAAAACCCAAGTGAAATCGGCTAATACTGGAAGTGTGCCTAAGTGACTGAACAAACCCAAGTGAAATCGGCTAATGCTGGAATTGTGCTTACGTGAACTGAACAAACCCAAGTGAAATCGGCTAATACTGGAATTGTGCATAAGTGAACTGAAGTACTGAACAGAACTCGTCAGCGCTAAGAAGCTTGTGAAAGAATGAATCCATTAAGCCTGTCCGACCGGCGTTCAGTTTGATACGTCCTACCAAATGTCTATGATAAGGCCGCCTGATCTGGGCTTGGTTTAATATGCCCTCCCTGAATGTCTAAGTTAGTGAGCTCTGAGAATGTATAAATGAGGTTTAGGATATATGAGATTGCATAACCTTGAAGGAGATCAGCTATCCTTCTTATATGCGCTATGTGCTTCGGCATCCAAGCTTTGTTTGCTCACATGCAGGTAACCACCCTGCGTGACCTCCCCTCACATCCTGAATTTTCACATGGAAGATCCCATTCTGTTTGCGAATAATCATGTAATGTCCAGACCCCGCACGCCGACGTTCTCTCTTAGCTATCTCGCTCTAGCCTTGATGCATGTTAAGCCTTACCACGTGACATTTATTGCCATAACCTGCCCGGACCGACCTGGTTGCTGGGTCCTAATGGAGCCTGACCC
Source organism: Vaccinium darrowii (assembly GCA_020921065.1). Taxonomy (NCBI): domain Eukaryota; kingdom Viridiplantae; phylum Streptophyta; class Magnoliopsida; order Ericales; family Ericaceae; genus Vaccinium; species Vaccinium darrowii. Next base: position 902,261 of record CM037155.1, read on the forward strand.
ACTGATAAGTACCTTTCTAGGCCAGCTCTACTGGTTGACCCATTCTTTAACTGACCTACATGGCCCAATCTGTATAGGCTGCTTATTCCCCCACCCATTGTTTATCAAGTCCTGGCTCTTCTGTAGCAGTGTGACTTGCTCGATTCTCCAAGGGTGGTGGTGGACCTGAGGACAGACCTTAGTCCAGTCCCCGCACCCTGGCCCAAAAATGCGAATGGTGAATTTTACCCATTTCAGTAAGTATTTAAGTGACTGGCTGCCCTTTTGCTTACCATGTACTTGTCTTAGTAGGTATACAACTGCGTCTTTCAAATTGTTTCCATGAATTAAATTTAGTGAAGATGTACACATGGTAATGGCACTATTTTTGATTGTCAAAGTTTGCTGTAAGCTCTTATTGATATGTAGATTTTCTTTCTAGTCTTCCACGTGCCTAGTTAGGATGGTCGGCCAATGTCAACCTGAAATCCATGTACTTATGCATATACGTTCACCTATTTCCTATTTGTTACTCAGGAAAATTTTCCTCCCGTGAAGGCTGGTATTTTGAGATGTTTGTTAATACAGTGAATTTAATTCACTAAATTCTACCATGGTTGTTTGCAGGTAACTGGATCCAAGTTATGGCGGCAAGTGGGAGAATCGTTCCACCCCCCTAAGTAAGGACGGGAGTGGTTTGTTTGTAGCTCCACGGACTTTTTATTCCTACCTTGCATAGACTTCCTAGTTTGGCCCCTTCTTCCTGTCCTTTCTCTGTTATTGTGTTTGCATTGTTTGATTAATGAGCTCCGCCATATTATCATTTGTTCTATAAGCAAGACTATCCACAAAGATACGATCATATCTGTCCATGGATGTTTTCTATATTGAGTTTTTATTTGTTGTGGCTGATTCCAAAATACGGTTTTGTTAACTATTCTCTCTTTATGTTGATTCCTTTGATTGAATTAACTCTGCCTCAGGACCTGCACAACAGTCTCTTGGACGTTCCGCATCTTCTATGAAAAGGTGATACTGTTGTTACTAATTCAATCCCTCCATTCAGAATATTTGTTTTTGTTAAACGATTTCAAACCTAGGCACCAACTAGTGTAGGTTGTTTTTAAATCGTTAGACACGAGGTGTTTGCAGCTACTAGGTGTTTGGTTCCCTATCCAATTCCTATTGGAGGCCAATGTCGAAATGCTATACAACATATGTATGTTTATTAAATCCTTGCTGATTTCTCTCTTAGAAATCCCAATTCTTGTGGACACGTTGCTTCTTATGTCTTCCAAAATACATAATTGTTTGTTTAAATTTTGTGCTCTACATACTTTGTATTACTCTTGCTGCTTGATTTTGCATTTATTGTGATTGTCTCTCTCAGTAGTTGCTCTATTTTTGTAGGCCGTTAGTTTGATCATATGAGACGCTACTTTAGGTGCTTGCAGTATATCTGGCAATGACTGTTGCCTCGATTATTTTCTGGGTTTGCAGGCACTTTTGGAATATGAAAGGAATAAGAGGCAGAGTGGTGAGCTCCAACTTCCCATCGAAGCCATCCCTGAGACTTTAAGTGTTGAAAAGGAAGTAAGTTTACATATTTCGTCGATTGAGTCAATTGAATTCCATGAACTATTATTTGAAGTTTAAGTCGTACTCTTGTAAGGGAGTTGAGTGCTCAGATTGTGATATACTTACGTAGTGTGTAGGGTGCCATGGGTTATTTATATTTTCAGTGATGATAATGGGTGCCAAGGGTTATTTATATTTTGGTAATGATACCCTGTTGGTTTTGTGGTTTTTAATTAGAGTTTCCAAAAACTTGAATAATGTCTTCGGTGGCTGGACCATTATTAAGAATCAGGTTACAAGTGGTCCTATATTTGAATATCGGCCTAGGAATGAAGTGGCTGAGTTATGCATCTAGTATGAATAATTAGGAGGAATCTCCTTGACAGATTATCTTTTAGTTTCTGATTTCTCATCATGCAATCATCCTAAAAGCAGTTGGAAAAAGTGGATTCACCTCAATTTTAGAGTAAGCTACGCCTTGATGGTTATGTAAATTGGACAGTGCTTGAATTTTTGACATTTGTGCTTATCCTGTTAATTTCCTTCCCCAGGCCCCTTTAAATAAATCACTTACCTATCTTTTTCATGTAGATGTCTATCTGGAAATCTTTCTAGTCTATGCTTTTGAAAACATGAAACCTAGGACGAAGGATGTGTCAGATCAGAAGTTGTAAGGACACGTCTAGATGTTAATGTTTTGTAAAGTGGTGTTGCTTTCTTGTGTACTTTACACCTGTGGTTTTTTCAGTTGCACCTTCTTGTTTAAGCTAAGCTAAGCTTCTTGTTTAAGCTAAGCTAAGGTGTTTTTTCATTGTCTGTTGTTGCTTTCTTCATATACTTTGTGGTATAATTTGTACCATACTTAAAAAGTTTTTCCCTCCTGTAGTTTCCACTTTACCAACAAGCTTCGATGGACTATGCTATACCTGACAAAAACGAGCTTTTTATTTCTCTGATTTCGCTTGTTTCTATGCTTTTTTGGGGATCTCTTTTGCCCCATTCACTGAAATTGATTTATTTTCTCAATTGGTCCTCCAATTGGAGAGTAAATCGTGACTGTGAAACCCTACATGGTGGTTCACATCAACCTTCGCTTTTACTGCATTTAGCCAAGGTGATGCATAAAAAATGAACCATCTTTTTATCAATTTACTTCATTTTGCTGCTGTCACAGCTCTGAACTATTAGATATTATAGCAATGAGCTGCCTGCTCCAGTTTGGTCTTCCTTTTCCTAGATACAACAGTCATGATAGGTATTAAATACTATATCAATGAGCTGCCTGCTTCAGTTTGGTATTCCTTTTCCTAGATACAATGGTCATGATTGGCCTTAAAGTGCATGTAATGTGGAGGTGGATGAGTTTCAAAATGAAGTATTGACTGACAGATTCAGAAAGCAGTTTGAAAGTTGAACTTTTAGCTTTTATGACGAATTCGATTTTTCTTGGAAGCTCATATTCCCTCCCTCCCTGTCTCTCCCTCTTTTCATAAATTAGATTTTGTTTGCAGGCAAATGGTCACCAAGCTCCAGGATCAGGTAGGGCACGAAGGGATGCTGCTGCTCGTGCCATGGAAGGGTGGCACGTCCAGCGACTTTATGGTTATGGTGAAGTTGGTGAACCTATAGTTAAGGTCTGGTGTAACTCAGTACTCTGGAGTCTGGCGTAACTCAGTACACTGGAGTCATCTCTTTCTGTTCCAACTTTGTTTATGAAGTGATATTTCTGCTTTCCACGTTTTTTATTCTTTACTCTATCTTGGATAGGACAAGAACTTCAATAATATGCCGAAGCGTGAAAAAAGTCTCAAAAGCATCGGTATGCTCTATGCTCCTCTACTGATCATTGTACCTTGGGTGTGCGCTCCTATATGTTATGAAAAAAAATTGGTGTTCCTCGCTGTTACGTCTCAAATAACTCCCACCAACAGTTCAAGAAATTTATGAGATGTTAAAGAGTATTTCCAACACTGCCCTGGTCTTTTCTCTGTTTTCTATCAGCTTTTGTTAGATATCTCATTGGCACTTAGTGTTGGAATTCATTGCCCATGGCGACATTGAATATGTTTGCTGTCTCAGGTTCAGTTAAGCACAAGAGACCAGCAGAGATGGAGCATGCCGTGAAAGCTGCACGAACTGAAACAGCTAAGCAGTTACGGCTCCAATCATGTCTTGACTTACCAAATCATCCACTTTCTTTGATGCATATAATATTATCAGTGAGCTTCATACCTGCACTATTAAGTAGGAGTGTTTGTAGCTGTGATCATGCCAGCGTGTGTGAAAGTCCAAAATCTGATGTTGATAGGGAACGGGAAGTAGTTCATGGGTCCCACGAGCTATTTGTATATGATCCGGAAGGATATTGATTTATGTTATCATTATCTCTTTAGACTTTAGGAGTGGACTTAGTTTTATTTGTTTTAGGAGTTATCCTATTTAGGAATCTAGATCACGTTTATCCTTTTGTTATCTTTTCAAGAGCCTATTTAAAGGACTACTCATTCTATTGAGTTAGTGGATGAAATATACTTGATTTTAATTGTGGTTTTTACACAGGGATGTCATTACTTCCTAAAGCACAGGGATGCCTAGGTGTCCTTAGGCACAAGAATGCCTAAGGTTTTATCTTCCTTTATGTATTTTTATTAATGGTTATGCATTTGAAGTCCAGCTTTGTCTTCTACCCTCTCTCCACGCTCTCCCCGACCAATGCAACCACGTAATATGTCTTCTCTTGCTAGGTTGGTGACAACAGTTGTTGATGTTGGCCCCCCTGCTGATTGGGTGAAGATCAATGTGCGCGAAACTGTAAGTTCCTTTCAAAATGTACTGACTGAGATACTTATATATCCTCGTGATTCTTTCACTGAACTTTACCCAATTGTGACATTGTCATATCCACAGAAAGATTGTTTTGAGGTTTATGCTCTGGTGCCTGGGCTTTTACGCGAGGAGGTTTGTACCAGTTGTGAAACATAAATTTGGACTCTTTTCATTTACCATCTGGCATCTGTGGGGAATATTTGTCTCTTTAGTGCTGAATGTTATGCTGTATAGCAGTTGATTCTTTGCCTGTTTTTGCAAGTATACTTGTTTGTTACGGTTAATGTTAGCATAATAATGTACCCTGGCAACCGTTTTAGTGAAATCAATGATGAACTCGGTGTGAGCATTGATGTCTAACTGTCTCACTGATCGGAACAGTCAACTCTTATCATATGGTATGGTAACTATTGAACATGTAGCATCAAATGTGGATTAGATTAAACTGAAGAATTTCTAATAGGGTGGCAACCATGGACTGATCTGTGGATTAGATTAACTGGAGCATTTCTCAGAACGAAAATTGTGGTCCAGCTTTTATATTTCGAATTAGTGAAGTGATGGATGTTTGTCCACCGAATTGCCTGGTACTCACCTTCCCTCCCCTTCTCCTTTGTAGCTGGGATTTGTTTTTGGAAAAGAAATGAAACTACTTTGTACACTTGTAAGTAGCTTCTTGTATGGTTATGAGAAAGAAGAGTTTTTTGAATACCCATTCAATTTCTTCTAAATTCTCAAACCCAAACAAAAGAAGAAAGAAAGTAACTTCTTTCACCATATTTTGTTTCTCTTTTCGTTTTCCTTGCCCCCAAATCCAATATGGTTCTACTCCTCCAAAGGTCAACAACTGAGGTGTGATGTGTGGTAGCTTCTTGCATCTTAATGGTGGCGTCTTTGTTGACACTTCACGGTTAGAAATTTCATTCAATTATATCATTTGGAGTTTATCATCTATTTCCACAGCATGTGCTACTGTATAAATCATTTGAGTATCATCATGAATTTTTAATAAAATCTTCTCTGTTAAAAACGTGAACCACTGTAAGTTTATTTATTTTTTTAAACAGATACTGTAAGTTAGTGAACAGATACTTTTCTGCTGGTATGTTTTGACAGTATGAACTACAGTCAAATTATAACTTAGTTTCTGTTTTATTCTTTGTGCAATTTTTACAGATGAATTCTTGACTTGCCTATGGTATTTGATGGCCTTATTTCTTGGTGGATTCAGGTTCGAGTTCAGTCAGATCCAGCTGGACGCTTGGTAATTACAGGTCAACCGGAGCAGCCTGACAATCCTTGGGGTATCACAGCCTTCAAAAAGGTTAATATTTCAGTATGATATTTGTCGCTGAATATGAAAACACGCACTCCATACTGTTATAATTGCTTATGGCCCATTTGTTAAAGGGAAATGAGAGCCACCCTTTGTCTTTTGGTATTCATGAACATTTGAATATTTGTCAGCGGGTTCAGCATTTCTATCTCCTTTCTAATTTTGATTTGGAGTTTACTGTTGGGCGGGTGTGGTTTTCAGGTAGTGAGCTTACCTGCAAGAATTGATCCGCTTCAGACATCTGCCGTTGTTAGCCTGCATGGCCGACTCTTTGTTCGTGTTCCTTTTGAGCCGTGAAATTTGTGAAAATAGTTCGAATAGTTCCTGACATGACATGCAGAGATCAGATTGTGATTATGGAAGGCATTTGACATTTCTAGGAAGGATTCAAGTATGATGATCAGAGACGAAGCAAATGCTGGCATTGCTGATTCGGCAGAAAAAACTACCAGCCTTATGAATGTGTAGCTGACTATCTTATTGTGTATGTTTCAATTTGGTAATTAGAATGTGTCTTGAGAAAAAACTATAGATAGATAGATGGTAACTATGCTTTTTCGGCTCTGGCCTACCCGTAGCTTTTATTGTCTCGGTGTATGATTTATGGGGTTTTTAACTTCCTAAATCAGTAAGACTTCCAATTTGTTCTGGAGCTTATGTTGCTGCTTTGTTGTTTGGATTATTTGATCTACTGCCTAAGACTAACCAGAATTGTGCCTTTTTTTTTTATTTATGAGAAATATTCGGAAAAATTCTGTCTTTTTCCTTCTTTCTCCAATCTGCAAAATGTTTTTCATTTCTGGTGCTTCGAAAATTCAATCTGGAAAATGTTTTGAGCGTTCTCGGAGACTACTGGTTGATAATTTGACACATAAAATTTCCAACGCCCCCAAAAAAGAAGATAATTTGACGCAGCGGAATTCACGAGAGAATAGTTAACGTACTATTCCAAACGAGATAAGTTCTCGAATCCACGAGATGTTCTTGAATCCACAAGAAAAGAGAGAAAATTCTCAAAATTGTATTGACTGAATAAAAGTTAAATATGCCCATAGGCTACATCCTTATTTATACTAGTAGAAGTCCTAATTAAAAGGAAATTACTTAGAGTGGCGACCAAGCAAAATATTACTTGGAAACATAGACTATAAGAAATAGAAATAAAATCAAATCTTACCAAAACTAAATTAAAAACGTGCAAAACAGGCAGCACAAATAAAATCTCCAAATACTAATCGTAAATAAAAATTATTACCTAAATAATGATTCCATAAATTATAGGGGTGTATATCTTGTCCTACATCATTCTCTTTTTCTTCAAAAGAACTCGACCTCGAGTTCTCGTTAGAAATCTGCCATCTTCCATGCCAAATAAATAGATACTTGGAATACTTCAGTCGCTTGATTTTCTTCCAAAAGAGTTTCATACCAAAAATTACTTGCAATGATATCTTCTCGGCATGCTTCAATTGATGGATAAGATCCACCATATGAATATTAAGAATCCAATCATACTGTTGCACTCCAAGAAAATCAACACAGTTAACTTGACTTTGCGAATTCTCTTGATTTTGTACCAGTTTGGCATTGGTTGACACCTCAATGATTGAGCCATTTAGAAAGGTCGGCTTGACCATACAACCATCACATAAGGTGGTAGCATCAATCACCTTTTGAGAAAATTTGTCTTGATCCTCAACAACTTGATTACCAACGACAATAACAATTTTCTGCTTCTCCCTCAGAGTTTCATTCTCCTTCGGACTCGTACAATACTCTGGTAAATTGGGCAAAATTGAACCAGCCACCAAATCAATTTGATGTTGAATATCCATCATTGGAGGGAGCTCGTTAGGCACATCATCAGTAACTAGCTCGTCAAACTCCTCCAACAACGGTTGTATCTCAGTAGGCACTGAAATCACAGCCTTGTTTATTTGTTCAAACTCCTTAAAATCTGTCGCAAACTCAGTTTTTGAACTAGCATCAGTTAGAAACAATGATTGCTCTATTTTAGGTTTGACAGACACCCTTTGGCTAGAAGGAATCATAACAATCTTACGGCCCTTCCAAATGAAAGAGTAGGTGTTGTCACGACCCCTATATACCACATCAACATCAAACTGCCAGGGTCTGCCTAACAATACATGACTAGCATCCATCTCGATAACATCACATATAACATCAGCCTTATAAAATTTTCCAATTGAAAGAGAAATTTTACAGACTTCAGTTACCTTTACTATAGAGCCTTTCTTTATCCGTCCAATGCTGTAAGGTAAAGGATGGGGTTCTGTTGGCAACTTTAGATGGTCTACCAACCTCCTCGCCACAAAATTTTCACAACTTCCGTTGCCCACAATTAGATCACACACTTTCTTGTTGATCGAACAACTTGATCGAAAGACGTCGTGCCACTGGTTGTTATCCTCCGACTTTGGTGCAAATAGAAGCCTTTGCACCACACAATTTATTCGCTCCCCTTTTTCTTCTAGTTCCTCTTTAACTGCAAGTTTTGATTTTTCTTCATTATCCACATGATTAGCTGGGCGTCTCCCAACTACAATCTGGTTACCAGGTTGGCGTTGGGCAAATCCCATCGCGGGTTCCCGAACCTGGTTAAGCGAACGGCGTTGGGCAACTCCCTCCGCGCGATTCTCTACAACCCTCCCTAGTCTTTGGTCGAGGTGAAAAGTCAGCAGCCGCAGCGATTCACGAATTTCCGTCATGATACTTGTCTGTTGTTCTTCCACCATCTTCCTCGGATCAACGAACCTTTGAGCAACGTCAAAGGGTGTGTCATCTACTTTGTTTCGTGACATCGAGCAAGGAAAAACTCGCTCTGATACCACTTGACGCAGCGGAATTCACGAGAGAATAGTTAACGTACTATTCCAAACGAGATAAGTTCTCGAATCCACGAGATGTTCTTGAATCCACAAGAAAAGAGAGAGAAAATTCTCAAAATTGTATTGACTGAATAAAAGTTAAATATGCCCATAGGCTACATCTTTATTTATACTAGTAGAAGTCCTAATTAAAAGGAAATTACTTAGAGTGGCGACCAAGCAAAATATTACTTGGAAACCTAGACTATAAGAAATGGAAATAAAATCAAATCTTACCAAAACTAAATTAAAAACGTGCAAAACAGGCAGCACAAATAAAATCTCCAAATACTAATCGTAAATAAAAATTATTACCTAAATAATGATTCCATAAATTAATAAAGGGTATGTCTTCTTCTTGTCCGTTATGTTTTGTGTTCTTTTCTATCCGCTATTGGAAAAGGCTACAATACACACCCCTTATTTGGGTGTGTATGATACACACCCCTATAGAAGTTACGAATTTTTTGTAAAAGTTACAAATTTTTTATAAAAGTTACGAATTTTTTGTAGAAGTTACGATTTTTTTTATAAAAGTTACGAGACATACCAAAATGTTACGAATCATATAAAATGTTACGAAATCATATTGCTGAAAAGTTACGAAAAACTAAAAAATGTTACGATTGCCGATGAGGTGGCATAATCTGGACCATACAATAGGTGCATATGGTACACCCAAACAAGGGGTGTGTATTGTAGCCATTTCCTCCGCTATTTGGTTTGTTGTGGAACAAATCAATGCTGTCATTCATTCCTGCTGTGGCTTCTAATGACGGTATTTGGTAAGATTTTCTTTCCTCGATGGCTAAAGCATATCTCCGGGAAAAACAATCGAAATAAACTAACTATAAATTCTTGTTTAGTTGTTATGAAATTGATCTTACCGCACCCGGTCCATTTCCCCGGGGGTGTCTTAAGTTCCTCCTCCGAACATAGGCCAAAACTTAAAGAGAGAATTGTTCAGGGTCCTTGGAGCAATGCTTATCAGGGGTATTCGCTTGGGAGGCAGAGCAAGAAGTAGAAGCATCTCTAAGGAGAATCAAGCCTGGATGTGTAATTTTGAATCCAAGTGTGTGGGGGTTGTTTCACGGGAGTTACCCTTTTGAGCCTCTGGTTCGGTACGGATGGATGGAAAGATGGTTGAACCCTTGTCCGAACTCCAAAGAGTTGGTCGGAGAAGATGATCTGCACGCTAAACATCCGTGTTAGTGCTAAGCGTGGGGAGTTTGGAAAGGCACTCTGACGGTTTAGTAAGTGATCAGAGAAGAAGTATGGAAGAGAGAGAGAGAGAGAGAGAGAGAGAGAGAGAGAGAGATGTGTCTTCAGGTTAGCGAGGGTGCCTTTTATAGGCGAGGACTGACTTGCCCTGTAAGCTCCTCATGCTTATCAGTTATAACGCGCACCGTCCATACGAGACATCCCACGTGGTCCGGTTAGCGCTTCTCGTGAAGGTTGTTGCCTTGGATGACGTCACCTCTGACACACCTAATAAGTCAACGAGTCTTGGAGTACTCCCCAGTCCATCAGATGATCTCCGTGCATGCCGTCAGACGCCAGACCTGGAGTGTCAGAAATACGTGATGCCAAGCACCTCCCGTGTCAAAACAGTCGGCGCGGGCCGAGACCTCGTAGGAAGTTCGGTGGGCTTGTCCTAGCGACTGGTACCGAGTGAGATGCCTCAAAAGAGTCAGAACCACCGGTTTGGAAGGCACAGCTTGGATAGTTCAAATGACGATCCTAAGGTTGCTTCAATGCTCTTCCGAGGTGGTTGCTCCAAAGCGAAGCGCACTGAACCCATCGAGTGCAAATTTGTTCACCCTCACCTAATGAGGGTGAACAAAAGGAGTTTATCACAAAGTGATGTCATGCTAACCAAAAGGTGATGTGGTCCACCACAAAATGACATCACACTGCTTACTAAAAAGTGATGGTCTACCACAAAATACAAATGATGTCATGATTACTAAAATGTGATGTGATTCCGTAAACCCCAAACCTTTTCCACCAATCAGAGTGAGGCTTTTACCCAAAAAAAATCAGAGTGAAGGTTTGAAGGTTTTGTTCAACCTCATTAGATGAGGGTAAATAAATTTGCACTCGAACCCACCAGTTTGGCAACGGTTGTGCCGTTCGCTTGTTCCCTTCTTCACTTTGGCATTGACACGAAGCGTGCCAAGCACATGTCCGTCTCGGCGGTGCTGATGGTGCTCCGTTTCTTTTGCTGTGGTCAAACCTTTGGATGGGTGACCCCTTCCACTACTTTTGTATGGCTAAGGAGCTTGGCTGGGCCCTGTGGACCTTGGCTGATTAGGCTCACTACACCAAGCTATAAAAAAACTAACCAATACAAAAAGAATTCGCTAATTAATCTACGTTCGATCAAGTTAATTTTTTTGTAAGCTTGATCATCCCAGCAAAATCTCAAGTTCAATGATTGGGATCATTGTTAGAAGCATAGATATAGATACATATGTGATTGTGTGACTCCATCCTACAAGTATCATGACAAATGACGAAGATGATTGGGACAGAAAAATTGTTCAATGCTGTTGGAGCAATAACTATCGTGCGTAGCTCAGGGGAAAAGGCAAGGATTAGAATGATTGGTAAAATTGCACTAAATCTCAGTAATTTTTACAGGTAAAAACTAAGACGGGCATAAATATCTCGCTCTTTTTTAAATGAGATGAGATTCAAGTCAAGTATGACATAAACTAGTCATTGTGGCCTATCTATCGTCTCTAAGAGCAAGTCCACCCTAATGCCATTTCCCTTGCCATTGGCCCATTGCTATAAGCCTGTAACTTTGGCATATTTGTTTGGCAAAATCTGTTCGAAACTTAGCAACTGTCTGGCTAGGCTGTAACTCTAGGAGAGAAATTTCTTGTGAATTCTCTAATCTTGGCGTGGATGACCGAAAAGGAAAGAAGCAGTCAAGATACGTGTAAGCTATCTCAAAGTACACGTAAGCTAGCTTGACATCCTCAACTGTCGAAACAAAACAAAAAGAAAAGAAAAGGCAGAACTTTCCCAAAGGAATTAAACATATAAGTTTATAAATTCTAGTTGCGGATTTTACATTGTAATTATTGATTAGAATGAGAATCGTAAAAGTGTAAATAAGAATCGAAAAAGATCCTCTAGAATTGATTTTTTTTTTTTAATTTTATTTATTCAGCATTCTCCAGCTCATTTTTACTACGTAGTACATTTTGACAGATTTATTCCATAATCATCTTATATGGGTGTGTATCATATATACCCCTACAAAAGGCTACAATGCACACCCCTTATTTGAATGTGTATCATATATACCCCTACAAAAGTTACGATTCTTTTATACAAGTTACTAAACACACCAAAATGTTACGAATCATAAAAAATATTACGAATCATATTATTGAAATGTTACAAAAAACTAAAAACCGTTATGATTGTCAATAAAGTGGCACAATCTAAACGATACAATAGGTTTATATGGTACACATCTAATGAACGTTAATGAACGTATATTGTAGCCATGGTCTATTGTAAGAGAATGAGCCTGATTTTTTGAAAAAACTGTTTTTTTTTTTTTAGCGGAACACTACTCAAAAGGAAAAGGATCGTTTGACTTTCACTACTAGCAGGCAGCCCAGAGAGACACAGAGAGAGAGAGAGAGAGAGTTGATGATGATGATAATGAGTTGACGACGATGATGATGGAGAGAGAGTTTTTCTCGGAAGAAAGGGTGTGCGTGACGGGAACCGGAGGATATATTGCATCTTGGGCAGTAAAGTTACTACTCTGCAAGGGTTATGTAGTTCAGGGGACTGTTAGAGATCCCTGTGAGTATCTTCTTTATTCTCTGAGAGATTCCTATATATTGCATCTGAGGCAGTGACGTAGTACTAGATACTCGTTTGATCATTTTCTTCTTCCCTGAAAACCTTTTTGCACCACTTTTTCCGTGACTTATTTGCTCATTTTAAGCAGTTAGTGTGGATTAGTGATGGATATACTTATATACGTAAGGCTTTTATATTGTTCTGTTTAGAGGTCTTGGATGGGAGATGCAGTTACCTTCTTTTTTGTCCGGCCAAAGTCACGAGAAGAAGCTTTCCAATTTTTTAGAGTCAAAATTCAAGAAGCAAAATATAGTACAAATGATCATAGAATAGAATTTATAATCTAATTGGGTTTGTGGGATTTCTTGGAGGGTTCTTACCTAAAACCAATTGATAATAGGTGGAGTAACCTCCAGGAGTCTAATCAAGCTTGGGCTTGGGTGGCCTATGTGAGCGATGTGGGATAATGTCTAAAAGGGTTGAAGAAATGCATGGATCATGTTCTCTTTAAGGCATACTCGTTTCACTATGAAGGTCTATGTGCTTCAAGTGATGAAGAAAAGAATGATCACTTGAAGAAACTGGAAAAAACAACCTTCATCTACGGGAGAGATTACAAGTTTTGATATTTTTTCCAACCTGCTATTTATCACTTGAGCCAAAATTCAACAAGTGAAGGTTAGTATATAAGCAAGGTCTGCCCTGCATAGGCCCGTGATAGAATGATCTAGAATATTAAAGTACTGCTACTAGTATCCAACAACGCTTCGGTCCAACTTGCTCAGTTTTTAAGCAGGATTTTGCTTTTCTAATTTTTGGTGTCATACACAAAGTAAGCATGCATCAATGATAGGGCTTTTATATCGTTCTGTTTTGAGTTAGATGGGAGATACAGCAAAGTAAATACCTTCCTTTTTGTCCTGTAAAACTGACAAGAAGAAGCTTTCCAATTTTTTATTGTCAGTTCAAGAGGCAAAATATATTACTGATCATAGATTTAATCTGATTTGGTTGAAGAAGAAGTGCATCGATCATGTTCTTTTCTAAGGCATACTTAGTTTGACTATGGTGGACTTTTTGTTTGCTTCAGGTGATGAAAAAAAGAATGGTCACTTGAAGAAACTGGAGAAAGCTTCAGAGAATCTGCATCTCTTTAAGGCAGACTTGTTTGACTATGAAGGTCTCTATGCTGCCATTGCTGGATGCACTGGGGTTCTTCATGTTGCGTCTCTAGTTCCCTCCGAAAATCCATCTACTGATCCCGAGGCAAGATCTTGACTACCCTTTCCATTTTTACTGTTTCGGTTGGACTAGAAATCCAACTCCGTTTGAGTTGCCCATCTTTTTGTTATGATCGTTATGAAGTCCAGTTTATTGCCCAAAACAAGAAAGTTCTTCTTGGGTATCTTTCTATATATAATTATGATAGGAACACCTGTTCATGGACGCAGGTAGAAATGGTAGAACCGGCTGTAACAGGTACTCGGAATGTACTGAATGCATGTTTGAAGGCTAAAGTAAACAAGGTTGTGGTGGTGTCATCTGTTGCTGCTGTTATGATCAATCCTAATTGGCCCAAGGATCAGCCCATGGATGAAAATAGTTGGAGTGACACGGAATTTTGCAAATCAACAGAGGTATAGCAAGTACTTTGTCAAAACTGCCCTTTTCTTAGATACGCTATAAGTAGTTTCTAATGGTCCATGGACTGCTATTTTAGGTTTTAGGGCCTTCAATTTTTGAATGAATGTAAACATCTTAGTTCATAATATTGGTTCCTTCTTGCACACTACTGGGGGATGTCATTTTCTTTAAAAATATACTGATCAAGCTCACACGTTTGTGTGAATATCAGATTTGGTATGCCATTGGCAAAGCTGTAGCAGAAAGAGAGGCGTTGGAGTTTGGAATGAGAAATGAACTCAACATTGTCACAATTTGTCCATCCCTTGTTATCGGGCCAAAGCTGCAATCGACATTGAATGTCGGTTGCTCACTTCTCCTAAGTTACTTGAAAGGTTTTTACTCAAACTACAGCTCTACTTCATTTTCCTTATTATGCGAAGGGAAAGAGCCAAAGACGCTAGGTTTCGGATGTCAAAGGTTTTAAAAACAGTAAAATAGGATGAGCATGTGGGAGACTGAAATAAGTTGATCCCAAAGACTTCCACAGTGGGAAGTAGGAGAGTAGATGGGATAAAAATGGGGTTACAGAATAAACAATAGCAAGTGGGCCATGAGGCTATGTTTGTTTCGAGTGAGTGTGGGCACATGGGGACAAACAAAGTTGTTTTCTTCGAAATAACATGAGAGATACTTTAGTGACTTACAGTTGGTACAAAGGAGAGTATTGGGTTTCGATTCTGAGAACATATGAATAAGATGGAATGAATGAGGCTTTGTTGATTTCTACATTATTCTTGAAAGGTTCAAATTATTCAGAAATTGATTAGCTTTGAATTGGGGTGGAAAGTAGGTGAAATCAATGCAATGAATTCTCGAGTTCAGCAATTAGTGGATGTGCGTGATTTTGCTGAAGCGCTTCTCCTACTGTATGAGAAGCCGGGAGCAAATGGAAGATACATATGTTCATCATACACGATTCGACCACAGGCTTTGGTGGAAGAACTGAAGGCAATGTATCCCAACTACAATTACCCCAAAATGTAAGTCTATTCGTGATTACAATTTTTTTCAAATCAAATTCTAAGTAATGGTAATAATACTATTGGATTGGATTTTCACTTCCCATGTATTTTAATACTAGAAGCTATGGATCCATAATGGTGCCTTCAACATATATATAACCCCTACCGGGCCGGTTTTTCAATGCATTTGGCCCATGCATTGTAAGCAGCCCTCTAGTTGGCAGTGAAAGATTAGAACTCATGATCTGCCCATTTGCATCGTAATTAGTACAATTTTATATCATTTTGTATAGAACTTGGGTTTAATTATGCATCTCCATGATAGTTTTACAGAGGAAGAAGGAAGCCAAGTTGATTTCAATTGCAAGAAGTTGCAGGATTTTGGATGGATGTATAGGCCATTAGAGGAGAGTATAGCTGATGCCATGAAGAATTTTGAAGAAAGTGGTCTCTTGGTTGGTACTTAAGACTAAGAGGCCGGGTCTGGCTGACAGGTTCTCGGGCCAGAGAATTCCTACATTTCTTTGCAATGTAAGTCATGGTCTCTGATCTGCTAGGAATGGTCATGGTCAACTTGCTTAATTGCTTGTGCTGCTGGTGAGTGGATATTTCATGCTTATAGTTTATACGACCTAAGAGGCAAATTACCATTCTGGTCATGTTATGTTTTTATCTTGCTGTAAGGTGACATTCTGTGGAAGACCTTGAATATTGGAGGATTTCTTTTGGGAATTGATAATTGCACTCCAAAAATTGATGCAGACACTCCAAGCTACAATGATTTTCCAAAATCACCCTTTTGCAAGTTCTAATTTTACTTCAGGCTCTCCTAAAGCTTTTTACTCTCAATTTTACTTCAGGCACTCCTAATTTTTTTTACTCTTCTCCTCTGTTAACAGAAGAAAAAATGGACGCCCACTAAACCCTAACCTGTAACAAAAATTTTATTGTGAATTGGGTGCTGTAGATCAATGATTCAAGCTCGAAAGGTAGTTTTTTAGTTCTTTTCTTATGATTTTGTCGAGATTAAGTTATGATTGAGTGGGTTTTGTGTATTTTAAGAAGAGCGCGGTTCGGCTAAATTTTTTCGCCATTATCGCTTCACAAATCCAGATGAGAGGGGAACCAAACAGGGGAAAAAATATCGATGTGCTTTAATACATCAGCACCACTACCACTACCGGCATAAATGTTGGAAATTTTTGGATCTGAAAGCTGGTTTAAGCTCGTGATTATTTTTGTTTCTTTTTTTTTTGAGTAGATTCTCCATGTCGAAACTTACCTTGGTATTCTAATATAAGGTTTCATTGTTATAACTGTAATTTTTTTTAAGGTTTCCATATTCTAGCTATAAATTTGTTATGTAGATTTTTGAAGTTTTTCTAACCCAACTCTCTCTAACCTAACTTCTCTCGTAAGCCCCTTTTTTCAGTCGCCTCTCAGCCAGCCGCCGCTGCTCAGGGAGGCCGGGCGCTTCACGCCAGTCTCTTGAACACCGGCTCCCCCCCCCCCCCCCCCCCCCCCCTTGTTTTTTTGATTTTCTAAGTGTTTTGATTAATCTCCCTGCCCAATCATCCAGTCGCCATGCCGATCGTTGTTTTCTCTTGCTCCGATCTAACATGCAACAATAGATTTGCCTAGCTATGGACTATGATTGCTTCTACCTTTACCATTTGGACTGCTACTGTTAATTGCTTCTGACTTTTTCCGTTTGGTTTTGCTTCAATATTTTGTTTGGAGTGCCTTAGTAAATGAGGAAATAATTTGGGGGTGGAGTGTCTCTAGTAATTTTTATATTTTCAAAAGGATAGTTTTGTAACTTCATTACATTTTGGAGTGCTTGGATAAAAAAAGGGAGCCCCAAAATCAGCTCCCTTTCTTTTTTTTTTTCACTTCATATATTAGAGGTATGAGGGGCCTGCAAAGGCGTTACAGTTTGAAAATTGCCAAGATTGGAATGTGGAATGATTGCACACTCCATGATTCTTTTGCATATGATGGTTTGCATGAAGCACAAGCTGCACAACCAAGCCAAATGATGCAGATCCGAACATATTTTTATCAGACGAGGCTGCGCTAATAGAACTAGTACGTGGCTGTGGACGTACCACTGTCAGGTGGTTGTTAGTTGTAATGAGGAAAGCAACGGTTACGGAGACCAAGAAAAACCCAGTTAATGTTGTACTATTTTTCCTATCTCAACATCCTTTTGTTCAAGTAGTGGTCCCTATTTGCAGCGTGACACATTTTTGGCAATGCGTGTTAGCGACAAACAAACGTACCATGCAAATGAAAAGCAGTGACCACTTTGTAATTTGTGAATGATGGTGGAACAAAAAAAAAAGGCGCTCCAAGAACATTTAGTACGTGCTGTAATCCTGTGTCTTTCTGGCCATAGAAAGTTGTACGGAAAAAGTTCTCTATCTACTATGAAATTTTCGATTCTGTTCGATCATACATTCGTAATACTTTGCCCCTTTGAAGAGTAGAAACCACTGCAGTTTCTCTTCCAAATGCAAGGCTGTGACTCCTTATTGACTAGGCTGATAAAAATGGAAGTGTCCTAATTAAATACAGTAATAGCTTCTTGAATTTCTTATTAGAGTTCTCCACAAAAAGGATTCCATTTCGGTTTTTTATCTGTCGAGTGGAGTGTGGAGGGACGAGCAATTCAATCCTGACGTGGTGTCCCAATTCCCAAAGTGGTATTGAGGCATCGGTGCCCCAGTTTTACTTACCAGGATCATTAGGTCTACATATTATAAAAACAGATCACACTTAGCATAAATATAGGATTTACTTACCACAATTTATGGCCTAAACATATGGTAAGTAAAGCCTATGTTTGTGGTAAGTAAAACATATGTTCATAGTAAGTACAATTGCGCGGGAAAAGAGCAAAACCACCCTTCTTCTTGTAGTGGTTTTCATCTAACGGCTCAGATTCATCTACTTTTTTTTTTATTATCTAATGACTTAGATTTATTGAGGCACCATAGAAATATTCCATTCTAATGTTGCACATGCGAGCATTGCCGGATAATGAAATCATCGCATCTGTAGTTAGGGGGTGTTCCACTAACTTGTTTTTTGGTTTTTTAGACTTTTAGTTGTAGTTTAAATTTACAACTTGTTCCACTAAAGTGTTTTTTTGGTTTTTTAGTTGTAGTTTATTGTAAGGGGTAGTTGGTTTTTGGGGGGGAGTTTTTTGTTAGTGGAATAGAGTAATTTTTGAATTAAAACAAAACTAGTTTTTTGGGGGAGTTTTTTGTTAGTGGAATAGAATAGTTTTTGAGTTAAAACAAGTTTAATTTTTTGTTAGTGGAACATGGCGTTAGTTTGGTTTATTTCTTCTTTTACTTTAGAGAATCTTCTTGTAACAGGAGCCAGTAGACAGATTGCATGCCTCCTCAGCATGCAATCACAATGTTCTATATATTATCCAGCTGTACCTACTTCCTATATCTGCCTCAGTGTAACTCATTCTTAGGTCTCGTTTGGGTAAATTGAAAAAACTGATTTTTTGGTTTTTTTAGTTTTTTTCTTATTCAATTTTTTTTTTGCATTTTTTAGTTTTTGATCGATTTTTTGTGGTTTCTTAGCTTGTCTCGACGAGAGGAATCGAAAAAGTATAAAATTATTAGTCAAACTTAAAGTTTTGTGAATAACGACGAAAAATAATCCAAAAAACCAGTTTTTTGGATGTCACCTTCGTCTTTATTCACAAAACTTTAAGTTTGGCCAATAATTTTATACTTTTTAGATTCCTCTCGTCGAGACAAGCCAATAAACCACAAAAAATCGACCGAAAACTAACAAATGCAAAAAAAAATTGAATAAGGACAAAATCAAAAAAACCAAAAAACTAGTTTTTTCAATTTACCCAAACGAGGCCTAAGACAAATCTGCAACCATAAGTAGCCACGGTTAATCTACTTCCTTCGGAAATTTTTAGTTATTCCTGCATCAGGAGTTCTTGCACTGGATCAGGAGTTGCTGGTAATTGTATGTATGTATGTAATTAGCTTTTCGAATGAAAGATCAAAGAGTTATATTCTTTCGTGCTCCGCAACAACTTCAACTTTAGCGGGATAGACTAACTGCAGTGAATTGAGGAATATTTGCTAATCCTTTATACCACTAGTATTTTGATTTTGATGTTGTGTAACTAGCTAATCTATCTATCAACCAAGATGGATTGGGAATATATATAATGCTCGACTACAAAAATATGCGTTTAATTAATAACGCTTGTGCTTCTGTTACTACTCTGTCTAAAAATCTGATGCTTCGGAGTTCTCTGTGAGCTGGGAGAAATAATGTGGCAAAAAATGTGATAGATGTGTGAGCTCAGCTTTGTGTGATAAAGAACCAGAGCAGAGCAGAGAGAGAGAGAGAGAGAGAGAGTGAGTCGACCTTAGAGGATGCTCCTCCGAAGAGTACTTTTGTTTGTAATCCACTATAGTTGCACATATAATAGGAGTAGAATGAAATGTCTCATGAAATGAGAAATTGCAAGAAACTACGTTGTTAAAATTCTTCGCCAATAAATCACAACCATTGCGTGTGTTTTCAACCTTCAAAAACAGCAAAATACAGAATAAATGAAAGAGAAAAATAACAGAGGAGTGAAAAAATGGAATAAAATTCTAGGTTGGACATGCAAATTTACATAATTCCTAGGTACTTGATTCATGAGCCATTAATGCTGAGTAAAATAGAAGAGATTTTTGGATAACGTCACGTGATTTTCAATAAGAATTTGTGATGTTAAAAAGCGTAGCAGCATCACGGTCTCTCAAAAGGATTTACTAAAATTCCAAGAGTATATGATCCATCCACCCCTCACTAATAAGGTTTTGTCTATTTGTGGGAAAATTGATGCAAAAGAAAAAAATTATGTGAGAATTGTATTGTCTTGGGATTTTTCTTTTCTTTTTCTACAAATCAAACTATGGCAACCAATGAAAAAAAAAAAAAAAAACCTAAACTATGAAATGGAAGAGAAAATTTTAAAAATTGAATGTTGCAGAGAAAGAGAGTAATCAATAAACAAGAAGAGAGGCGTTGGATTTTATGAGTTGGGAGTAATCAATATCCAGATCTACTTTTCACCTACAATTTTCTTTTTTAGTACTGTACTACTAAATGCGAAGGCCGTGACAGTTAAGTCACGAAAAGGCGGAAATCCCCCCAAAAAATAAAAAAAGAAAGAAATTGAAAGAAATAAAAGATAATAATAGTACGCAGTAGATATTTTTGACCAAATATTTACAATTCTCATCATTTCCTTCCGTAGAAAAAGGAAAAAAGCCCCGACCCATTTTCTGTCTCCATTATCAAACCCTAAAAATTCATCTCTTCCGTATTTTCGATCCCTTTATTTCTTTTGCGGCTTCTCCAAATTTCTCCAATTTATTGGCAAGGTAATTCCTATTTTTTCTGCTTTTTTTCCTTTAAACTTTCGTATTTTCCATTTATTCTTTTTTTCTGTATTTTGTATACTGTAAAAATCGGAAAAAAAGCTCTTTTTTTCCTTTTTCTTGAACTTGATCTTCGTCTTGTGATGTAAATTTTGAGCTGTGTTTTCGAACTTCTGTTCGATCTTTCAACAGATTTCGTATAATCTGTTTACTTTTGTGATTTCAAACCCAACTCTTTGACTTTCAGTCTTCTCTCAGAGCTATTTAGGGTTTGAGCTCTGTTTTATTTGATTTTGGTTAGATTTTACCGCGAGATTTCGGGCAAAGATCGCTCCTTTTAATGGTCAGGCTTGAAATTTAGTTAAGTTTTAATTTCCACTTATTCCGTGGGTCTATTTCTCTAATTTTCTGGGTCGCTAATTTCCAGTGAAGTTGCTGCCTGAACTGTGTTCTTGAGAGACCAAAAAACAAAAAAAAGTTTCGATTTTTCCCATGGTTATAGAGTTCGTGGATGAGCAAAGATTGAAAAATTACTTGGCTATGGGTTTTTTTTTTTACTGATTCTGTATTGCTGTAAACTACAGGATAAGTGGAGTTTGAGTGGGGTAGTAAGAGAGCCCGTGAAAGATGTCGGGATCTGAGACAGGAGGAGTGATGACGAGTAGAGAACAGTTCACTCTCGACGTTCAAAGGACTCCGGTGCCATCCCAGCCGCCGGCACAGAACGTTCTTCTAGGCTACAGTGCCGACGGGACTGCCGTTTACTCCGGAAGCGGTGTCGGTGGCGGAGGTTCAGCAGCAGCAGCCACCACCGTGTCCCATAATGTTAACGTGAATTCGGGGGGAACTGTGAAGAGGAAGCGAGGGAGGCCAAGAAAGTACGGCCCAAATGGGGCCATGACATTGTCACTGACACCGGCACCGTTGCCGGCTACGGTCCCTCAGTCAGCAGGGACGTTCTCTCCGCCCCCACTCCTTCCTCCCTCTGTTCCTTTAGTAGGAGGAGGAGGAGGATCAGATTCACATTCTTCATTGAAAAAGGGCAGGGGTCGACCACCTGGATCAAGCAAGAAGCAACAAACGGAAGCACTGGGTAAATTTCTTGCGTCTCTGTAATGGTTCTTTTTTCGTTCATGCTCAATGTTATCTGGGGTTTGGGTTAGAGCTCTTCTTGCGTGTGGAATATGTACGGAATTGTCATGCTGTTTGGTTTGTTTTACGGAAGGTTAATTTGATAGTTTGTTTGACCTGTTCTTGATTGTCCTGATGTATTTTTTCCCCTCTGTTAAAACTTGGTTAATTGGTTTGGTTTCTTGTTGGAGTGAAATGGTTACAGTGTGTGCAATATTATATATAATTCAATTTCCAATCAGAAATGATTTTGGTTATTAGTGGCTAAAATATATCACATATTTGTCTATGGTTTGATTCTTTAATACCAGTAGTTGAATGAAGTGGGTCACTGTATCATTCGGAAAAAGGAAAGCAGTGTAGTTTTGCTGTTATATTTGTAATCTGCTTCGTCTGATCAAAGATTCTTATACGTGATGATAAGTTACATAATTGTCCTTTATGTGTCTCCGCAGCTTGTTCATTGTTCTTCTTGAATCATGCTATATACACCACAAAAAGATGGAATGAGAATTAAAACTATGGCCCATTTGTTTGACCGGATATGAGCCTGGACATTGATTGTTATAGATCCTCTATAAGAACGTAACTTTCTTCTTATTGTCCTGCCATTGTCTTGCAAAAGGGTAGTAATTTTTAAGCATTGTAAAAAAAAAGTTGACATTTTTGTAATGGTATATCAGGGACTCGGAGACTTGGTATACGTATCTCTTACGAAGTTCACTTGGACAGTATTAAGTGTCTTCTCCTTTGTTCTGGTTGCCTAAAAAGTATTCTTTTTTATTTTTTTAAACACTAAGATTCTGTGCAATGCCCAGTTACGCATGT
The DNA here is from genome assembly GCA_020921065.1 of Vaccinium darrowii. Classification (NCBI taxonomy): domain Eukaryota; kingdom Viridiplantae; phylum Streptophyta; class Magnoliopsida; order Ericales; family Ericaceae; genus Vaccinium; species Vaccinium darrowii. Next base: position 924,729 of record CM037155.1, read on the forward strand.
AAATAAGCATACACATGAACTTGAACTTTTAGTCGATTTTCTATTTTAACAATTTCGCGTCTGAAATATGTGCTGCAGTTCTGCCGCAAAGCTACGCATGTATATACTAAATTTTTTTTCTGATAGGAGACTTCACCTTGCAGGATCATCAGGGGTTGGATTTACACCGCATATTATCACGGTGAAAGCTGGAGAGGTATTTCTTTCCCAGTTCTGGCCTTCTTGTTAATGCAATTGGCCATCAATATGAATTTTGGTATCATTAAACAAAAATTTTGTTCCGCCTTTAAGCTGGATTTTGTGGAGAAGTACATTTTTTCATGAATATATGAGCTTTAAGATGTAATAGAAGCGTCATATAGACTGACCGGTTCCTTTTTCTGGAGCTCATCGACCTTATGCGTAGTATAATTACACCATTGGATAACGGTGCATGCATATGAACTTTTTAGAGTTATTGGCTTATTTTTTATTTTTTATTTTTCCAAAGAAAAGTATCATGAGCTAGTTGTACTATGGAGCTTTTTTTGTACTTCATGTAAAGGGCGTTCTGATCAGGTCTAGTAAAGCTAGATGTGGGATTTTTAGAGCCACTAAGATAGTCCCATACGCGCTGAACAGAGTTTTCTTCTGTTGGATAAAAGTATATGCATTGATGATTGGTATTTTATCTGGTTGAGCAATGAATTTTTGGTTTGAAGAAATTGAAAATCTGAGAATTTGTTCCTTGCCAAATGCTTCTTACACTAATGATTCTGCCGGTAGAAAAGACAGATTCTCAGACCACTTGAATTCATCGTGCCATATACCTTATTTTATTTGAGTAACCATTTTAGGCTTTAGGACCACTAGACCACTTGAATTCGTCTCATATACCTTATTTTATTTGAGTAACCATTTTAGACTTATGCAGTGGTCCTAGAACTCCATTAAAGTAGGGGAATTGTTGGTGAACCCACAACATGAACAGTGAACACGCTACTTCTCACAGAATGTATAGTAGTCCTCAACATGACCATGTAATCCTTTGTTTTTAGAGATTGTAGGGAATAATTCTCTGCATCTCTTTTTGGGTGTTTGACTTCGGAAAGTCATCATTTTATCCAATCTAGAGAGTTTTGTTTTGGTTTTTATGTGTCCTAGGGTTTAAGCATGCAAACCACTTTGGGGTTTCTGCCGTATTTGGAGTTCAATGAAATGCTATGTTTATGTAATGTCTTTATTCTTGAGTGGGAATGCTCTAGCTGGTGATTCATGTTCCTCTCTCTGTATTCATATTCTTGATATTTAAGGATTTTTTTTTTTTTTTGTGCGCGCGCGTGCGCGTGTGATTGTGTTCCTAGTAAATCATGTTGATAAAGAAACTTACTGGTAGTTTCTTGATTTATTTGGGTTTCAGGACGTGTCATCCAAGATAATGTCATTCTCTCAGCATGGTCCAAGGGCTGTTTGTGTTCTGTCTGCAAATGGCACCATTTCCAATGTGACTCTTCGCCAAGCAGCAACCTCTGGTGGAACTGCAACATACGAGGTTGTCAAATTGTCTATCGTTTTTACTTTATTTTTTATCCAGACTTGAAAACACCAACCTGATGCTAGGTTTGGTTTGTTAGCTACCAATGGTGGCTTTAGAAGTTTCCAATCCACCTGCTGAGAAATTCTTGATAGTTTCAGTAGGAATCTGGCATGTAAACCCATTTCATACTTTTTCCTATGGTGGATCTTAGTTATTTTTCTTATGCAGGGGCGATTTGATATACTGTCTCTTTCTGGTTCATTTCTGCTGACGGAGGTTGGTGGTCAGCGGAGCAGAACCGGTGGGCTGAGTGTCTCATTAGCTGGACCTGATGGACGTGTTTTAGGAGGCTGTGTGGCGGGGCTTCTGACTGCTGCATCCCCCATTCAGGTTTGGCTGCTTCTTTAGAAAATCTCTTTCTTAGTACGTGAAACTTGCAGGTTGATTTCTGTATTCCCATAATTTATCAACAGCTTTTGGAACTTCAACTATTGGGGTTCTTTGTAGATGAAAAAGCTAGCTTCACAGTTGCAATAGGTTGCCTCAGTTCAAAGTTGTATGGTTTCCAGTCAGTTAAGGGGGTGGGTACGGGAAGCAATAGAAATGCTATATTGGCAATGAACCACCTGCTCTATCCATCTTGGTCTCTATTCTGTAGATTGATGGCTGGGCCATTTCACTTTTGGTCACATATTCTTAGTGACTGCTTTTTTTTGCCCATCCAATGGTAGCAAAAATGAGGGATGTCTGGGAACAGTTGAAAATCAGACAAGTGTGGAGCATAGGTTCTAAGGGAACTTTATGTGAATTTTGCAGTTGTTTGTTTAGTTAGTAGCTTCTGCTTATCTGGGCATATATTAAACAACTGGTTGTGGTAAGGAGATTGAACCTAACTCTCAGTTCACTGCTAAAAGTTGACCTGGAACCTTTTGTCACCGCTGGTGCCTCTTAAGAAGAAATGCAATTTTGCTCGTATCGTGCGTACAACTTGGTGAATCAAACATTTGCAAATAGGAGTAATAGACATTAGATGGGCATGGTGAGAAGTTGAAATTTGATATAAGAGAGCTCATTGCTCATACTGTTTAGTTCTTCTCAGTGGGGGCTTTTAAATGTTGTTTATTCTATAAATCCCTCTTTTGAACATAGATTTGATGTTTTGTCAGAGTTTCCCTTTTATTCTATTCTGCTTGTAAAATTTTATATCAGCAATTTCTACACAAAACTGCATACTTGTAGTTCTCACTATCGGTGTCAAAAAATTGGAACTTGGAATACACCTCAAAGAAACACTAATTCCTAGAAGCTGACCACTTTGTGTTTAGGTAATGTATCACTGCACCAACGTCTATGGTATCGTAGGTTTGCCTATCACATGGCTAAAAGGGAGTCATTTCTATTCGTGATACTGATGTTCAAGTTGGACAGTGCTTTATTTATGCATGACGTATTCTATTGAAAATTTCGATATTTGTCTAATGACACTATTGGCATTTGTGTTGGCGTCCTCCATTGTAGGTGATTGTGGGCAGTTTCATTGCAGACAGTCGGAATGAAACAAATTCAGCGAACCAAATGGAACCCCTCTCTGCTCTGCCAAAGCTGACGCCAGGTGGCGGTCCAACAGGTGCTAGCAGCCCTCCATCACACGGGACATTCAGTGAATCCTCTGGTGGGAGCCCACTGAACCACAGCACAGGAGCTTTCAACAATAACAACCCTCAAGGCATCTCGAGCATGCCATGGAGGTGATTTTGGTTTAGTTTGGTTTTCTCCCTAACTTGTAGAATGGGCTCTGCTGTCTATTAGCTAATTATTTCACCTTTTAAAATACCTGGTTGTTGTATTACTTTAGCTGTGCAGAGTTAGTAGAAGTTGTAACTTCCCAGATTGACCTAGGTGTTCCTAGGTGTCCCGCCCTTACCAAGTTATTGGGAATTATCAAATCGATGTGTTCGTATGGTCTAGAGAAGAGGATGGTGATTTAGTTTCACGTTGTCTGTGGTTTGCTGTTACAGTGTGTTGTCCGCCCGTGAGATGGTACATTGTAATGTGCCTGGTAGGCCCATTCAAGGTTTTGTGTTTGTTTACATTTAGGTGTTTCATGTTTATTAAATAAAAGCTGTGGATTTACTACTTTATCATACAAGCTTCTACAAAGTACATTACGGAATACCGAATGTGTCGGATGAGTTCATTTTCGTTCCTCCTAGAAAAATTGCACTGTGTATGGTTCTAGATGGTGCCAATTCACCTTCCCTAAAGCACCTTCGGTCCTTCACTTGAGAGTTAAAAAACGACAGATTTATCCACACAATTGTCTTTATTAGAATGACGACACTGTCTTCAAGTTACAACGCAGATTCCAAATATGGAAGAAAGCAATGACTAATGTTAAAACCAACTGAAATTGATTTGGATCAAGTCCACATTGATTGATCACTTCTTTTTAGTAGGATAAGAAGCCATTTTGTTGATACCACAGAGGCCTTGAGGTTTCCCAGTACTTCTCTTCATCCTTATGAATCCTTTCTCTCCCCATTTTGGGCCCCATGAGTTCTTCACAATTATGTAGTCCAACCCCTTGTTTGATCCATATCCAACAGCTGCAACTCCATGATCCAGCTCTGTTCCACAGTGCCCGTCAAACACACCCTGCACATTAAAATTCGAGATTTTCCCTAGTCAGGCAGCAAATGCATGTGGAGTGCTTGGGTATTTACAATTTCTGCATTAGTAGATGCACATAAAGTAATGGATCGCATGTATGCTTCCTGTGCAACTATGAATATGCAGGAAAATGAGTCTTATAGCCAAAATGACATGATTGTAGCATTTAAAGCCAGTTATTTGCATCATTCTGCACAGATTTTATGTTTCACATTTCTGTTCATATACATAGCATTAGTCATTAAGTCGTGTATGTGTGTATGCATGTGGTAGATTTTAAGGACTTACCCCACTGTAGAACTGGAAATCTCTACCAGAAGCTTCAATAGCAACACTGAGAGGCTGGTTTGCAAGTGCCTTCAAGAGGCTCTGTTCATTGTTCTCTGGTACATCATGGTAACCGCTAATGGTCACCACCTCTGATTGTTCCTATTATAGTGGACACCAGAAGAGAAAAATAATAAAAAGAATATTGGTGAAAAAAGTATGTGATTTTTAAAAGTAAGTAGGTCTGTTTCTCTTTCAGTTGGTTGTCCATATGCTCGTAACTTACCTTCCTCTCACTGCAAGTGCCTTCCTCCATGAGGTAAGGGTAATCATCTTCCTTGTGAAGCCCCTCATTGGCCATAATGTATTCAAAAGCATAATCCATAAGGCCCCCATTACAACCATGGTTAAAAGTTGTGTCGCAGTCAATCAGCTCTTGCTCAGAAAGAGATGTTAAATTTCCGGTGACAATTTGGTTTATTCCCTCAACGGCAGCCACAGTTGAAAATGCCCAGCAACTCCCTGCATGCATGCATATTCACCCATTTTACATAAGCAGTTAGCCCTTGAATTTGCAGATATACATCTATAATGTTTGTATGTGATTCAAACAATGACTCAGAGTGGTTTAGAACAACCAATATATTTACTTACCACATGAACCTTGGTTCTTGATAGGAATGACGGCACCTTTTTTCCTCCAATCGACAGAATTGGGTAAATCTACGATGTCTTTGTAACTGAATTCTTCACTTGACCCCTTTCTTTTAGGCAAATCAACATTGAGGCCAAGATACATGTTTTTGAACTCTTCATGGCTCAAATCTGCAAACTCATTCAGTCCAAGCCAATAGTTAATGATCTTCTTGTTCCTCTCGTCAATGTGCTTCAAGTTATCCTTGAACACGTCAAACCTGTGCAACTTCTCTTCAATACTTTCGTAGGTTTTGCTATGTTTGGCCATCCATGATTCAAACAGATCAATGAGTCCATCTATGGATTTCAAGTCATCTGGGGAATAACCCACAATGGAGAACTCGCGAGCAAAAGCTAATGAGGTCAGAAGTGACAAGGAAAATGTGAAAAAGAGTGCTAACTTTGAAAAGGATGAAATAGCCATTGAAAAGGAGGTTATAGAGCAAAGAAAGAAAGAAACAGAGATCAAAGAAGAGAGGTGAAGATGGAGGTGGGAGATGTTCAGATTTATACAGATTTTTTTCTTAGCAATATTATGTTTGCTTTCAAGTAAAGTTGATGAATTGTATACAGTAGAAGGAGTCTTTAAGATTGGTTCTTTTTGGCAGACTTTAAATCCAAGCATGTCTCTGTGACCTTGATCATGTAATAGCTGACAGAACCATATGCTGTTGGACTTTGCCCTTTTTAACTTAATACTGTTTAGTACTAACATTTTGCTGCTGGATTGGTTAATCGAGGGTGTCCTTAATTGGTTACTTGTCAATTGTTGGTATAGGTCTCGGATTGAACATATGATTTCTCTTTGAGCATGATTTTGTTTCCTTGCTTCTATTAGTCTTGTAACAATTGCAAGATTAATGAATTTTTTTTGCCGTTCAAAAAAATCCATTTTGCTTCTGAAGCTCAGGTGCACCATTGATACACTAGTATAATCAGGATCTCTCTCTCTCTCGCAAAATTTTTAAGTCGTAAGTAGGAAGTACAGACTAGTCTAAGGTAACTTCATCTGCGGGAAAATAATCATACAGTGGACTGGTTCATCTAGATGCTCTCTCTCTGTGTTTTTTTTTTTTTTTTTGAAACCAGTCAAAATACTCCAGACACACTAGCATTACAGGATACAGGAATGAACCAAAACTACTAGCATCTCACATGAGCACGGCTACAAGCACTACCAAGCTGACCGACTCCAGACACACTTGTCAAGGCAGACCGACACTACGTGCAGGCATAGAGTCCTGTCACAATCTAAAAGTAGAGAATCCCAACGGAAAACCTAGCTATCGGAAAACACTCCACATAGGGAGATAATACAGCACCCAATCAGGGCAAACAACCACCAAAACGAAGCAATACCTAAAAAACGGAACAAAACAACTGAATCGAGAAATATATATTAAACCAAAACTACCGACCCAAAATAGGCAACCAATACAAGCAACACAAAACAACCGGCCCAAAACCGCCGGCCGAAAAAACCATCTACAAAAAATTTCAAAAAATAAACAAATAAGTACACAAAATAAGAACACTTGAGTGATTGGCGGAGCTGTCACCATGCTACTGCCACCGTTGTCAAGAGTCCAGACTGGGAAGAAATACCAAATCCGGCTCCCCCTTGCCCAAAAATCGCTTTCGGCCTCCCATAGGTGGAGAGGAGTTCAAAACCCACAGGGAGTTACTGGAAGCCAAAGGTGAAGCAATAAAGGAGAGGAGAGGAGGAGATGAGGAGGACGAAGAAAGTGGAAGGGGATGGTGGGGGAGGGGGAGTGGAGTGGCCGCCGGATCTGGAAACCCAGGGAGAGGCTTCTCCCATAGCGTTCCTCTCACTCACTCCCATTGACTCAAATCTTTGATTAAGCTTATATCTAGATGCTCTTAACTACTGAAAACTTGTTAAGATTTTGATTTAAGTTCCTCCTCTAGCCAATTTTGGAAGGTAAGTCCATATTCTTCCTAGACTTAGACAGGCGCAAATTCTACCTTAACTAATCACAGGCTGATATTGGCCCAAATAAACATGGTTTATCACTTTGTATATCTGCTAAGGACATTATTAATCATTATCAAACTCGAACCCCATCTTGAAAAAACCTGCATAAATCTATTCGTGTATTTATATATATGTGACGGCCGGTATTGAAAACCATGACCTTCCACAGCTGAATCGAGAACAATGACCTTGCTAAGTAAAGAACGTGAAACTTCTTATTTTCAATGCTGATTCCAGCATGTGTGGAGAAGATTTTGATGAGAAGGCAGTGTGGCATATGTTAATTGAGTTCTTGATCCATGATTATGCCGAGAAAGAAAGGAAATGGTATCAAACGGAGATCTTGTCCAGTAAAAAAGAAAAAAAAAAATGGTTTGCCCTCAGAGAAAATCCTTCCACATGCCACTCCCCAAGTCTAGTAAAAAATCCTTTCTTTTTTTTCACTTTGCTTAGAGAGAAAATCCTTTGCCTAATCACCTTCAGGACAAACTGTGAAGAGCTAATCTTCCTCTCTCAATCTGATTTTGAAGGACAAAGATCCTTGTTCGAGCTAATCTTCCTCTCTCACTCTGACTCTCTGAGTTCAATTTGGATTAATTTCCGCACTAAGCAAGTTCGTCAATACCCAGTCGGCCGGTGTTGTCGAGTCTTCCAGTGCCAGACTGCTCTCCTCGTCTCGTTCCTTTTACAAATCTGAAGGTTTTAACCTTCATGTGTAAAAATGGATGATATTGACTGTTGTTTAGTTTATTATTTATTTGCCCTGCCATTGCTAAAAGTCTATTTCTAATTAATGCCTCTATGTTTCCGAATTCCCAAACCAAGCAAATTGATACTCTTTCAATCCGTTTTAAAATGTTTGTTCAGTCCTCAAGCGAAGCCTTAAAAATAACTAGATTTTTGCCCAGATTTTGCCCAAAAAAATGTCCAAATCTGGGCAAAATCTGTGTTCCATTTTTTACATTATAAGGACATTTTTTTTATTTCCAGATTTTTCATGAATGACTTTACTTTCACTTTGGAAATAAAAAAAAAATGTCCTTATAAAGTTTTAAAAAAAAAACTGTGAAAAAAAAGTTGCAAATCTAATTATCTAAGTTAAAGCAAAAAAAAAGGTGTACAATTAAAAAAAAAAAAAATTAACGTGTTTTTTAGTGGGGTAGTGTATTTATAGTTGTGAGGGTAAGAGGGAGGGGTAAAATGGGGATAAAAAGATGGACTTAACAGTTTTTTAACGGAATTGACGGAAAAGGGGGTATCTGACATTTAGTTTTAAAGCAAGGGAGCGCAGTGGAATTTCAGAAACCAGAGGGGAGGACAGTGGCATTTATGCAAACCTCAGGGGAGGTTAGTGAAATTAACCCAATGTTCTAAGATTAATTACTATTAGTACCCGAAAGAATACATATTTTCCAAAAATTACGCATTGTCATCGATTAATCACTCATCAAGATGCTTAATAACAAAATAATACATATGTTTTTGAAGAATAACACTGTTCTTGCAACCCAAAAAAAAAAAATTTTTTTTTCAACCCGGGGGTGGCACGTGCAGTGGTGAACGTAGTATTTGTGTCAAGTAGGGCCGAATCATGTGTATTTTCATATTCATAAAAAAATATTATTTTGCAAGTATTTATCGCTACTTGCGAGGTCTGAAAAAGAGACGATATAATATGAATGTGCATAGCCACCATTTGATTTTATAAAAGCAACCTAAAAAATGATTGATAACATGAAATTTTGAGGATTTTTACCCCACACAAATAGAGATTTTGAGAATTTTTTTCCACTCAAGGGACTTGCAGGGACCAATCACATAGATTTTTTCTTAATTAACCTGAAAAATTAGTATAATACGTGAGGATATTTGGAGTTGTGCAGGTGACAGGGTCCCCCCTTAAACCCCCTTAATACCGCCCCGGGGCACATGCCACCCCGAGTCCCATACCAGCTCCATCCCTAATTACCTTGGAATCCGATTTGGTTTGTGAGGTTTAATGTCATGCATGTTAGAGTGGGATTACAAAAAACAACCCAGCTATGCGTACATACACACACATGTACGTACGCGCACGAACACATCTTGACTGTCCATTTCAGGAATCGACGGTCCGGATTAAAAAAAAAACTTTTCCATGAAAGAGTTAAGAAGAGTTTTTTTTTAACTCCGGACCATCGTCCTGGAGCATTATCAGTAGCCTTCCGCACCATATCTAATTATATATGTTCTGTATGTAGATCTCAAACTTTTTCACGCTAAGAGCATCACTAGTGGTATACTCAAATACAAAAATACTCAAAGATGAGTATTTTGATACACAAAAGAGGCTCACAATGGTATTTGGATAAATACTCAAAGTTAACAACATTTGTTACAAATACTCAACTTTTGACATTCGGATACTCAAAACTACCAATCTTTCTCAATAACCAAACCTCAATAACTAAATTTTGGGGACCACACCATATCAAAAGTAACAACATTCTCTCTCCATTTTTCAAATACTTAATTCAAAACTCAATTTTTTTGCACTTTCTCCCAAAAATTGAAATTATCAATTTTTAATATTTACCAAAATATGTTCAAGATTGATCTCATTTTAAACGTGTTGTGAATATCTTTTAAATGGTAATAATATTAATATATATGTACAAATATATATGTACAAATTTAAAGATGTGCCCATTTCATGAAAATAGAGTGAATAGTACTTTTTTTATTATGGACACAAATGAACCATTGTAGAAGGGTAGATACTCAAACTTATAAACCAATTAAATGAATACTCAAAATGTGATGTGGCAATATTTGAGTATCCATATTTGAGTATACCACTAGTGATGCTCTAATGTACAGTGAAGAGACCTCGTACGTGCTGGAGCGTTGCGTTTAACAATGGTCTCCTTTCCTATGGCTTACACCATTAAAGGTGAATGAACATGATCTTCAGTTGCACCAAAAGAAAAAAAAAAGGGTGAATGAACATAGTGATGCTTATGGCTAGCCTAATCTCCTATTCTCCTTTCATTCTATCCAACCCTAATCCTAACCATTCCGCAAGACAAAAATCTGGTGGAATGTAAGGCTTTGATGTTGGAATCTAGAATACGGTTGATATATGTTAGAATTTGAAACTACGTACGAATATAGTTGCTGCATTATGCAAGAATTTGGTCACCGGTTTTTTTTTTTTTTTGTGTGTGTGTGTGTGGCTTTTTGGTTGCTATTTGCTACACTAATAGGAATGAGGAATGAAAAATAGCTAGGAATGAGTTTGCTGCACCGTTAGGAATTAGGAATGAGGATTGCAGAATGAGTTTGGATGAGTCTGTTGCACTATTAGAAGTGTGGAATTATGTGTAATTCGTGAATAAGATCCAGTACAGAGCCGTAGGACTTTTGGCCCGAATACAAATTTAATTTTGCTTGTTGCGGTGAAAGAGACGAAGAGAGGGGGAGCTTAGCTGGTGTTTGGATGTTCGGCTTTCATGCTACTGCTACTGCTGTTTGCTTTGTCTTAGTTTTTCTCTGGCTTTGTATTATTGACAATGAGTTTATCTTATTAATGAAGTTGTTACGATCATTTCAAAACAAATTAAAACATTTCTGTATGTTAGAAAGGCGAAATAATTATAAGCATTTTGGTATGGATGTTGGGATTGATGAGTTGGCCTGAGAAGCAGGAGATGGAAATCACGCAAATTCCGTAAGTGCAGTGCAGGCAACTGTGGACTGGTGCAGAGTGGGAGCTGCAACCACCAAGAAGTTCAATTTATTAGGCCTACCACTCCATAGTACTCTGTCACTGTCCTACTGTAGTACTAAAATAACTAGACTCCTCCTCCTCCTATATTTTTAATTTTTCTTATTTTTGGGGATTATAAAAACTGGGTGACTCAGGATGATCTCACTATTCAGATCAGACTCTCTCTCTCTCTCTCTCTCTCTCTCTCTCTCTCTCTCTCTCTCGTCTTGGAAATCCTCCTGAGACTGACTTGCTCCTCCTCTCTAACAAGAAAGAAAGAAAGAAAAGATTACAACATGGAGTAGTGCATTATTTATGGTTACACACGCAAGCACGCATACAGCTGATTTGGCAAAGTTCCAACTTGGAAATTAATGGCGTTGGCATGCATCCGATTTCCTCCCTCCCTCCATCCATCCATCCATTCCCTATCTACCTCTCCATGCTCGATCGCTCCTATATTCAATTCCCCCTTCCCAACTCTAAAATCTTAGCTAGATTCACATCGTGTGCTCATCTCATAGATTCGACGTTAATAGAGTTGGAACAAATATTTTGTAGATTTATATAAACGGGAAATAAATATTCAAAGCTTTGATTATTTTTATAGACGTGTTAAACTGAAAAGCTAATGAAACAAACAATTTGGATCAAACTTTTAAACGTAATAAATAAAGAGATAGATATGAAAGAGAAGGGTACGGAGGAGAGGTCCTCATCCCGCAATAATTAATAGCCCCTTCCTTGCCTAGCATGTCCTTCCACAATCTCTCTTTGCCTGCTGCTTTTTTTCTTAAGATGGTTTTTCCTCTTACGGAACCCCTTTTCGGGTGGCCTTGTGTTTTCTAGTAACAGAGTACTCTAGACTCGCTTCCATCACAATAAATACTCTCTCAGTCTCTCTCTCGATAATTGAGTTTTCAATACACACACACCTTTCCTTCTCCTTCGGTTTCAGTGCTCTTACCCTCTGGCTCTATATATTAGTACTCCACTAGCATACATGTTGCTACATACAACAGCCCTTTCATTCACACCTCTACAATACTCTCTCTCTCTCTCTCTCTCTAAAGAAAGAAGAAGGAAAGACACACTTTGTGGGAGGAAGGAAGGAGGAAGAATGGGAAGGAGGGAGAGAGGGAAGATATATGTATATATATGTTGGGATTAATGGAAGAAGAAAGGATAATGAGTGAATTACTAGTATTAAGGGAACTAGAGGACTACATGAGAAAGGAGGTCGAGGAGGAGCAAGGAGGAGGAGGATTATTGCCGCCTGGTTTCAGATTCCACCCTACTGACGAAGAACTTATTACTTTTTACCTGGCTCCTAAGGTTTTTAATAATAAGGAAAACACCCCAGCCACTTTCTTCTTCTTCTTCACTACTGGATTAGTCCACATGATCCCTGAGGTGGATCTCAACAGCTGTGAGCCTTGGGAGCTTCCAGGTATATATATACAGTACAACATACAACGCTTGCATCTTTCTCTAGCTAGGGAAAAAAATTATACCCTTCCTTCCTTAAATTAATGCAGAAATCATTAGTTAGTTTTTGTGAGCATCGTACGTAGTAGCTGTAATTAATTACACATCAATTTTTAGTAGAGTACTGTAAACTGCATGTGAGTAATAGTAATATATACACGTGCGTGCATGCATGCGGCAGATGTAGCAAAGATGGGGGAGAGAGAGTGGTACTTATTCAGCTTGAGAGATAGGAAGTACCCAACAGGAGTAAGAACAAACAGAGCGACGGGAGCTGGTTACTGGAAAGCAACCGGAAAAGACAGAGAGGTGAAGACTAGCAATGGTGCAGCAGCATTGCTAATTGGGATGAAGAAAACACTTGTCTTTTACAAAGGCAGAGCTCCCCGTGGTGAAAAGACCAAATGGGTCATGCACGAGTACCGCCTCCACGGTCACTCCTCCTCCTCTTCCTACTATCCCAACCACCACCACACCTCCAAGTCCAAGGTAGTAGTAAAATAGTACTAATAATCTACCCTTCTACACGTTGCAACCATGAACACTGACCGATGTGTAGTTTTGCTTGCTACTCCCTCCGTTCCTAAATAATGTCCCTACTTTCTCTCTCTTACCTTTTTTTAAATCAAAAAATGAAGTACTTTCGTGTATCATTTTTCGAATTTTTTCGCACCGAATTAAAGTACTTGTCAAGTACTTTAATTCGGTGCGAAAAAATTCGAAAAATGATTTACGGAAGTAGTTCATTTTTTTATTTGAAAAATGGCACGACTTTTCGTAGTGGAACATTAATATGGAACGGAGGGAGTAGTATTTATTATATATATATACACACACATATTTGAACCACTGCTATTTGTTACTCCCTCCATACCTTCATGTTTTTTCGCTATTTCTTTTTTGGCCGTTCCAAAATTAATGTTCAATTGTGAAAACTAAGGACCAAAATCTGGTAAATTTTCATTTTTGCCTTTTGTGATTTGAGCAAATGCAAAGTTTGTCTTTTCCCAAATTAAATTCAAAGTTAGGGGGCAAATTTGAAAAGTTCAACATTGTGAAGTACAATGATTATGTCCCAAAAAAAAGTTGAACTCCCAAAATGGGATTAATATTAACAAACGAAGAGAGTACTTATGTTTTGGCTAATCCTATCTGGTATCTGTTGATATTTGGGTGTATCACTTGTGATTTCTACGTTTACAGGAGGAGGAATGGGTGATTTGTAGAATAGTTGATAAAAGAGGAGATAAGAGAACCCAACTAGTATTTCAAGGCCAAAGCTACCACCAGCAGCACCACCTATTCCAGGAGGCATGTTCATCTCCCACCACAGGATGTTCTTTAAGTACCCCATTGCTGGAAAATACAACAATAACAACAAAATCATCAACAGCATTGCTACGGGAATCTCAATCTCATGACAACCCTTTTGATGTGATGGATCATCAAAATCAGCTCCACCAACAAAATTCTGACCACCTCCAAACGCTCATGAACAACCCAATTCTCTCCTCCTACTTCCCAGTAAATGAAGGCTGTTTTTCACCCAATCCTGTCCATGCCATCACCATCACCACAATAATCCCAAACAATAAAGACAACTACACCAAGTCCAATAACCACATTAACCACCCATCAGTACCATCATCATCATCATCCAACCTCTTCAACTCCCACCTTTCACATCAAGAAGAAGCCACAACTGCTACTATTCCAAAACAGTACTGCTGCAAGACAGAGGCCAACTTTTCTGGCTTATTCCAACTGCCCCACGCTAACTTGCGGCGGGTACATGATAAGGTGGTTCACTCTGCTGACTACTCTCCATTTGCAAATCCACTGTTTTTGGGGATGGATTGTGAGATAATGACAATGGAGTGGTCCTCCTCCTCCTCCTCTTCATCAGCTGCACCAGTTACCACCACTGCAGTTCCTGTCATGCCAACAACTACAACTACTATTTCAATGGCAGCTTTCAACAATTAATAATAGGGATGGCAATGTCATCCAATTCCAAACCTCCGTGGATCCTCCTTCAGTCCTCCCCCTCCTCCTCTTCTTCTTCCTTCAGTCAGACTCTGGCCTTTGGATCTTTAAGATGTTCACAACTTGATTTTCTTAACGTTATATTCGTACTTGTAGCTCTATTTAATATAGTGTGTGTGTATATATATATATATCTCTCTCAATATCTGCATATAGACAGAATCCAAGGTGTAAGTATTTTGGAGTATTATTGTACTATAGTAGAGTAGCTAGGAAAGGGGGGGGGGGGGGGGGGCCAGTCTTGGGTCTCTACCCATTTTATCAAGCCATGCACGCAACTATGTCTTATTGGAATTCTTGGATGCGGCAATTACTAGTACTAGCTTTTCTGCATTTTGTTAATTCCTTCTCACGTAACTTGTTATTATTGGAGGTGATGCTGCAGCTCAAGATTTTATTACCCCATGAATGCTCGTGGCCTTTTGCACGTCTTATAGTGTTGTTATTTATCTCTCCGTCCAATAAAATTTGTCTCTCTTTTTAGAAATTCAACTTTTTAAAGAAACACAATAATTACACTGTCAAATAAACGAAAGTGCGATGATAGTTTGTTTAACCCTGATTTATTTTTCCTCCACTTTTACTCCTATATTTGAATTTAAATATGAAAATGAAGAGCAAGTTAAAATGGACAACAATTTTAAAATATTCTAAAAAAAAGATGTACGAACTTTTTGAAATGGAAATATGCTTATTGGGCCTGTGGTGGTGAGCAGGGGTGGAAATTTTCGACACGACACGAGAACACGACTCGAACTCGACACGAAGTTAGCGGGTTAGGGTCAACTATTTCTGACACGAAACACAAATATGACACGACATGATAACACGAAAAGTTAAATAGATCGGGTTAGAGTTGATTGAATTCTAATACGAACACGAGATAGCACGACAAACACGACACGATAATTTATGGAAGGACACGATAACCCGACATGAACCTGACACGAAATTAGTGGGTTAGGGTCCGCTATTTTTGACACGAAACACGAATACGATTTGACACGACACGATAATACGAAAAACTAAACAGGTTGGGTTAGGGTTAAAATTTTTTTGACTCGAACACAAGATGACAGAACACGAACATGAGACAATGCCCACCCCTAGTGGTGAGTAGTGAGAGTCGTGTTTGATGTGACAACGTCAACGTGGATGGGATTGTAGTTGTTTTGAATTTGTTGAGGGCTAAAACCAAAAAACAAAAAGTTTTGGATTTTGCTGCGTTACCTTTTTATTCAGCATTGATGAAACGATTACGGCCTGTTTGGCTGGGGCATTAGAGCCCGGATATAAGAAGCGGGGTGATATGTAGTCCTGGTCCCACGATTAATCTACTCTTTGGCAGCTCTCCTTCTCTCCCCGACTAAAATACTGTTCATCATCCATCTCCAGGCGCGCCTGGATTTGCGAAGCACTCCTTGACCCCCGTCGTTGCCTAATCCGGGTGATTTTGGTACGAAATTGCCCCTCCAAATCCACCCTCTCTCTTCTCTTCGATATACACCAGATCGATTCATTTTTTGGGCTAGGGTTCGTACAGAGGATAAGAAGGAAGAGAGAGAGGAGGAAATCGGTGGTTTTCAGAGACTCCATATCTCGTCTCACTCTTTCGTTTTGTGATCCATTTGACAGGTAATCATTCATCCTATACACGATTTGGCGATCTGGTTTTGCCCTATAATTTGTGGGTTTCATAGATCTCGGTTTTCCCTGAGATTTTCTGGGTTTCATACATCTCGTTTGCCCTATTATGCCGTAATTTGTGGGTTTGATACATTTTGATTTTTCCCTAACAAGTACTTGGTTTCATAGCATGTTGTTGTATTCTGGTTTTGCCGTAGTTTCTGGGTTTGATGCATGTCGTTGTTCCCTGAGATTTCCTGGGTTTCATACCATCTGGTTTTGCCCTAATTTCTGGGTTTCCTTTCATATGTGTTTTGCCCTAATTTCTGGGCTCTGTTGGGTGATTCTACAGCCCACAAATGTTGCTGATGTTGCCCTAATTTGTGAGATGGTTTTGAGATCCCTGGTTTTGAAAAATCTGATGTTGCTCTTATTATTTGCCAATGTGATGTTGTACATGACCTAAATCTGAGCCCCAAAAACTCTTGTTGTCATAATTTTGATTGTGCCTAATCTGAGCCCTAATAATATGATGTTGTATTTACACACAGATGGCGAGATTAACAAAACGTGAACGAAGAAACAGGTCAAACCGTGAGGCAATGTTAGCTGTGATATGTTACATGAGGGTTGTCAATAGTTATTTGCAACTTTACATGTTAATTACGGACTTGATAGATGAAACCATTCGACGAAGGGAGCGGAATCCTCCTCTTATTGAACAACCTAACATATACCAACAACAAATTATGAACCTTAATAGGTTAGTACGCGGGAGTGACAAACACTGTCACGAGCAATTGAGGGTTGATAGGCATGTGTTTATGAAGTTGTGCCTATTACTTAAGCAAAGAGGCTTAGAGGACTCTAGGAATGTCACTCTAGTAGAGAAAGTTGCTATATTTTTGTGGATTCTCTCGCACCATACCAAGAATAGGCGTACCACTTTTCAATTTTGGAGATCGGGGGAAACAGTTAGTAGACATTTCAATGCAGTTTTGTTGGGTGTGTTGAGGCTTCACAATGTCCTTTGGCATCGTCCCCAACATGTTCCCGCAAATGAGCCGGATGCTAGGTGGAAGTGGTTTGAGGTACATGTGTGTACAAGTTTGAATTTCAATATGTTCTATTGCACTTTATAAAGAAAACTTCAGTACTAACAAATTTCCCTCATCTCTCGTAGAATTGTTTGGGGGCTTTAGATGGTACATTCATACCTGTCCTCCCCCCAACTGAACACAAGGCCCGCTATAGGTCAAGGAAGGGTGACTATGCTACAAATGTATTAGGAGTGGCTAGTCGAAACTTACAATTCATATACGCGTTGTCTGGTTGGGAAGGGTCGGCCACAGACTCGAGAGTGCTCCGAAACGCCCTCGTGAGACCTCACGGGTTGAAAATCCCAAATGGTACGTGGCTTGAATTTTCGTGATTACACTATATGTCCACACTTGAACAAACGTACTCATGTAGGCATTCTATGCCATTTGTAGGTCGTTACTACCTTGTCGATGCCGGCTACACGAATGGGCCGGGGTTATTGGCACCGTACAGGGGTCAAAGATACCACATTAACATTTGGAGGCAAGGACACATGCCCCAGAGTCGAGAAGAGTGCTTCAACATGAAGCACTCTGCGGCAAGAAATGTGGTAGAAAGAGTATTTGGGGTCTTGAAGATGAGGTTTGGGATTTTAAGATCTTATTCTTACTACCCCATTAGAACTCAATGTCGAATCGTCACTGCATGTTGCCTTCTCCACAACTTGATCAAGCGAGAAATGGCAATGGACCCTGTTGAACATGAATACACGTTGTGGGAGCAGCAACATATACATGATGTACCACCAGAAGAGTACATTACACAAGTTGAGACGACAACCGAATGGACTGCAATGAGAGATAACTTGGCAACCCAAATGTACAACGATTGGTTAGCTCATGGGCAACCCATTGCCAATTAGGATGTTATTTCCTACCTTGTGTTTTCAATATTTGTCATTCCATTTGTAGACATGTGTAATTGTTGTAATAACTTTCTTATTGGTAGACTTATTAAACATTTCATACATTGGGTGTAGTGTTGTAATAACAATGTCTTTCTTTCGTCACTACGAAAGCCTATTCAAATGTCATTGTCCTTCAAAAGCAGGTGCACAAACCTAATGACCACTCAACCACCTACCCAATCAAATAAAACCACAAAGGAGGGAAAAGAAAAACAAACCCGTAGGCTATGGACCGCAAAGGAAGAGGAGGCCCTCCTCTCATGCATGTTGGATTGTGTGAGTGATAAGTTTAGGGCCGACAATGGTTTCAAGTCGGGGTTCTTTGTGGCTGTGGAAAAAGAACTCCAAAAGCTCTTACCCGGGACCACTCTTAAAGCTAACCCCAACATAGAGTCCAAGGTCAAGAATTGGAAGGAGAAATATGGTGTCATTGCCGATGCCATTCGTATAAGTGGCTTTCAATGGAACCATGTCACTCAATCCATTGAAGTTGATGATGACTCGGTGTGGGAGGAATATGAGAAGGTAACTCCTCATATCTTTCAATTTGTTATGCCAAGTTTTTTGTTGCCTTTCAAATTTTAAGACTAGGCATTCCATGTAATGGTTACTTGTGTAGATCCATACCAAGGCGAAAGGGATGAATGGGAAGCGGTTTCCCATGTATGAAAGTTGGCAAATCTTATTCGGGAAGGATAGAGCAACCGGTGAAATGGCGGAGGATCCACAAGAAATTCCCGATGATGATGACCACATTGAGAGCACTACTCACTTCAATGACTTGGAACCGGGGTATGTTCCAATGTATGAAAATGGTGAGCCCTCTTTCATACCTAGTCAGAACTATGTGGATCTCTCATGGGGTTCGGAGACCGCCAATCCCACCACTCCAACAAGTGCCAATCCGACCACTCCAACAAGCAATCCCGGGCTAATTCCGCCAAAGAAGAAGGCAAAGCCCACAAAGGAAGGGGCATTGCATGACACAATGGCAACCCACTTGGCAAAGAGCAATGAGGTGTTGGAGAAGATTGCGGATCGGTTGGGGTATGAGAAAGAACTCTCCACTAAAAGAACTGGGGTTATGAATGAGTTATTGAAGCTTCATCTTGACATGGATGATATGTTTATCGTGAACGAAATAATTTGCGAAGCGGAACAAAGGGTGGAGACGTTTTATGGCTTACCGGACGAGTTGAAACACCCTTGGGTGATGAGGGTATTGGAGGGAAAACTATATGGGAACAAGTGATGTCTAAGTTTATTGAACTTTATTTAGTTTAAGATGAGACTATGAAACTTCTATATTTTGACCATTGCATGGGCAATGATGATGTTGGCACTTTATTTAGTTTAAGATGAACATGTATATTTTGGAACTATGAAACTTGTATATTTTGACCATTGCATGGGCAATGATGATGTTGACACTTTATTTAGGGCAATGATGATCATCCAATTGGGCAATTATGATTGTTTTGCTTGGGCAGTGATGAATTTCAAACTATATGTATATTTGTCTCTGTGGCTTATGATGGTCTTCATGGCAACTTAAGTTGCATGCAGTTGTAACAAAATTCTGAGCCTTATTGTTCATTTTCAGATTTCTGGGCTATTTAGTTTAAGATTTCCTTATTGGCAATCTCATAAATATGGGCAACATAAATTCAGATTTCTGGGCTGTGTGATTCCAGTTATGTGGGTTGTGTTTATGCAGTTTTCTAGGCTGTGTTATTGCAGTTTTGTGGGCTGTGTTATGCAGTTTTCTGGGCTGTGTTATTGCAGTTTTCTGGGCTGTGTTTATGCAGTTTTCTGGGCTGTGTTATTGCAGTTTTCTGGGCTGTGTTTATGTAGTTTTCTGGGCTGTGTTATTGCAATTTTCTGAGCTGTGTTTATGCAGTTTTCTGGGCTGTGTTATTGCAGTTTTTTGGGCTGTGTTTATGCAGTTTTCTGGGCTGTGTTATTGCAGTTTTCTGGGCTGTGTTTATGCAGTTTTGTGGCCTCTGTTGTTGCAGTTTTCTGGGCTGTGTGAAAGCAGTTTTGTGGCCTCTGTTGTTGCAGTTTTTTGGCCTCTGTTGTTGCTGTTTTCTGGGCTGTGTTGTTGCTGTTTTCTGTAATTTGTTGATGCAGTTTTGTGGCCTCTGTTGTTGCTGTTTTCTGGGCTGTGTTGTTACTGTTTTCTGGGTTGTTCATTTCCAGTTTTCTGGGCTCTGTGTTGCAGTTTTTTGGGCTCTTTGAGTGCAGTTTTCTGGGCTCTTTGAGTGTAGTTTTCTGGGCTATTTGCTTCTACTTTTCTGTGTTATGTGAATGCAGTTTTCTGGGCTCTTTCAATGCAGTTTTCTGGGCTCTTTGAGTGCAGTTTTCTAGGCTCTCTGATTCCAGTTTTCTAGGCACATTTGGAGGCAGGTTTTTTGTGTTCTATGAATGCAGTTTTCTGTGTTTTGTGATTGGCATTCTGGCTATGATGAATTAGGGTAAATTTATTAACGGGAAAACTACGTTGGCGGGGCAATTTATGACGGTCAAGTTGGCAACATAAATTGTAGCCATGTGGTTCAATGTCAGTGATGACTAATTTCTGAGCCAAAAGGTAAATTGAAAGAGAGAGTGTGTGTGTGTGTGTGTGTGTAGGTACATGTGTGTACATTCATTTACTTAACCCAGAAAACTGCATTCACAAAACTTGAGCCTTTTACTTGCTATAATAAGGGCAAAATCAGATGTTGAACATGTATTTGATGAATTTTGGTGGTAGTTGCTGTTACAAACGGGTAGCTGCTCCTTATGATGTCTTGTGTTCGCATTACTTCATTTATTAAAGGCTATGATGATTTCAAATGAATAGGCTACGCACTCGTAATATGGGGCATGTTATGATGGCCAACGGATTAATCAGCGTGTGGCAACATAATTTGTTCTCCAACTTGTGCAATGTGTGCCGTAGTTTGATAAATCTGAGCCGAATAGATATAGTCAACTTGCTCACTATTTGTGCCCATACGTTTGCGATCACTGCTTGTTTTCGAATAGATTATAGAATGGCAGGCCAACGCAGAGAGAACAAAGGGTGGTGTTTGTTGGACACCGTTCAGGGATCTACGACACTTGGGAGGAAGCTGAAGTTCAGGTTAATGGACAAAAAATTCAGGAAGCTGAAGATGAAAATTCTTGTTTCTAGTAATTTTCATCTTAGGTTTTGTAGCTTGTATTTTGTTGGCACTTCTTTTTGATGCCGCATATTTTTGTATGCTTCAACAGTGTGTGTGGACTTGAAGACTTGAATCGTATTTCGAAATGAAGACTTCTTTATTATTAAAACAAATTTATTTGAGATCTACTACACCACTCCCAAACAAACATAGATTGTTAATTTATTCTTCAAACATCCCACTTCAACTTCAATCTTCATCTTCTCCACCGTTTTGAAGTGTAAAGCAATAGCGCCATTGATTATAATAGGGAAATTGTTTCCCATTCCAATTTGCAAATCCTCGATGACCCTACATTAAAAACAAAATTAAAAAAACTATCAAACCTACATTAAATAAACAATAATATATATAAAAGTTATGCAAATTGGCAATTTCTTACTTGGACAAATTGATTCCAAACTTCAACGTTTTCCACCACCAATCGGTTTTCACTTTCATCCCATTCAAAGCCATCACGTTGAAGTAGCTGATTAACAGAGCGATAAATGCGCGCCCAACCCTTAATCTTCCCTTCTATATGAATTTTCGTAATACCACTTTCAGGGAAAGAAACTTGCATATGATTTTTTAACACTTCCGAATATGATGGACGAAATCCAAAATCACCTTGCCAAACACCCTCATCAACAAGGGTCGTAAGATATTGGAGCAAAGTTTGCTCCTCAATCTCGCTCCAAGTCCGGCGTGCCATTCAAACCAATTACATAACAACAAATATAACACTTGTTTTTTTTTTATAAAAATACCAAGTAAATAACCAAAGGACTCAAGTTAGGTATTTATAGGAAATTTTTGAACAACCATTCAAATACAAACCCACCATTCTTTAACCCATCTAACAATCCACCAAATATTCATCAATCATACATCATCTACTCTCCATTCAACCAAAAAAAAATTATATATATATATATATATATATATATATATATATATATATATATATATATATATATATATATATTAAAGAAAAAAAACAAACAAACATTTTCACTCAATCATAATTAATTAATATTTAATTTTCTTTTTTTCCAGAAATAATTAATTAAAAAAATTTTGCCGATATTATTTTTTTTGAAGTTAAAATTTTATTTATTAATTTTTACGTATTTTTATATATTTAATTTATTTATTACGTATTTATTGTAATTTTAATTATATTAATCGATATTTAATATTAAATTACCAATGTGGGGGCAATTCTGTCATTTTCCATCCTATCTTATCATATCCACCCTCCAAATCCCCCTTCTCAAAATACCATCCAAACACCTCATTACAAATCCACCCTTCTTAAGAGGTGGGTCCACCCTTCTTACAAATCCATCCTCTAATCCACCCTCCTTCTATATCCACCCAAAATCAAATCCACCAGCCAAACACCCCGTTAGGTCCCTGCCATGCGGGGCCTCGTAGGTTAGCTTTTATAGCGTATCTCACCACTCTATCTATGTGCGTGTGTGTGAACAGTAGTGCGTTTATTTATT
Organism: Vaccinium darrowii; assembly: GCA_020921065.1. Lineage (NCBI taxonomy): Eukaryota > Viridiplantae > Streptophyta > Magnoliopsida > Ericales > Ericaceae > Vaccinium > Vaccinium darrowii. The sequence continues at coordinate 947,489 of CM037155.1, forward strand.
CGGATGGATAGATACACTCTAGGCTATGATTAGAAAGAACGAACATGCATGCATGAAGAGTCATGAACTTGCCTTTTTGAGACGGACAATCATCGTTCTGTTCCAACTTTCATCAATCAAGCATTGCTCCCATCCCATGTAGGGCCTCTTCTCTTCTCGTCTCTTCTCTTTCCTTTCCTTTTGGGGTTACCAAATGAATGGATTCTTCTGTTTTGACTTTAGGAGGCAGGAGGGACTAGGGAGCTAGGGAGGTATCCTGATTAGCTTATAGATTATGGAATATGGGAACATAAATAGATATTCCCACAGATGCGTCAATTGATAATACTAGTCTAGCTACTTGATTTCAAGCCCAACTTTTTCTATTACATCATACTCCGAAGTTGAAAAAGATTAAAATTGGTAAATAATTCAGCAGTCTCAAGCATAACCACATAGTGCTCTGGTTCATTCCAACATTATATATTTATACGGGGTTCATAAATTTAGTCGTCGTCCCCATGAGAATATACGATGCTAGAGAATTCCGGAACATCACGTGATCGTGGTCCGGGATAATTAGACATAACTAAGTAAAGAATCAAAGCAAGTAGGACACAATTAGAGACACCAGGGCCGGGATTTGGACTTCCATTCAAACTGCATGCTCCCAAAAGTAAAGTACACGACACGGGAAACAAGATTGGGCATGCATGATGCATCAACTCAATATGAGCCCATCCAAATACTATACAAGAAATTTCTTCTAGCAAAGCGCCCAAAGAAAAAAGCAAATGACGAGACTGATGGCCGAAGCATCAAATCAAAGAAACAGGAAAGCATAATTGCAAAATCCAAAGTATAACGGGGTGTCCATGTGGATGTGTAGGGAATTCAAAGGATACAAGAGAGTAGGAAAGGATACGAATACCTTCTCCTTCAAACCAACTGAAAGAATCCATGCTCTAAAAACCCTAAACTTCCCAAATCAAGAGAGGCAAGTGGCCATAACTCGCCAATTCAGAGAAGAAGATTAGGCTTAAACCAGACATCCAATTTTACAAAACCCTCACTCTAATTGGTGGAAAAGGTGTAGGGTCCACCACAAATTGATGTCATGCTTATTAAAAAGTGATGTGATTCCGTGGACCCTACACTTAGGGCTGTAAACGAGCCGAATCGAGTCGAACCCTATGAGGTTCGGGATCAGTTCGTTAAGGCATGAGTCAGGCTCGAGTTCGGCTCGGGTTTGATTCGAACCTAGACAAGTGGGCTCGAGTTCGGCTCGTGAAAAAAATTCAAAGCTCGGGCTCTCGGCTCTGTAGGGCTCGTTAAACTCAAATGAGCCGAACCGAGCCGAATTAAGGCTCGAATCAAGCTCGGTAGGGCTCGTTAGCAATTTAAAATACAAACTGAGAGGGGAAAGAGATATGCTTCAAAACAATGTTACATCTACCACAATAATCAAGAAATTAAACAAAAATAAACAAATCTACCACAATAATCAAGATCAAAAGAAAAAGAACACAAGAAAAAATATTGAGAACTAGAACTAAATAGAATACTCTAGTTAGGGATAAAACTCATCTGTTCGTAGTAGAATACTCTAGTTAGGGATAAAAGAAAATAAAATTACATAAAAGTTTCTCAACTATAAAATATTTACATGTAGACCCCTAAAGTATTATTAATTATATTTTGACCTAAGGTTCGCGAGCCTAACCGAGCCGAATCCACTTAGGTTCAGGTTCGGCTCATTTATGGAACGAGCCTAATATTGAGGTTCAAGTTCAGTTCGTTTAGTAGACGAATCGAACTCGAACGAGTTTTTACCGAACCGAGCCTCGAATAGTTCGCGAACGGCCCAATTCATTTACAGCCCTACCTACACTTTTTTCCATTAATTAGGTGAGGGTAAACAAATTTGCACTCATGAATGAGAGAGTAGAAATGATGGCAAGGATTTTGCGTAAAGGAACTCCTTGGCTTTCTTTCATCCTCTAAATTTCCTTACTAGTCCTATATTGCCATAGAACCATGATATGGATTATAGACCACAAAAGCGGAAAAATTTCCGTGATGTTAGCATAAAAATAAATCCTGTGTATGCACTGAAAGTCAATGAACACAGTTAATAAGCGTAGTAATTACATTTACAGCACCTATCTTGAACATATATACACAATCTTAAGGAAATTTTCATGAGTATCACAAGGGCTGTGGTTCGCATATGATGTGATTATATATTATGGCTCAACTTAGTTGGGTAACATATTTTTGGTTGTAATGCGTTGGCATGTTGGAGGTAACTTGCCCTGTCCCCTTAACTTCTTGTTCTTTTATCGAGTTAATAAAAGTTCTTCCGTTATGGAAAAACAGATAATCTTGCTCCGAATTTTATTGAAAATGGCATCTGCCTAGACACATAGACAGTTATTAGACGGACCATTGCTTGCTTTACCCTCATAATGAATTCTCAATCAAACAATTGAATTCTAAGTGACCATATGTACACCAACCATCTCAGCAAACTTGGGGAGATAATGAAAATTGGCAAGTGCAGACGATAAACACAAGAAATAAAATCAGAGAATAAAGAGTAAGGCGTGGAATGCGAGAATTTGATCAGAAAGTTTGAGGGAAAATGGGAATTGAAAGTGAAAGTGGGTGAGCGAACCTTGAGTGAGGCCGACGGTTGGGGAGAGATCTAGATCCAAGTCAATATTACTTGGAAGAGGAATGACGATGGTGGTTGTTGGAAGAAGAGGGGTAGTTGGGAGGAGAGGAGAAGAGAAGCGACCATGGCTCCAGGAAGCACCCCGTATTTGGCTACCCCGGCCAGCTTTGCCACCAGCGCCTCTCCTCTCATCAACCAGAACGCCATCGATGATTGATATATCTAGTTAACACACAATGACACACAACCTCCACTTCATAGAGGCAACAAGCAATCAACAAAGTCTTTGTACGCCCACTATTGGCTCCATTTGGGCTGCCAAACGAACCTACCTGTTTTTTCTACATGTTGGGCCTGCCTAAACAAGCGGAGTAAACACGGACCCCATATATAGCTCAGATTTTTACCACTAAATCTAGAAAAGAGGCATCTAATTACCATTAAGGTAAGTCACATGAAAAATGCCCTTATGGTAGTGAATAATTTTTCTCATCGGGGAGGTCTTGGAAGGCGGCTCCTGGGCCGTTAATTTCGACAATCAACGGCTTGGATTTCATCTCAACGATGAACTACTTGGATCTATAAGGACTCGAATTCATCCGACCTGCCGCCTTTCAGGGGCGCCCTCCAGGGTTCCCACATCCCTCTCAATCACCTATATTATCCTTCATTTTACACGATTTCAGAACACAACACCACATGAAAAATACCCGTATGGCAGTGAATAGTATTTCTCATCAGGGAAGTCCCAGAACCTAGAGGGCGCCTCCTGGGCCGTTGATTTTGGCGATCAATGACTTGGATTTCATCTCAACAATGAATGGTTTGGATCTACAAGGACTCGGATTCATTCGAGCCGCCATCCTATAGGGGCACTCTCCAGGATTCTCTCATCCTTCTCAATCGCTTATATTATCCTTCATTTTACACGATTTCAAAACACAACACACCTATTAAGATCTCTTGCTCCTAAGAATCAAATAGTAGTATCAAAATACTAGCACGACACTTTAAGCTTGTGAGTAAGAGAATAGACTTGAAAAATGACCAAACAAAAGTTGTATGAGAAGCTTTAAATGGAATATGAAGACTAATTTCATAAAAAAATAAAAAAGTTTAGTTGTTTGGACCCTACAGCCCCTCTTTGCATTATACTATATTAGGAAATGACAAACAAACCTAAAGATTACAAGGCCTTGGACGCTAATTCCCACATTTGCTAATAAGAAAGTGTACAACACAGCCGAAGCAAGTGTAAGGAAATAACATAGCCCAAAAAGAAGTTACAAATGCTCTATCAGCAACCAAACTTCACAGAATTCCTTCCATTCTGATTTCTGTAGCATGGAATGTTGGCGTACATCTAGACTTCAACTTTCTTTTGTAGACAACACAGAAACGGGTAGAAAATTTTGTGTGCTAGACGGGTACTGCCACGTGGAACCTGTCAGTGCATCCGAGCAGTCCAAACGTGTTTTCGATGGCCAAGACTAGTTGAGTTCTTTATTTTTGAGAGTCAAGAGGCAGGACCCACTTCTCCCATGTGGACAGCCACGTAGGCGCCAGGCAAGTGTTGTTGGGGTGTGAGTGGTTGTATGTGCCTCTAGCATTATTGTTCTAGAACCTAAGGCTGAAAGGCCAACCAACCAACCCCCCTTTGTTTGAACTTTCCAACTCTGTGTAAGCTTGATGGACGTTTGCAGAGGCTGTTGGGGTTTTTTCAAAATAAATAAGTCATTATTTTGGGTGTGTTTTAAAATATTCGTGTTCCTATATTAGTCTCTTTTTATTTGTGGAGAGTTACAACCTTTTGTGTTTAAGTCTAAGAGTTGTGTTAATTAGTTTGTGGAGAGATCAGAGAAGTGATTTTTTATTCTAAAAATTGTGTCTATTAGTTGTACACTAATAGATGTGTTGATTGGATGAAACCCAAAGGGAGACCCTTTTAATTCCCTAAACCAATGGATGCATCCATTATGTCCGAAAGGTTGGCAGCATGTAATTGCATTTGTTTATAGCCATCAATTGCCTTTGGTATAAAAGGCATGGCCGAATAGCTGCGTCATGGCAACTGAAAAGATACCAAATGAAGAGTTGCTTTCTTTTTAAGGGGTGTAACTCCTTAGACAAATGGTTGCATCCATTTGCGAAAGATTGCATTTTTTCCGTACAAGTGAGGCCTATAAATAGCTCTAGGCACAAACCATTTGGAGGGTGTTTGGCCACCTATTTTTTACCTTTTTGATTTCTACTTTTTCCATTTTGGGTGTTTGGCACACTTGACTCAAAACTCATTCTTTCAAAATGAGTTTTCAAAATTGAACAAAGGAGAGCAAAAGTGAAAAAGAGGTTCAAAGGAGTTTTTCACATTTTCAATTTCTACTTCTCACAGTTGGTGGACTGGAAAAGACCCTTTTGCCCTCAATATACATTTCCTCCTTTCCTCCTGTAAACACTTCTCGCTGGTTCAAATTTTTTTTCTTTTTTGCAATTAGTCCTAAAGCTGGTTCAATGCTCGTGTAACATTTCCCACTGGTTCAAACATTTCCCACTAATCCACATCATTATTTTAAGTACGAGAGAATTTTTCTCCCCCACGTCCAAAATTTCAGTTTTTGGGAGACATGCATTGATGCAATTACCAAAAAAGAAGAGCAAAAAATATTTTAAAAATCATAATACATTTGTAAGAGCTAAAATATTTCCTAAAGTATGTTTTTATGTATGCATTTTTAAGTGCTAATTCGCAAATTGCCCACTGTGGCTACTGGCTACTTGGAACTTCCAGATCGTATTTTGTTCGAATGTGAACTCTTTGGTTTTGTTTTTCTATTTTCATAATGAAATAGAGGCAATAACTTTTTCTTTAAGTAATATTTGATATTTTATTGTAACAATATTGGATAAAAAAAATGTATTTTCAAAATTGGATGGGTCTCATTTACAAAAATATTTCCCAATTAGAATTTTAAAAAAATGGTAAAAACAATATTCGTGTACATTTTTATAGCATAATTAATAATAAGGGCAAAATGGTAAAAAATCAATCCATAAGTCATTTTCATCAATCTTCTCCCAAACACTACTACTTTGCAAAATGCATTCTGTACATTTCTCCCAAACACTCCTCCCATATTCAAAACTCATTATGGCCATAATCCAAAAAGCAAAAAAGCCAAAAAATTGAAAATGAAAAGCTGAAAAGTAGACTCCCAAACACCCCCTTGGTATCCAATTTTTCACTCACAAAAATTCATCATCTCTTGTCCAAATAATTTGAGCGTTTATTCTGAGTTTTGTTGTCTTGCAAGAAACAAACACAGTGGTTCTTGATTTTCTTATTTTTCACATAGCGGATATTCTATCTATTTTCATTTGTGCAAACGCAGACAGAAAAAACTTCGAGTTCGGTTTCGTTGTATCTTGAAGGCGGATTTGCTGTAACCCAGTGCACACCATTTGATGGGGGCAAATACTGTATTTAGGAAATCGTTGTTTCAACGCGCCTCAAATTGTTTTTTCAGAACAAATTGAAGCAGCAGAGACGTCGCCATCATCATCAATTTTTTCGGACCGGATTTCCAAAAGAGGCGGCCCAGCATTTTGTCTAATGACTCCAAAATTACAATCCATTAGAATACAGACAATTTAATGACATGGGACCAGATTGCTTTCACTTTCCAATAACTTGGAGTAGAGTATTTTTTGTGAATCACAAAAATACAAATAGAACGATGGACCAACGTAAGTAGCCTATCCTTCACTCCTTACCCCGATACGAATTTCTTGGTCCACAGAGCCCCAGCCATTCACTCTTCATTCATGGCCTTTTCTCCTTCAATAATTATCCCTTCATCACTCATCATCTCCCTCTCTACATTCCTTCTTATCCTCCCTCACCTTCATTTCCATCGCTCTTTTTGTCTCTGCACCCTCACTTCGGCACACACACACACTCTCTCTCTTTCGAACCAATTATGGCTGCAGAGTACTCATCGGGCAACAAAACTCCCAATACCCACCTCCTTCAAGAACTCGAAGCACTCAGCCAAACACTCTACCAAGCCCCAGTCACCACCAACCGAAGAACAAACTCCCTCGCTCTCCCCCGCTCTTCAGTTCCTCCCATCCCAATCGATGACCTCCCCCTCCCTAAACCCACCCATGACAAACTACTCATCAACCCGAAACCTAGGCAACGCCGCATGTCCCTCTCCCCATGGCGTTCCCGCCCGAAACTCGACCACGATGAAGGCAATAAAGAACGGTCCAAGGCACCTCAACGTCAGAGAGAAGTCAAAAAATTGGACGACACGGCTGCTGCAGCCTCTTCTGATAAAAAGGGGGGGCTTTGGAACTGGAAGCCAATTCGAGCTCTCTCCCACATCGGAATGCAGAAGCTGAGCTGTTTGTTCTCCATTGAAGTCGTAACCGTTCAAGGCCTCCCGGCTACCATGAACGGTCTACGGCTCTCTGTTTGTGTTAGAAAGAAAGAGACCAAAGACGGCGCAGTTCACACCATGCCGTCAAGGGTCTCCCAGGGAGCTGCTGACTTTGAGGAAACTCTGTTTATAAGGTGCCACGTTTATTGCACCACCGGAGGTGGAACGACTCAGCTGAAATTCGAGCCACGTCCTTTCCTGATTTACGCGTTTGCTGTTGACGCTGAAGAGCTTGATTTCGGAAGAAGTTCTGTGGATTTAAGTCACTTGATTCAAGAATCAATAGAGAAGAATTCAGAAGGCACACGGGTTAGGCAATGGGACACGAGTTTCAACTTATCAGGAAAGGCAAAAGGAGGTGAACTTGTTCTGAAATTGGGGTTTCAGTTAATGGAGAAAGACGGAGGGGTTGGAATTTACAATCAAGCTGGAGGGCAGAAGTCTAAAGGGAAAAACTTGACATCACCATCATCTTCTAATTTCGCCCGAAAGCAGTCGAAATCGTCGTTCAGCATCGCCAGTCCAAGGATGTCTAGCCGAGCGGAAGCATGGTCGCCTTCGCAATCAGGAATGGCAGCCGATATGCAGGGGATTGATGAGTTGAATCTCGATGAGCCGGCTCCTGTGCCGTCAACTTCTCCTTCTGTCCAGAAATCTGAAGAACCAGAATCAAAGATGGAGGATCTGGAACTTCCAGAATTTGACATTGTCGACAAAGGAGTTGAGATGATTCAGGACAAAACTGATCAGACAGACGAAGACCAATCTGAAGAGAATTCCGACAAGAGATCGGTTTCGAGTGAGGTGGTGAAGGAAGTTGTGGTGCATGATCAAGTCCATTTGACAAGATTGACTGAGCTTGATTCTATTGCTCAGCAGATCAAAGCTCTAGAATCTATGATGGGAAACGAAAAACCTACCAAAACAGAGGAGGAAGAAGCTGCATCACCGAAATTGGAAGCGGATGAAGAAACGGTAACAAGGGAATTCCTTCAGATGCTTGAAGGTGAAGAGGGTGATGAATTAAAGATCAATCAGCTTGATGTTTCTCCAATGAATTTGGAAGGAGGAGCTGCTGAAGATTCTACAGAGGATGAATCAAAGGTTTTTATTCCAGACCTCGGGAGAGGCTTGGGGTGTGTGGTTCAAACTAGGGATGGAGGCTACTTAGCTGCCATGAATCCCCTAGATACTGAGGTGGTAAGGAGAGATACTCCTAAACTCGCAATGCAGATATCGAAACCATTGGTTCTACCATCCGATAAATCGAGTGGGTTCGAGTTATTTCAGAGAATGGCAGCTAGTGGGATTGAAGCACTTAGTTCTGAAGTTCTATCTTTGATGCCTGTGGATGAGCTCATGGGTAAAACAGCTGAACAAATAGCCTTTGAAGGAATTGCTTCGGCTATTATCCAAGGGAGGAACAAGGAAGGCGCTAACTCGAGTGCTGCCCGTACTATTGCTGCAGTTAAAACCATGGCAGCTGCAATGAGTACGGGAAGAAAAGAGAGGATTTCCACAGGAATTTGGAATATGAGCGAAAACCCGTTGTCAGCAGACGAGATTCTAGCATTCTCGTTGCAGAAAATAGAGGCCATGGCAGTTGAAGCTCTAAAAATCCAGGCGGAAATGGCCGAAGAAGATGCACCCTTTGATGTTTCTCCAGTCAGTGGAAATTCGACTCTGTCGTTAGCTGTTCCACTTGAGGATTGGATAAAAAATAGCAGCAACACGAGTTTTGGTAATAAAGAAGAGGGAGAATCAGCAACCATCACAATATCAGTTGTTGTCCAATTGCGAGATCCTCTAAGACGATATGAGGCGGTTGGTGGCCCTGTGATAGCGCTAATAAACGCAACAATTTGCAATGATGATAATCCTGGTAAGTATGAAGAGGAAAAGAGGTTTAAATTGGCAAGTTTGCAAGTCGGGGGTTTGAGAGTGAGGAGTAGAGGAAAGAGGAATGTGTGGGATACTGAGAAGCAAAGGCTAACTGCAATGCAGTGGCTTGTGGCATATGGATTAGGCAAGGCAGGGAAAAAGGGAAAGCACGGTTCCTCGAAGGACCAGGATTCACTTTGGAGCATTTCTTCGCGAGTAATGGCAGACATGTGGCTCAAGCCAATGAGAAATCCGGATGTCAAGTTCAACAAGTAAAGAGAGCCTTCTTGATTTTCAAACTTGTGTAATTTTCCTACAATATTTTCCTCAAAATTGTTCTCGAATAGTACTATATATGTTTCTATAGTTTGCACAAACTCACGGTTATGTATCTAATTCCTTGCAAAAAGTTTCTAGACTGAGTTGATTTGGTTACATGATTTGATGGAGTCCTTCATTTTTATATGTAACATTTTCGTGCTACGCAAAGTTAATAAAGATATAGAGGGCATAGTAATAGTGAACAAACTTGTATACATATATTCAAGGACTGCTTTTGCAGCAAATTGCTGTTATAGTCTAGTTTTTGGTTGTTTTGATTCATTCCCCTAATTCTTATGGAATCATTGATGGCTGCTCTATTGGCTGGGCTTTTTTTGGTCTACTATTAATCAGTGAGGTTGTTTTGCTTCTGAATTTGCCAATGGTCCTTGTTGGGTGTTTAATTTGATTTCCAGGCTATCCCCTTGGTTAATAAATCAAACCTCACGAGAATCCCAAGTATTGCTCTAAAATCACTCTTGATTACAGCATGCCATACAAATCACGTCCTACGGAAATTCAAACAATCATTTACCTGGTATGGAAACCACAACCCCCCATCATCGGTATATGGTGGACATTGTCGAAGTATTATGGGTGATAAATAAAATAACTCTGATTTCACATTAAGTCCGAAAGAACCCACTTATACTATAGTACCGATCCAGAGCTGGGCAAACATTTACTACAAACAGTTGAGTATCATTACAATCCCGGTCAAAGCATAAAGTTAACAATGCCCTGCCATCCTGTTCACACGGTGGTGCCTGTGGTGACGGCCTGTTCTCACGGACAGTAGCTATGGCTCGAACCGGACATTCCACAGGCGGGTCGGGAGCCCGTATGGTCACGCCCAAGGGAGTCTGCAACGCTGGTCGCCCCCTCCCACCCTTTTTGCTGATCAAAAAAAAAAAAACAAAAAAAAAAAAAACAATGCCAAAAAAAAAAAGAAAAAAAAGAGAGAAAAAGCAGCAATAGTGCCGTAGCAGCTTCAAGAAACAAAGACGCCAGTCCATGTGAAAACGGATCACACCCCATCATTCTTTCTCCCTGAAAACATGCAAAATACTATAAGGTAACGCTCGCATGAGATATTGAATGTAAAGGTTACAACGTGTCATGAACGATTAAATAACTCATAAAATAAGACATTAACAAATCGAACTTTGGATAAGCTTCCAATAAGCAATTCAATAGGCAAAAACTCTAGATAATGGTGCACGACCAACAGAAAGCAACTCTAAATATTACCGGGTCAACATCTGGTTGCAAAATCATGTTAAGGTTCACTAGGAACCAGAGACATCTCAAAAATGCAAGTATAAGAATGCTGATTGTACTCTAGCAGAAGTAAAAATGCGTAGTGTGACCAACATATTACCAATCCATTTAACAAAGGCTCGACATCCATAGAATTCATTGAAAAGTAGCATTTTATAAGTAAAGAACCTGTTAATAATATGACTTTACCGCAAAATTTAAAAACCGATAATGTAGCTGAAGGAATGCAACTGTTGCCAAAAAAAAAATGAAACTAAAGGACTGCAATACTCACCTCAATTTCAAATTCGGTCATGGATTACAAATAAATTAAGTGCCAAACATGCAATTAGCAACAAGTAATTGAAGAACAAAAATTAAACTAATCTCACAAGGCTCTAGGGATGCCCAAGGCATGGTTCAAGATAAACGTTGAGGTCCCAAAGAAGTGGTGAGGCCAATTACCGAAATGTGATCCTCTGACCAGTCCAGGGTATTTTGGTCAACTGGTCATAACCTTTTCTAAACTTGGAATTAGAAATCAACGCGGTTATGGGTACGCACACTTGAGTATGCCATATGCAGGCCACTCATCTCAACCATCGATCTCAAAAATCAATGGTCCGGATTTTAAATAAACTATTCACGCGAAGAGAAACTCTTCGCGTGAATAGTTTATTTAATTTCCGGACTGTCGAAAAAACTTTTGGACGGTTAATTAGAAATTTATTTTGCATTTGGCGTACACAAGCGTGCGTACTCATAGCTTTTTTAATTAGAAATTTAGACCAGTAACATTGCAAAGTACACCTCTGGGCATTCAATTGAGAGAGATATTTTGCCCTCAATCGGACTCCGGATGGTGGAGATATGCTTGTCGAAAGCTGGCACCGAGAGTCTCTGCTCTCTGCCCAATTGGACATGCTCTGTGCTCTGAAACTCCGGGTCCGAAATACATATCAAGTGGTTAGTACGCTCGAGCTATATTCGAGCGACTTGGATGCAGAACAATACCAACTTTGGGAAAACCCTAAAATTCGAGTTCCAAGTCCTCAAACCCACCTTCAATGACGACAACCACTCTCATGACTCATGATTTAGGGTCTATATACTTCAAGCATCAACCAATGGTCTTCAAAGCTTTCACAGAAGCAAATATATGTGCAAGACCAAAAAAACTCCACTGATGACTACCTAAGGTCTCAATCCTGCAAAATATTTTAAGATCTACATGCAACCTTGAACACATAATCCTCACCAAGAATTCAAAACTGCTAAGTCAAAAACAAAGAATATAATGTAGAAATCCATGGCTTCACAACACCCACCCCAGACCTCCATTGTTGAGGGTTCTAAGGTCTCTCTACAAAAAAAAAAAAAAAAAAGGTCTCCCCCCCCCCCCCCCCCCCCCCCCTCTCTCTCTCTCTCTCTCTCTCTCTCTCTCTCTCTCTCTCACACACACACACACACACACACAAAGTGAGGCAGATGCTGATAAGATGTGTGTCCTGATGTGGGTTCTAGTGTTGAGGGAGTTATCTAGTGTGCTTGGTCCATAGGGCCATGTGCCAAACTAACAAACCTCCTACTAAGAAAGCCTAGCCAACAATAGACTAACACTGCAACAATACCAATGTACATAGCTACCTAATGTAAATACACCATTTTGTCTACTTTACACAACCCTAGTCCTGATGGGGGTTCTAGTGTTGTGGGAGTTATCCACCGTGCACCATGGCCATCCCTTTGCCAGTGCACTTCCATTTTCTCATTGCCGGTGAGGCAGACACTGATAACAACCCGAGTCCTGATGGGGGTTCTAGTGTTGTGGGAGTAATCCAGCGTGCACCATGGCCATCCCTTTGCCTGTGCACTTCCATTTTCTCATGGCCAGCGAGATCCCTGGCAACAGCGGGTCTAGTCATGGTGATTATGAGTGGATCTAGGCACATGCAACATGTTTACACCGTCTTCCACGGCTACAATAGATTTCGACACACGCAAGTCTCTAAGTTCTAGTGTCCCTCAGCATAGATTTTCTATTCTGGTATATTTAGAAGTTACATCATTTTTGTGTTGTTTGGTCTTTCTGGTAAATTTTCATTGTCCTCACGTGTCTTGTTCTCCATTGTCTTTCCCTGATATTTCCTTACAGGTCATCCTTTTATACCAAAAGGCTTGTAGGCTTTCGCATTCTGGAATTTGAATTTACCAAGAAAGTAGAAGGAAAATAATCATATCTTCTTTGAAAAATGTCAATACAGAATAATCAGACTGTCGACTCCCTACTGGGCACCAACATCTCGGCACCAATGCTGAAAGTTCACGGATAGAAAATCATAGGAGATCCAAGAAAAATTCAAAAAATCAAGTCAAATATTGCTCAGATGAAAGAGGAAAAGGCAGCATGCTATTGAGGATAATGACCCAATGATGCAGGCTATTAGAAACTCAAGGCAAAAAATAGATATAACGGCAAAATATGAAATCATAGTTTTGGTTGGTTTAGGAAATCTCCAAGCCTGTATAAGCAATGTAATGTTTCTAATATAATGGAGTTGAATATTAGAGAAGTTCAGATCTTTTCAAGCTTTTTTTGATGGATGGTGTAATGTAATCAAACGCCAGGTGTGATGCATAAGGCTTCTAGGATTAATTCCTAGAATTATCGTCTTCTTCTCTTCTTTCTTTTTCTTTCCTTTACATAAAGCCACCCAAACTATTGTTCACGGGTACTGTTCACAGCACCAAGAACAGACCTGTTTTCGTCCCGTTTCTCATAGTTAGTTATGCTCCACATCACCCGAGTCTACTCAGAGATGAGTTTTGGCAGTCTAATTCATTCAGTACATTTAGTTGTGCTCCTAATCATTTTTTTTTTTTTTTTTTTTGTGTGTGTGTGTGTGGGTGGTTGATGAAGAACATTTGTAAGGATTGGATTTCCTTTCTTCCGACGTTGGTTGTATTCTGCAGGCTTGCCGCGTGTGTCGTGTAATTCCTTATTTCCTATGTCTTCAGTAGGGGATAAGTAAACGTGTTATCTTTTGCAAATCATGTAGCAAAAAGGTGGAGAAATACAAGGGCCTATTTAAGATAATTGAACAAAGGTGGGGAATCCAGCTGCATTATCCTTCACATGCTTTGTTACTTTCAACACAGTGTCTTCTTTATAATCCTTGCACTCCAAAGTGAAAAATTAAATAGACTGCACCATAAACGTCTCATCGGTTTGGTGTTCATAAAGCATAACAGGGGATTAAAACGTCGATGTCATACACAAGATGGAATTGACCTCACATACATATTGAACATTGGTGACAGGAAGGAGGTATTGCATGAGAGGATGGATGGAGATGTTGAACTGGTGTTTGGTGACGATGCATAAAGGTGTAGAGAGCAACAAAGCAACTAGAGCAATAATGTCAACACGGAAAAAAAGGAATAAAATCTGTTGAGGATGATTAGTAGATCCTCCTTGGGATGAATGGAAGTGCAAGCTGAATGATTAGTTTCTTTAATTTCCATTTCACTTTGTTGGATGCTTGCCTTTAGATGAATTTAACATTCAGTTCTTGTCTATGCAAAAATTGTTGACTACTATCATAAGCGGTAGATGTTTTATGGTATTTTTAAATGAGTGCCTCTCGCCATAAATATTTAAGTCCTCTTCATAATACTCCCTCCGTCCCTTTTTAAATGTAGACATTTCCATTTTGGGATGTCCCTAAATAAGTGTGTAGTTTGAAAAGTTAATGGGTAAAAGTTTGTACAATTATCATTTTGCCCTTTTAAAAAGTTAGTGGGTAAAGAGTTAATGGGGAAAGGTGGAGGATAATTTTGGAAAGTAGAGGTAAAAGTTGATATGAAAAGTGTAAAGTGGAGAAAAAAGTTGATGTGAAAGGAGTAATGATGATGTTTCTTTAATAAGTTGGATTTACGAAGTAACACTTTTAAAAAGGGATGGAGGGAGTATCATCCAAATTATGAGTCGAGTCAAATATCCTCTCCATTATCAGCACAAAGAACTCGAAAAAGTCTTACCTAAACCCATGTTTGCATGAGTTTGTGAACAAGGGGATACTATGGTAAGATAGAAACGGCTAACAGCATGTCATATTGTTCCTAACCCTTCTAAAGTTTCATTACGTTGGAAAGGGAGAGCTCAAGGAACATTCAGTTCGTTCTCACTTCCCTTAAATTCATTCCACTGGCATCTCACTTAAATACTGAAACAGGAGGAACACTTTCTACTTAATCTGTCACAAAACCCACTAAATATACTAATACATGTTAAAGTTGTAAGACAATATCAAATTTTAAAGGCCACCACCATAATATACCTCGGAAAACAAAAATGGTGCAAATTATTCAATATATATTACAACTCAACCAAGCCCAACAAAACAGGACCCAAAATTCTAAGAAGAGGGGAAAACTACCAGAACCAAAGAAAATATGTCTTGGTCCTAGAATTTTGAAACCATACCCGTTAAAAATGTGCGAAACAAGCAATTTATGAGCACCAAAGAAAAAAGGATAAGTGAAGTGGAAAGTCATATTGTGACACTGAAAACTTGAACGAGAAACAATAACCCAAGGTCCAAAGCAAATTTAGGATACGATAAGCAAAGGCACTTTAAGAAACAATAAGCAATTGCAAGCGTCAACCATATCTCAACATCATTCAAATTGGAGATAGGAAAATGAGTATTCAGTCTTCATTTGAAAAGCAAGTGTTCTAAACCGATGTGATATAGCAATGTTAGACTTACTTTCACTGTCACGCATTTCGTTTGATGAACTAAGAGCGCGCAAAAACTCTCCTGCAAAAGTGACACCAAACGAGGCATAATTTTGTATTCAGAGAAACAAATAGATGACCTTACACATATGCAACACAGACACCAGCACACTCACACCTAGATAGTTCGTTCAAAGCAATACAAGCCTTCAAACTGTCTCTGAACAGTACGCACCAAAAAAATTAAATCAAACTGTCTCAAAGCAAAATAATATGCAGCAAAATCTTAACTGAACCTGATAAACACCAAAAAGGATATCCTGTACTCTGCCCCCTTTTTGATACCTAGATAGGATCTAATAGTTACTTGTAGGTACATATTGAGTATCACAACTAATTAGCAATGTGTGAAGAGACCACCCAAGCTCATATGCTAGTTTTGGAGGTGATGATAAACTATCATGGGACAAGCTCCAAGGTTTCCCTGCACGGGAAGAAGTGAGAAAAGGATCCAAAACATAGGATCGCAATGAGATAAAGGGCACTTAATTAAACAAAGGGGAAGCTAATGACCAATGAATAGTCTTGTCTAATAGCCTCTGAAAGCCTTAGTTCTGATACCATGTTAAAGCATCCAACTCAAAACAAGTTTGGGATGAGTAGAGAGGCCGCTTAGGCTCATATAATATGTTTGAAGATAATAATTAATCTAATGAAGCTCCATCGTAATGAGTTGAGGTTTCCTATACCTCCCAAAAAAGTTTGTAAGTATCCACATTCACAATCTGAAGCTCGACCAATAGGGACTCTCATATTGAATGAAAGGTGAGATAGACAGCAGAAGAAGTGGGAATGAAGATGCTGCTCTGGATGATCAAACTCACGTGGATGCTGGATGGCCCAGACCCATTACCTTACCAAAGCAAGGCTGGGTTCAACAAAACTTTGCCGTCCAACTAATCATCCATCGGGTTCACCCATCTCATGCTAGCTTCCGAAGTCTACTAGTTTCTCCCTTTCCTTGCTTACTTCTAGGACTAAATACCACCAATATGATTCACAACAACATGCCACCAAAATATGTCTAATGGTTTTGTGGCATGCAAGAACTAAAAGCAATGCCAGGCTTGCATTGTTCAAATACTTCGCTCTGTACGGTAAAATGTGGCTTTGAAGATTTGCCTTCGAGGTGCGGAGCTTGAAAAAAAAGGTGGTGGTTTGGAAACATGGCCAGAGTCTGGGGTGTAGACTTCCCAGTGTTAGTTTGTGACAGTTTAGGATAGCTTGGGAGATCCTTTTTCAGCATATCTTGTTTATTCCAAACGGATATACAGTGCAATTCTGGAATCCCTAAAACCCTTGCAACAACTATGAGAAGAAATATCCAGTAAGTTGTTTACTCATTATTTAATCGATCAAAAGTAAATCTAAAAAACCAGAGAAAAAAATCCAGCCTATTAACTGTTAAGCCTTTCCCTGATCATATTGAAAACCCAGAACATAACTTTTCAGCTAAACTGCTAAAGAAACCCAATACTAGCAATCGTGGGCAAAAAACAGAACACCTGATCTAATCAGTGTCACAATGCCAACGTGCCTTCGGCCCAACGGCATGGGAGGGGGGCCTAAGTGCCCAGGGGTGCGGTCTTAGGTCTGAGGAGATGGAACTACGGTTGGCCTGCGTTGTAATCTAACTACTAACTACTAACCACTAATGCTACCTATGGCCGGGGACATAAAAAAGAAAAGAAAAGAAGGCAGTGTCACAAGAACGTACTTTTATTTAACCAAGGCTTGTTTATTTGCAGTAAAAACTGATATAAAGATCAGGAATGATGGTTTAAAGGAATGTGAGGATCCAACAGAAAGAGGAAGACTTACCGTCATTGAAACCAGGACAAGTTTTGGTCAACTCTTTGGCATAGTAATCACAATTGATCTCTCTTGCGATCACACACTGCGCAACAACGGAGGTGTGGGAGAACAAAGACCAAAACAGCTCTTCTAAGTAAGACTTATTGCTCAGTCATATATGATAATGAGGGAAATAAACATTCCCCCAGAATAGCTCTTCCTAAAAGGGAAAATATCGGAACTTCATTTTCACTTCAATAAACAAATGAGCCCTTTAAACTTTTGTAATTAAGGCCACATATCATTCATTAGCTATTATTCAAAATAATCTATAAGCTACACAACATACCTTTTTGTAGACCCTCTTTAGGCTAGCACAATCTTCATTCTCATCTGGCATTTCAAGACCAAGATGGTCACTTAATCGCCGCATGCCCCTTATCAAAGCCGCACGAAACACCGATTCTTGAGGTTACAATGCATCCCCCGTTGTCCCAGAAAAACCAAAAATAAAAAAGAAGGAAAGAAAGCATGTTAAGGAGAGAGTACTTGCAAAAGCTACAATATATCAATATTTATTTATACATTGCTCCTATAAAAATAAAGCAGCTATATTTACCTCTTTCGACATTGCTCCTACGACTTGTAGTGCCCAAACCCGTTCCTAACACAAACAAAACAATAAAATCACGGAATGGCAGAAAAATAAGAGCCATATAACTCAATTAAATGATGGAAAATAGATGGCAGATCAATCACTACTTCATATCAGATTTTGTTTGTTTGACCTTCGAGAAATTCTATTTTAACTTTCAAATACACGAAGTCGAACGCACCAGCATGTGTGTGCGGTGTGCCACGACAATTCAAACTCGGAATACAGATAAAGGAGGAGAATAGTGGCAGAGCCACAAATTGAAGTCTGAGGGAGACGAATTATGAAAGAAATTTCGGTTCAAATATTTTTTCATGACTAAATCTAGTCATTCGAAAATTTATGGGACGATTTTGATAAATTGAAAAATTAATCTCAAGTATTATTGTTGATATCATTCAACAAACACAATATCATTATCGCATGATATAATTCACCATCATTTAGTGTTCTCGGAATGGAAATTGTTCTTACATTTTAATTATTGTCGAAATTTCATAATTTTTTTAAGAACATCTATAAAAAAATAAAATATATATATATATATGCATAATATACTCAAAAATATGAATTTTGGCGGCGGTCCCTGTAGCTCCGGCCATGTGAGAACCATATAAGACGCTATTGAAACCAGACGCAGCCAAAAAAAAAATGAAGGCAGAGAGACCCCGCATCACTAACCTCTGCGACGAGCACAACCGGGCATGTTTGCAGATTCCTGCGAATGGGTAGTCATTGATTTCAAAAAACAGAAAGAAATTGCTAAAAAGAAGGTGTATGTACTATAAATTACTAAAAAGAAGCCCGTATATGTTTAATAATCCCAGGCTTCCCAGCCATTAGAATAGACGACAAAAAAACATATAAAAAACACAAGCAAACAGAGATAACTACCAGAGAGAGAGGGTGACGAATAGAGTTGAAGGTAGGAAGGTACCTGTATTGATCGTTGCCGGAGCTTTGTTTGGTTTTAGATACTATATGGTTTTGGGATGGTTCTGATTCTGATCGATTATTTTTGCATATTTATTGCAAGGTACCTATATATATTTAAGGGAAATTGTTACTTTGACCCTTGTACTTTTGAGTGTGAATCAAATACTCTTTTCAACTTGAAAATTAGACATCTGGACCCCTTTACTCAAAGTTAAAGGTGAAAATCAAGGTTCTGAATCTTGTACCGCCTTGGGTATCGGTTACCGTTTTGTATTTATTGGTATTACCTCTGTGTGTGTGTGTGTGTGTGTGTGTGTTGATATTCTCTATAAGGAGCTGTTAGATGAAAAAAAAAAAATAGTTGCAACGAAAGTAGATCATGTCAGAGTTTCTGTGGTCCAAATTCGAGATTTAAAGTTTAGTGAGAGAAAGTGATATTATTAAAATACTCCTACCAATTTCGATGGATAGAGAGGGAAAGTGATAGTCTGGCGATTGTGAAACAAATAGAGAGAAAGATCAGGTGATTCAAATTAGTAGGAGTACAAATCTAGCTTCTAGAGAGAGAGAGAGAGAGAGGAAGAAGAAGAAGAAGAAGAAGAAAATCACATAAACCTCAACAGCTGAGTACCAAACTCCCCTGGAAGACCGTCGATAAGAAAGATAATGACTCCGCCCTGAAACACATCATCTTTTTCGCTGCCAACGCCGGTAGAGATGTCAACACTGTCGACTTAAGCCAGCCGCACCGCCCTCCTTTTTGTCTCTGAGCCTTACGTCAATACCTTAGCCAAAACTAGTGCCGATGCAAAATTCTGGACAAATGAAGCTTTCTTTCATATCAGCTGGTATTGACCGAGTCCAAAATAGCTAGGCATTGAGACTACGACGGAATTTGAGGTGTATGGTACTGTTTTGAAGCCGATCTTGTACGTACCAACCAATACGGAACGAGATTCAAAACCTTCGTGAAAATAGTTTCCCTGCATTAAATGAGGAATTATTCAGTGTTCTTGTAGCACCACGTAACAGGTCTTATTTCAAATCGTTTGGTAGGCAAAACCGCAAAAGTGATGGATCATGGGGCGCAATGAGGATGTTGCAATCTTTGGGGGGAGGGATTGTAAGATCCCACATCGCATATGTATAATTAAGTAATTGATAAAGGTAATATTAATTTGAGGTTAACCTTTTAACCATGTGATTAGGCTAAGGGTTAGTAGGTCAGCCGACGCTGGTTGTTATAGGTGGTATCAGAGCTTACACCAATCGAAAATGTGAGCCGGCTCTCCCAAGGAGACGTGCATGGGTGGGCCTGACATGGAGGAGCTTGAAGTGCTTGTCGTGCTTTAACGAGTCCCCCATGAGACGAGCTTAAGGAGCTTGATGTGTTTCAGTACTTGCTTGCGATCTTGGATTGTATTGCAAAAGTTAATTCCCCAAGCATTGGGTTTAGGCCGGCGGTAGCATTAAAACCGATAAGACCGGGTCGAATCCACAGAAACCAAATGCGCTGAGCGTGATGATTGGTTCGCGATGATGGTTTTAGCCTTAAAGCGGCAAACTGTGATTTTGGAGTTTGTTTGGTGGAATTCTCTTGACTTTGAGAACGACTCGGAGATTAAAAACAACTAATTAAAGCAAAATACCTAAATGTTGTGTTTAGTAGCAAAAACAGAGGAGTTTCTGCCATTACAGCTCCCGTTGATATTATTTTGGCAGAAAACAAATTTGACTCGTACCAAATCAGAAAACTAGGGATGTTAAAGATTGTTCGGGAATAAAAATCCAAACAAAATTTATATACTCAGTGACATACAATTATTTAAAGTAAATTTAATCGTTCGGTCAATTGAAATCCAACGTATGATAGACATAAGTATTGAGGTGTGATTTCCAAAACCGAACGCAAACAGGATAAACAAAACATACGAAGGAGCCTACTTCAAGGACTGGGATCATTCATATTTTTGAACTTATTGAGAGCATCAAGCCAGCCAAAAGTCAAGTTGATCAATTATCGTTTGGTGTGATTGCGAAACTCAGTTATATTGCAAAAATAGTAGAAATGAGGTTTGTTCCAACACTGGAATCTTATTTTTTGCAAGATAAGATGAGTTAATGTTCCAAAATCATACTATCAAGTGATGGACAATAAACTTGATTTTTGGTAAACTTGATGTTATTAACGAGTTTAACAAAGTGAACGATCTCCATCATTGATGTGGGATCGTAAAAAAAAATTCAGGCAAGATTGTTCTCTCCAATCCATTTGAAGAGATTGGAGTGGAGGTAGATTCCTTATAAAGCTTCAACAATTTACTCCAACTTTAACAGACACACCTTAGGCAAAAAATAAAAAAAATATAACAGACACATGTTTGTATAAATTATATGGGGAAGTTACCAAAATTACCCCTGAGGTTTTTGGAAATTGTAGATTGCCCCCTTTTGTTTAGAAAATTACAAATTACCCCACTGCATAACAAGTTACCCCATGTCAGGATGTAGGCATTAGGAAATTGACAGAAACTATCTGACAATATTAAATCCTAATAACAAGTTTTTTTCACAACTCTATAGTCTTTCACAAACTATGAAATGACAATTTAGTCTGTGGTAATTAAGATTTGATGATACTAGATAGATTCTGTTGAATTTTCTAACAGCTACATCATGAGTGTGGGTAATTTCTCATGTGGTAGGGGTAATTGGTAATTTCCTAAACGTGAAGGGCCAGTCGGTATTCTAAAAATCTCAAGTGTGGTTTGGTTTCCTTATCAGGCTCTTTATATTTTACACAAAATTTAACCTCAAAAACATATTTTTTACTTTAGGAAGTCATTTTTTCGAAAACTCACAGAAGTATACTCCCTATTCCAACTTTACTCTATTAAACTATTCTTTATTTTCACTTTTACTTTTTCACTATTTCAATAACTTTCTAAATTTGTTTATCCTTATATGTTACTACCTTACAACCAAATTTGTTTTTAATACTCTAAAAATTTTAATACTTTACCAAAAGATTTTGTCGGGAAGAACTCAAACACCAAAACTCCTAATGATTTTTTTGTTGGGTTTTCACAGTGATATAAATATGTTTTAAATAGCCTTTTAAAAAATCATATTATTCAAATTACCATAGGTGCTATTCGAATAATCCTGTAGAAGTCTTTTTACGAGAATAAAAATCTAAAATAGTAAAATTAAAATAGGACATACAAAGCCATGTGTGTATTATAATAATAAATTGGTGCAAATTTTTATAAAAAATAATTCTCATAAAAACATCATGTTTTGCGTGTAAAATGCACGCTTCCTAAAAGGGGAAAGCAATATGGGACGGAGGGAGTATCAATTTTGATACATTAGATCAAGTATTTGGAATTATCCAATTTATTTGATTTCTGTAAAAGACGCTCAAAAAAATATTTTAAATTAATACTTAAATGGAGTAATTCAGATAATTTTCGTAGCTAATTTGAACAGCTTAAAAAAACGAAGGATGCTAGGCGTACAAAGGGAGGAAGCACAAAAAATGCACAGAGCTGTTCGGGGACCTACTTTTGGGTCCCACACGGATGATCCGAACCGTTCATTCATTTTAGAATGATTTTTTGAGTTGCTTCGCGAGAAATCAGCTCGATCCGACCCTCGTAAGTGGTTGATCCGAAATCCCCCCGTTTTCACCTCAGAAAATCATTCTAAAATGAATTAACGGTTCAGATCATCCGTGTAGGACCCAAAAGTGGGTCCCCGAACAGCTCTGTGCAGTTTCTGTACCTATGGGTCTGTACCCATAGGTTTTCCATAAAAAAAACTCATTTCGCGGAGAAATTTTTCAGTGCCGAGTGGGTATTACCCACATGATACCAACTCGGGAATCTAAGCCGCCCCATAACGTGATCCAACGGTCCAGATTTAGAGAGAGAAAAAGAAGAGAGAGAGAGTGTTCGGGTGAGAGGAGAGAGAATCGATTTGAGCCGTTCAAAATACATTTGGACAACTCGGATCATGCTTGGGTACCAAGTGGCAATATGACCGTGTCGTGCCGAGTCAAAAATAAATATTTAATAACTAGGAATTAACTTTTATTCCAGAGAATAGTGGTTAAGTCCGAGTGTCGATCCACGGAGACAAACTAGCTGAGTTGCGTTACTTCCAATTAACTTCTAATTTAATTCGGTAAACAGATGTTTGATTGGTTGTGCAATAATTAAACTAAAAAGTGCAATAATTAAAAGTGATTTAAATTGATGGAGAGGGAATCTAGGGTTTAGAATCCACTCCACCCTCGTAACCACAACTTTCGCATAGATTAGGTTGATAATCGAATCACCATGGATTATCGCTAGGGCTTGCAATCCCCACCGATAATCATCAAGAAAATATGTGTTTGTTAAAAGGCATAGACTATCCCATAGCACGGACCGTCTCACAGTGCGGCACGATCCGTCTTACGAGCATAATCTATCTCAGAACTCCAAACACAACGTTGAAAACAGTTATATGAACTGGTATTTGAAGGCCAACATACAAAAACGCAATAGATTTGAATGAATAAAAATACGATTCCATTGATCTATGAAACCAAATTCTGAACATATAACTCGATTCGATCAAAACCCTAACCTATGCAAAATAGAATGGTTACTTGGTGTAGAGTTTCATCCTCCCCCTAGATAGGGGGTTTAGCCGGCCATGAAGAGAGTTGAAACGCTTGAAATCAAAGAACTCGCGAAGAACATGAAGAACAATCAGTTTCTCTCTCTAGAGTTGTCTCTCAAAATAGTTCGGAACCCTAGCATTATGTTATGATGTTCTATTTATACTAGGAGACCTAAAAGTTACATAAAACGCGTCCAAAACGCTGATTTCCGTGCTCGTTTGACCGGACCAAGGCATGGGGGTCCGGACCAGAGAAGCTGGGAGCAATACGAACCCCCCGGTATGCTTCGTCCGGACCAAGAATTTTCCTCGTCCGGACGAAGGGTGCTGCAAGGTAGGATTTGTCGTGTTAAGTGCTGGTCCGGTCCCGGAAAGTGTTGGTCCGGTCCAGAGATGCTGCAACTTGAATTTCCGTTCCTTTTTATACACCTCTTTCCATCCTCGGCGCTTTCAAATCACTCCAAAACACGTTTTCCAAGTTCTTGAGCTTCTAAAACCTGAAACACCACAAACCAACTAATGCTAATTAGTTAACTACATAACCTAACTAACAAAGCATAAATTGGAAGGATTAATGGGTGCTTTTCAGCACCTATCACGCCCCCCAACTTACACTTTGCTAGCCCCTAGCAAAAGAAAGATTAAACTACTAAATTAATGCAGAGATAGTTCTTTTAAACCCCCGGGCGGCCCCAGTAGGACGAGTGAAGTCTCGTGAGGGTTTTCAGCAGTGATCACCCACAAAACACAAGGAGTCTCTCAACATGGAACCCGAAACCTGTCATGCAACTCGTCAATGTCTCAAGCTAAGAATGCACCACTACCACAAAGACATAATAGGCCAATATAGTTCCGAATGCCGTTAAGTCAAAAGAGAGAAATCATGGCACCTAAGTGTAGCGTGAGTGAATATGGGCCTTGATCACAAGTGAACAAAGAATGATCATTCTCTCCGGACCGAGCCTCGACTTCAATTCTCACCATGTCATGCACTCAACAAGTAAAATCGCTCGAAACAAGGTGCATTATAAACTCTCAAGTGTGCGGTTTGGAGGTTGTGTAAATATGAAGCAAGATACCCCGCACACTATGACACAAAAGAAACACTCTATATGGTAGACACACAATCTCATGAACAAACATCAAGTATTGGAATCATCTCAATCCACCAATCCACACCCCAACACCCTTAGAATCAAACAGGTCTTACCAAGGTTATAACATTAGGCAATGGATAAATTTGCAAGGTTAGGGTGAAACAACCATGTGTCCGAGAATAAGCAAGTATAACAAGACACTCATGTTAAGGCAAATATACAACGTGTGCCCCTTCAAACATTATTTCAACACCACCTCAGTATTACATTCCACCACCATTCGACCAATCCTCTTTCTGAACATTGGTGTCCCCTTTTTTTCAACACATGTTATTATTTTTTTCTTTTTCTTTTTTTTTTTTTTTTGGAACTTTATTTCCTTCAATTTGGGGACACTGCAAATCAAGCGCAAAATTTATCTTTCCCCCAAAACTATACCTCTACACTTTTGCCTTTCTCAACACACAATATGGGAGGTGGAGTTTAGCGAAGAAAAGGCTAAGTGTTTAATGCTCAAAATGGCTCGCAAGGGATAATGTAAACAAGAGAGACGAACCGGTTCAAATTCAAGAAAATGCCCATGATCATCTCCTAGGGGTGTAACATCCAAATAACAAATCAAACCCGAGAGATATGTGATGCAATTCCAATACTTTGCAAAAGATAATGAGATTGACAACAAATTAGTTTCTTTTCGAGACAAACAAAGAGTTATTTTGACACCTCTCCAAAAGAAAGTTTAAGGCACGAAAGCTCACTAGGGTATAAGTCTCCACTAATCATAGCCTTCGAGCACAAGCAAATCAAAGTTCACAAGTGATCAAAACCCAACAAATGTGATGTGCAATTGTGTCATGCTTAAGTGCCATGATGCCGCCCTTAAAACAAACTAGCAAATAGAACTAGGGTAGCACAAGGCATGCCAATGCAATAGCAACATGCCTCAACTCAGTCAATCAACAAGTAAGCATAACAAGCCCAAAAGTCCATGCCAAAAGAGCCAACTTTTTAAGATTTTTCAAATTTTCAATTTTTTATTTTTTTTGGTTTTTCAAGACTCTAAATATGCACAACGACGAAGTGGTCCCTCCCCCCAACCTAAATCATGCAATGTCCTCATGGAATGCAGAAACTAAAATATTAGGACAAATGACGGAGAGATAAGGAAAGAGATCACCTCGTGATGAAGAACTAAGCAGGCAAAAGAAGGTGTGGGAGGAGAGACCCCCCAACTTGAATGAAAGCAACCTGCAATATTAGATTGACAACACAAAAAGCAAAACAAAAAGAACAAAGAAAGAAAAAAAACTAAATATAAAAAAAAATTACTAAAAAAAACTAAAGACACTATGCTTTCGTGGATTTCGAACTCTAGTCACACTGTGAAAAATTGCTACCATGAACATATCACCCTCCTTCAAGCTCTCTTTCAAAAACTGAACTCGACCATGCCACAAAATTAGATACTTAGAGTACCGCAATAACCATAGTCGCATTAGAAATTTAAACTCCACCAAGTGCATAATCCGAATCGAATTGATTTTCAGACTGTTGACAATGTTCATTAAACGTGGGTTGTATACCAAATCAAAATTATCGACACCCAGAAAATCAATCTGTTCTAACTTGTTAAAACTTTGCAGTTGTGGAGAATCAATAGGATCAAACAAGTCCAAAACACCCTCACATGAGAGAAGCTCACATTCTAATAAAACCTTGTTCTCCATAAGAATATCAAGCTCCTCAACAATGACATCAACCCTAGTACCTGTAGAGTTAAAAACTGACACATCCACCTTACTCATATCTTCCTTGGACTCAATTTCTATTACATGCTTGTTCCTCGTGACCATTATTTCATTTTCTCGCTCACAATAAACCTCATTCACTTGCAAGCTCTCGACTCCACATGAACCCATCAGATTAGAAACGGTCTGACTAGGCAATATTTTCTCTTCTTTCTCCCCCGTGGAGTAATTGTCATGCAAATGTGAGACTGTGGAAATTTCCATTGGTCCAGTATCTATTGGCATAGATGCATGTGGTGAAGGTGTCAGCACAAGTTCTATGCCTTGGTCACTTGGCATGGTCTCAAAAGTAAAGCCCAATGAAGGAGGAAGGGAATCGACACTCCCTCTAGGTAACACCACCTCTTCAACCCTAGAGTTTTCAAATTTGGGGATTAATTGTCTCGCATCCCCTGTATTCTCCCCATAATCTATATCCTCTACCTGTTCAATATCCACTACCTTCCACGCATCCTCATCATGCCCTATGCCTACTTCCTGCTCATTATTCAATAACATTTCCTCATCCCATTGATTAATTGCAGTTTCTATCTGGTTTGCGTAAGCTTCAATATTTGCGAGAGATTGAGCTTGGGAGTGAAGCGCTTGGGTGAAACATTGATTATTAGCCTCAAACTCCTCAAGAGCTTGCAATATCTTTTCCTGAAAATCTAAAGAATATTTTTGAGGTGGCAGGGGAGCTGGTTGCTCATATGATTGTTGTGGAGAAGTAGGGTAGTAGGCCCATGGATCGGAAATATTAGAAAAATTAGACCTTGGGGATGTGGCATAATATGGGTCCGAAGGGTGTTGTGTCCATGAAAAATTAGCATGATTTTCCCATTCTGAATTATAACTGTTGGAGTAACAATCATAACTCGGTTCAGGAAACCATTGGGCATGACTAAACTGCTCTTGGACATATTCAGGATACTGGGGAGCATAGGTGTAGTCCATATTTTTTTTCATAACAAATCTAACCTAATGCGAACCATTTAATACTCACAGTGATGGTGACCTCCTTGGAATATTGCTATTGATCCGTTACGCTGCGCACACTCCTTGCAACCTGGACTATGAAAATCACACTAACAAACAAAATTAAAAGTCCTAAACCAGGAACCAAGATAAATATAAAAAAAAAAATCCTAAACTAAGAATTAAAAGAGAAATTAATCGAAACTAAGCAACCGTGCAAATTGTCCCCGGCAACGGCGCCAAAATTTGACCGTGTCGTGCCGAGTCAAAAATAAATATTTAATAACTAGGAATTAACTTTTATTCCAGAGAATAGTGGTTAAGTCCGAGTGTCGATCCACGGAGACAAACTAGCTGAGTTGCGTTACTTCCAATTAACTTCTAATTTAATTCGGTAAACAGATGTTTGATTGGTTGTGCAATAATTAAACTAAAAAGTGCAATAATTAAAAGTGATTTAAATTGATGGAGAGGGAATCTAGGGTTTAGAATCCACTCCACCCTCGTAACCACAACTTTCGCATAGATTAGGTTGATAATCGAATCACCATGGATTATCGGTGGGGATTGCAAGCCCTAGCGATAATCCATGGTGATTCGATTATCAACCTAATCTATGCGAAA
Source organism: Vaccinium darrowii (assembly GCA_020921065.1). Taxonomy (NCBI): domain Eukaryota; kingdom Viridiplantae; phylum Streptophyta; class Magnoliopsida; order Ericales; family Ericaceae; genus Vaccinium; species Vaccinium darrowii. The sequence goes on from CM037155.1 coordinate 975,392, forward strand.
GTTGTGGTTACGAGGGTGGAGTGGATTCTAAACCCTAGATTCCCTCTCCATCAATTTAAATCACTTTTAATTATTGCACTTTTTAGTTTAATTATTGCACAACCAATCAAACATCTGTTTACCGAATTAAATTAGAAGTTAATTGGAAGTAACGCAACTCAGCTAGTTTGTCTCCGTGGATCGACACTCGGACTTAACCACTATTCTCTGGAATAAAAGTTAATTCCTAGTTATTAAATATTTATTTTTGACTCGGCACGACACGGTCAAATTTTGGCGCCGTTGCCGGGGACGGCGCCAAAATTTGACCGTGTCGTGCCGAGTCAAAAATAAATATTTAATAACTAGGAATTAACTTTTATTCCAGAGAATAGTGGTTAAGTCCGAGTGTCGATCCACGGAGACAAACTAGCTGAGTTGCGTTACTTCCAATTAACTTCTAATTTAATTCGGTAAACAGATGTTTGATTGGTTGTGCAATAATTAAACTAAAAAGTGCAATAATTAAAAGTGATTTAAATTGATGGAGAGGGAATCTAGGGTTTAGAATCCACTCCACCCTCGTAACCACAACTTTCGCATAGATTAGGTTGATAATCGAATCACCATGGATTATCGCTAGGGCTTGCAATCCCCACCGATAATCATCAAGAAAATATGTGTTTGTTAAAAGGCATAGACTATCCCATAGCACGGACCGTCTCACAGTGCGGCACGATCCGTCTTACGAGCATAATCTATCTCAGAACTCCAAACACAACGTTGAAAACAGTTATATGAACTGGTATTTGAAGGCCAACATACAAAAACGCAATAGATTTGAATGAATAAAAATACGATTCCATTGATCTATGAAACCAAATTCTGAACATATAACTCGATTCGATCAAAACCCTAACCTATGCAAAATAGAATGGTTACTTGGTGTAGAGTTTCATCCTCCCCCTAGATAGGGGGTTTAGCCGGCCATGAAGAGAGTTGAAACGCTTGAAATCAAAGAACTCGCGAAGAACATGAAGAACAATCAGTTTCTCTCTCTAGAGTTGTCTCTCAAAATAGTTCGGAACCCTAGCATTATGTTATGATGTTCTATTTATACTAGGAGACCTAAAAGTTACATAAAACGCGTCCAAAACGCTGATTTCCGTGCTCGTTTGACCGGACCAAGGCATGGGGGTCCGGACCAGAGAAGCTGGGAGCAATACGAACCCCCCGGTATGCTTCGTCCGGACCAAGAATTTTCCTCGTCCGGACGAAGGGTGCTGCAAGGTAGGATTTGTCGTGTTAAGTGCTGGTCCGGTCCCGGAAAGTGTTGGTCCGGTCCAGAGATGCTGCAACTTGAATTTCCGTTCCTTTTTATACACCTCTTTCCATCCTCGGCGCTTTCAAATCACTCCAAAACACGTTTTCCAAGTTCTTGAGCTTCTAAAACCTGAAACACCACAAACCAACTAATGCTAATTAGTTAACTACATAACCTAACTAACAAAGCATAAATTGGAAGGATTAATGGGTGCTTTTCAGCACCTATCACAATACCCGGTAGGCACCCAATTTTTTTTCCATTTCGCGGATCCATGTGAGTCCAGACAAAACAGGCGTTGCGCGACACACTCGGCAGTAGGCGCGTCGTGAGTGAGTGAGTATCAAGCTGTGCAGTGAGTATCAAGCTGTGCCACCACCACCACCTCGCCTGCCGCCTCTCCTCGTACGTACTCCTTTTCTCACGCCTCGCCTCTCCTATCACTCCTCATTCTCTCACTCTATATCTGTTTGTATCCCTCTCAGAGTCTCAGGCCTTCACTTCCTCCATCTGCTAGCTCCCATTTGCTGATTTGGTGTAGAGGTATACTGTATTCAAGTATTCAACAATGTCGTCGATTATTCCCTTATTACGTAGTATAACGTTGCTTTATTGTCTCTTTTTTCACCATTTGAGTCCTTGATTTGTAAAGTTTTGTGCTAATAGTGATTTCGTCAAGTTCTCGGAGTTTTTTCCATCAAAGTTCTCCCTTCTGAGTAGTTTTTTTGGTTGTACTCTGTTTTTTTTAGTATAACGTTTCTTTGTTGGTCTCGTTTTTGACCATTTGAATCTATTAAAGCTCTTTTCAAAACAAAAGAAAGATTAAATCTCTCAAGGTAGAGAAAGGAATTTCATTCCAAGAAGTAGATTATTTTACTCCAAAAAAAGAAACAACTAAGAGGTCAGAAATGCGATAAAATTTATTTTCGTTCTGTAATTTCTATCCCAAAATCATTTTTGTCATCCTTGTGCAGAAATGACACGAACAAGTCCGATTGCAGCTGCTTTACGGGTCCTTGGGAGAAAAGGGCGCTCGACATCTGCTCATGGTTTCTTTTTTATTTTTTCCCATTGTCTTCTAGTCTATATTGATTTGCTCTGTTAGGGTAATTGTGCTATAGTTTTGGGCGCATTGTTTGGCTTGTCTATTTACTTATACGTTGTTTGAATTAAGGTATTTATTGCAAGAAAGTGAAGGGTTTGGAGAAAAGCTTTAGTTATCATCTAGTTTCGTTATTTATTGGTTCATTAAAACTGACTGTTTGAACTTTAGCCAGTGTTTTATTACTGTACTATATTTGCTTGTATAGCAAGAGGAGTCTCGCTTCTTTGCAAACCCCTAGCTGCCTTATTGGATAAATATCGAAGTAGAACCAAGGAATTTAGACACTTCCTGTCCATTATGATGACAAACTTTCAATTGGTATTGCATCAAATTTAACCAAGGTCCAGGTGCTCTTCGGATGATAGTTTTCCCTTGCTATTATGAGTTTGCTTTCTATACTATCCTCTATCCGGATAGAAATGTCCCTATGAGTGAGTACGCCGATCTTTATATGTTTTGGCCACGTCCGTTTCCGCTCCGAAGGGGAAGGTTTGGATATTTCAATCTTATGTCGTGAGGGACGTGACCTATGTTAGGTCCATAAGATAACACAGCTCTATGTTAGGTCCATAAAATACCACAGCTTTTGATGTTCTATGATTCACCTCCGAATAATGAGGTGAGATCCTCTCCTTCGTGGTTCACCTTCGTTATGCATAGCTCAATTCAGTAAAGGTAGGACCACTGTAATGGCGGTATCACTTATTTGGTACAATAGTATTAGCTATAAGTATATTGTTACCTGGTACGATCGTCGAATATTCAATAGGATCTTCAGCCACTTTTACTAAGTATTTGTAGATATGTCCGTTTTGTTATCTTTAATTTGAAAAGTTTTGTGAGGAACAAAGACGTGCTTATAGATGGAGTTTGAACTCTGAAGTAGTCAAGCTCCAAATAAATTTCAACATTGGTCAAAAAAACAAACTACTACCTTTGTATATAAGCACAATGAACTCATATAAATGTATTTGCTCAGGACTAATACGATTGACTATAAGCTAAATCTGTGTGTTGAGTATGATTCACAAACACTAGTGATGTAGATAAATTTCATAGAAATGCTTGGGTACCTCCGGCTATGGACATTAGGATTGAGTAAAAAAATCAAGAAAGACTTTGTTTAAGCTTTCCCTCCTGTTAACTTCAGATATATGAGTTTGTTGCAGATAGAGGGAAATGGAGAACAATATTCTCATTTTAGTCAGAGATTAAGAATTATTGATGAATTAATATATGTTTTTCATTCCTCAATCTCTGCTTCAATTCATTAAGGGTATCAGAGGTTTAAGCCGTACAAAGATGGTATCAACGACCTTGTCTCTTCTACCTCCATTCCTGCAACTTCTTCGTTCTGAATGATTCAAAATCAAACCTTGGTTGGAGTCCCCTCCCCTCTCGCCCCAACTTGATGTACCCTTTGTCAAGTTTTTATTTATAAATTTTTTGCCTATATATATATATAAGAGATTCAAAATCCACTGACTTTGCTCTCTGATATCTCTAATCTCATACAAAACTCGATTCCTACAGTTATGTATTGCAGAAAAACCAAGTCACTTCTTGCGAAACTAGTTTCTTCTCTGTTACGTTGATGCATCACAGCCAGGTTCTCCTAAATTCGTCATTGATGAACATGGAAAAACCACATATGAGGTTACTCTATATTTTCCATTGGAGGACTCTCGATCAAGCATTGTCAAGTTGTCAACTCTTCTCAACTCCAGCTTCTGTTCTTCTGCTCTTTCTCCTGTTGGAGGACAATACACTATATAATGAATATGAAAAGTGCTTCAGAAAAGGCTTACCCTAAGTAACACTGCCATGGACACGTTACACAACTAGGATACGACATAGACACGCCAACACATTATGTTTTTAGAAGTTGGAGGACACAACACTCTAGGGGACACGTTCTAGAAAATACTTGGGTATACTATTAAATGGATAAAAATTAAAACCCAAGGCTCTGATTGTCAAAATGTTACACCATATGTACGTTATATCCTATTTCTCATTCACAAAAAATTTCGAACTAAAAGTGTTTTTCTTATATGGGAGATCAATAGAAGTTCGTGCATTTATTCTTCAGAAGAAACTACTACCTGAAGTATGGCATGCCTGAAAACCTGCAAAGTCTGGGCTACAGGAAACGCGAAAAAATTCTTTGAGATCATCTACAATCCTTGGGACATAAATTCAATTGAAGCCCACATGTCTAAAGGTAGGATTATGAAGGAGGAGACCTTTGCTGTGGCTCTCTGGTTTTGAGATCAGCCCAAAAACTTTAGTCACAGAATTTATGTACTCAACTCCATAAGCATGTCGAAGGCTGGATAAAGTAGGAAGACCAGGCAATGGATTTCCTTCAACAGATCCGTAAACAAAAATGCCACCAAATTTTGGGCCCAATGATTGGCTAATTAGACCTCTTTCCCCTATAGAGTATGCAGTTAGTGGTATGTGCAGAAATTCGAAAAGAGGGTACAAGACAACAATACACCAAAAATAAGGAGCTGAAACTAAATAATGCTATCTGTCATGACACAATCTACACTCAACAATCACATTAGCTTATTTCTATAACTATATAAAATGGAAATTACAGGCAGTTTTGGGGTTTATTCTGCCATCAAATCACTTCTCTATTTGAATTTACAGGTAGTCCTTATTGTGCTATTCAATTTCCACAACTGAATAAAATTGAGGAAATATGTATTTGCATCATTTTGTTCCTTTTTTTCTGTAAGAAAGAGATGGATATTTATCTCCCTGACTTGATATTCAACTGTATGCAGTTTGATACATAGTTCCTGGATTTTCTGTTGAAATATCTATGACCAACAAGTTGGCTGAGATCTTCTTTTGAGTGTTTACCAAACGGAAAAAGAACCCCACAACCTTTAACTTGTCTTTTTTATTCCATGTTTTTTTGTGTGTAATGCAGATAGTACTTCGGTTCAAATCTTAGCACAATTGGTGAAAGAAGGGAAAATTACTGTAGGTGAATCAAAGTTTTCTCAAGGGAGTATGCTTGAACTAAAAGTTCCAAGGAATGTGAGCCCTCAGAGGATTTATTGGGAGGCAGACACCTTCTCTTATTCCTATCCGTTGGGGAAGGTGAATCTCAAGTACTATTTGACGGAAAAGGACAAGAATGAGAGGTTGAAAAAAGCTAAGGAAGAAAATGATGAGAGTGCTAAGGAAAAATTGGCTAGTATAGTTGTAGGGGCTTCCGCAGTTGAATTGGTATTTAAGTTGGTTTCAGAACTTGGGGTAATTGTTAGAGACCCACTTGGTTGGGTTGTGGACATATTCAATAAACCGAATTTGGATAAGAAGATTAAGGATTTGGAGAAGAAGATGGGAAAAATGTCCGGGGATATGAAGATGGAGATGGGGAAGTTCACTGAAATGTTTGATGATTTGAAGAAGTTGTCTAATGATATGGCAACCCTCAAAAACCATCTTGGGGTGAAATCTAAGATTGAAAAGGGTAATGAAAAAGATGAGAACAAAGGGGCAAATGAAAGTGTGCAAGCGGAAAAGAAAAAAGAAGAGAAAGATGAAGCTGCCAAAGATGACGGGGGTGACAGGGATCGAAGTAAATGATGAAGAAAGCGAGTAGTTCGCATTACTTGGTGGTGGATGCAAAAAGATGCTAGAAGTAGTTTGATACTAACAGACAAGAATTGGAGAGATATAGCTCTGATTTATAGTATTGCACATTACTATTAATTACTCAAGTATGCTTTTGACTATGAGAGAGTTTGAGAACATGGGATTAGTTGAAATTATTATATCATTGTGTATGTCGGGTATAGGAGGAAGTATCAAGGGGTTAATTGGCTGATGGATGTTTTTACAGCTTTTCCTTAATGCAATTTTCCATCTCTATATATACATGCATGCCTCTGTTTCTATGTGCGACGAGATGCAAGCCCAAGGCATTTAGGCCTCCGGCTGTAATCAAGTCTCTTGTGGATTGATTTGATTCTGATGGGATTTATTGCCTCAATATTTAATTTATTTATTTATTTTTTGTGTAAAACCACTAATTCATGTTGAGGAGATTCAAGTGAGCCAAAAATCATGAGAACACAAATGATTGTGTAATGCCGGGCTGGACCGGACCGGTGCAGGAGAGAGACCTCGATCACATGCTTTTGGAGTTTAGCTTGAAGGCTTACTTAATTATATCCATGTTACAAAGAGTTATCCATCCCTGAGGTAAATTTATTTTTATTTTCTACTGATCTCTTCACTCAAAAATCATATTTGTGAATTTGCTCTATTGAAGCCAATGAGGAAATAATTTCTGAGAAAACCTTACGTTGGGAAAACTCAACAAAATGTAAAAGATGAGTCATTTTAGCCCCTTGAAAAAATGTCTGTTGCGTTAGTGGGCAAATTGCTCGAATTTGCAAATATTAAAAAGTCTTCTCTGGAAGCCTAATTTTTGGTGGATTTAGATTTCAGTACTTGTGACTACGAGTACTGCAGCAAACTGGTTTGTTAGAAACACGTACACACCAACAATTATACAAACTCTACTACATGGAATATGTGATACCAACAACTTGTATGTGAGCCCCACATATCTCACGTGAGATATGTGGAAAATTTATCAAATTGTTAGTAGAAGTGTTGGTACCTCTATCTTTACTTTTATACAAATGTTATAAAATTTTCACTCCTCCGAAATGGGGAGAGAGAAGAATCAAGATATTCATATTACTGATGCTAGCATATTTTAGAGTGAGTTTTAAAATAAAAAAAAAACACGCCATATTTTGGAGTCATTGGAAGTATTATTCGGAACTTATTAGAGAAGATCCCAAATAGAACAATCTAGTACTCCGTAATGATGAACAAAAGTCACATAATGATGTGGTGATCGGCTAACCCAATCGCTTTGTAACATTTGCAGCGTGGCATGGGTTGGCTCTCACCGGTTTGCCAGTCTGTCCAATTAAACCTGCATATTTTTAAGGATTTTGATAAAAAATCAAGTCGAGTCAGAATTTTGACCTAAGCGGGGCCAACTTAAATGGATGTATTCTCGTTACAAAATATATTAAACATACCGTACAGTTATTGTAATACAATAGTAATATTTTGCGTATGATATTAGTTTGTTTTTGCTGACAATTGCATTGCCCGTGTGTGGTTATTTTCGTCTTTGAAACAAATTAAGAAAATTTAATGTGCCGATGTGAAGTACCTTTTATTTTTATTAGAACCAACCAAAATTATTTAGATTTTCAGATGTTGTACATACTCCCTCGGTCCCTCCGTTGATTTGTCTACTTTTTTACCCTTACATTACATTACATGTCTTGAAGTGTGTGTCTATTTCAAAGTTGACTTCTTAAAGTTCCCTTAATGTCCTCCCTCTCTAGAGACTACTAGTGGCTAGGCACACATGATGTGCCTCCATTTGATTTAGGTAAAATCAAGAAGAGAGAAGGCAACCTTAAAATGTTCCAACTGATCCCCCCCCCCCCCCCCCCCCCCCCCGCGGCCGCGAATTAACAAAAACAAAACAAAACAAAATAGAGAGAAAGAGAGGGCAAGGTAGTTTAAAAAAGAGAAAGAGCACTAAGGACATAACTTGAGACTTGAGAGAGAGAAAGCGAGACGAGAAACTAATGTATGGCAGTTTTTATCTTCATTATCCTCTAGGTAGTTATAAAGGCAATTGGTGTGGGACAGCACATATACCAAGGGTAATGAGAATGTAACCAATCTTAGAATTTTGTCCACACCAACTTGTGCTCTCCATCTATAGACAGACTAGTTTTAACCCATGCTCTTTGTACGTCATCGCGTGCTCATTGGTTTTGATATTTCAATTATGGTATAATTATTGAAAGGCTAGGAACAGATGAAACAGTTAAAAGGTAATGAGAGAAAATTAATTAAGCTAAATATTTATACTGAACAAAAGAGTTTTGAATTTGACAATAACATAATAAAGTCATAGGTGAAAGTGAACATAACCAATGAAAAGATATGTTAAAAGCTTTGATTAGCTTATATTAGTGAATGGAGTGTTTCCACAGAGGTGAAACAGGCCGTATTCCTTTATAGCACTTAAAAACTCTATTTCAGAAGAACCCCTCTCATACTTCTTGTTTTTCCTGCTGATACACTGTCATCTCTATGGAGCTTGTCTGAATTTTTTATGCACATATACATAACAGGATACAGGGTATAAAAACTAAAACATACAATTGTACACCTTTATGCCATTTTCGTACGGCTTGAAGCACAATTGATACATAGCAAATAACACATCAGCATAAAAAGAATGTACTGAGCCATGTCCATGAGAAGAAACCAAATATCCATGAGAAGAAACAATTTGGTTTTTTAGAGAAGGATCTTACGCACAATCTATTTAATACATTAAGCTAGTAGAGCATATAAGCAAAACACATGAACAAGCTGAAAAAAGAATATGATCGGTGAAATGGATTGATTCTGGAAGAGGTAGACGATAAGTAGTCTAATTCCGACAATTCATTTTTTTCCTTTTCTTTTTACAAAGAGAACTTCATCGAACCATAGCAGGTAAACTTGTTGAGATAGAAGAACAAGAAGCCCTTGAGGGCCCACTAATATTTCATCGAGGAAACTGATTGACCCAAACCAGACCAGACCACAGGGAATTACATCCACTCCTGCAAGAGGTGGAATCAACTTTTAAGTTGGACTAAGAAGAGGTTCCGTCCAAGCATAAGCTACTACGTACATATGGAAACTTCTCAACTGGAAGCTTTAATACCAGGACATGACTATCCAGCAGGAAACCATAGCCTACTGAAAAAGAATATCCAAATCAGCACACTACTAGAAAAGCAACAACCGAACACTTAATACTGTAACAAAGCTTCCTACAAACAACCGCCTTTTGCTTTGGTGGTTGGAGTACCACCTTCATAGCCGCATGGAAAACAGCCTTCACATTTTGTAATTTCAAACCAAAATGCTCTAAAGTACTATAAATTCAATAGTGAGGTTCATTGCAAGATTTTAGACGAAGAAACACCGTTGTAAGGAAGGTATATCACCAAGCTGGGTCTCTGAACTACACTCAATATAAGCAGTAGCTCCAATCAGCTTTCTCAGTTCCCCACCTTCGAAAGAATGTCGAAAGTCAGGCCTTCCTTTGGGAGGCTACAACACAAGAATAGAAACCGTGGAGGCAAAGCAGAAGGAAACAAGATACCAATTGTTGTCGATCAAAACAAAACAAGATACATATTGTGGAGTGGCCAAGATTGATTTCATGAAGATAGAAAGCTGAAGCAGAGATGGTAGTAAGATTTACATCCAATGATATGTGATACGTACTGATGATGCTCCAGGTACAAAAAATGCACACACACACACACCCAAAAAAGAGAAAATTAGTATGTTTGTCATTATCAGTCATGAAAATATGAGAGGTACAGTATGCCATTGTGCTATCCCCCAGGCAAACAACCACCAATGTTTTCTAAACACTCTGCGAACTTGACTGTATATCCCACCCTTAGTTTCTATTGAATTGGAAATAACGACAAACTATAAGCAGTTAAACTATGAGCATGAATGCGAGTACTTAATAGTCCAGAATCTTGAGCTTTATCACAACTTCAATACAGTTCAGCTGTGGCAACGAAAGGGAAAATGAGTTAGACGATTACTCAAGGATGCATCCGTATCCCTTATAGATGAGACGGTCTTTGCCCAATGAATTTTTCAAAAGTTCAGTTTCAAGTTTTACTTTAAATACACAAGCACGTAACTAATAAGAGGAAATAAGTGCAGATACAAGGGCTTCCCAAATGAAATGATGGCAAAGGATATCAGAGTACCAATTGCACCGAACAGCATGATAGTTGTGAAGTTCAGAAATAACTTTTTCTTCTTTACCTGGAATCTGATGAATAATATTTCAGAAAAATGGAAAACGACCATATCGAGTCACAATGTGGTATTTGAATGAAAATTCTGTTTCCATTTTCTATATGAATGCGGAATTGTTGGAATTTCACAAAAACATTGGTTCCATTTTCTTATGCCTTACTTATTGTTTACATAAATAATTAACACATCCAGTAATTAATTAACACGTAATCAGAAATTTCAAACGTTGGAAAGATGTCGTTAATGAAAAGTACTGGATTATAATGTTTATAAGAGGATCAATACGATCTCGTATTGTCCCCTAGTTTAAAAGGCAGTTATTGACAGTTATAGCCAAGGAATAAATAAAGAAATAAGCTTCGAAGCCACATTACAAACTGCTAGAAGGCATGAACTTCACGTGTAAAATTGGGTAGTTAACAGTTGAAACAACCACACATGAAGTAGATCGTGCAAGGAAGTGTTATCATTTGAAATGAATCATGTGCAAAATGTGATTTGAATGAGTAACTGTGCGGATTCAAGTTCAAATGCTTCTGGAGGGAGTTCGAAGCGATTCAAGTTCAAATGCTTTCGGAGGGAATAAACAATCTTTTGAAATGATATGATGAAGTTCGAAGTCAATAGATCAAGCGGGAAGTTCAAACTGCAAGCAAGGTCTATAAATAGAAGAAGTTGAAGAGTAAAAAGCCCCCGGACAAATTTTCAACAAACAACAAAAATGATGCTTGGTTTGTTCTATGGCAGTTAGAATTGTAGTTTTAGGAATTTGACTCAATTCGAAGTAGTTTAGGAAGTAGATGATAGTAGTATTTGTAACAATCTAGTGTTTGAAGTTCTTGTTATCTTTCTATTTGAAGTTGAAGAAGATTTCGAAGTAAGTTTACTTTTGATTTCTTAATCAAAGTACCTTGTTTCTTTATTGTTTTTTAATTTCCTAAGTAAATTGATTTGTATTTCTTCACTGTGAAAGAAAAATCCTCTTAGTTGAGGTAATTGAACCATTCAAACACAGTCGTTTGATTAGATTTGGTTTTCCAAAGTTAATCTGAGAGAGATGACTTAAAGGTTTTCTCTGGCACGCTTGCACACAATAATTTTCTGTTGCAAAGAAGTAAAAAGACCAAACACTTATATTGCAATATTTCGTGTGCTATCGACCATCACACTCTCAGGTAAACCCCGCAGAACTTGACCACCAAAGCACGTGCATCGCACGTGTCTGCTGCTAGTCTTTCCTAAAGGCGGAAGACCATCGTTGTGAATTGTGATCAAATAATTCACAACTATGTACCTGATCGCTTTGTCAGGTGTATCTACCTGATTTTTCATCGTCGATGAATTCGATAAAGAAGATAGCTCGTATTCTTAATCTGTTTCATGTATATGCAATAAAGTAAAATAAATTTTTTCTTTACTGTAAATAATTCATTGTCATTCGCTAAAAAATCCACAAGGACATTGGAATTAGTGCGGTGTGTATTATTTTGCCATTCAAAAAAAAGAGAGAAAAAAAAAGAAGAAGAAGTGGTTTTTATAAGAGTGAACATTCTTTACAGCAAGTAGTGGCTAGCTCATGCGGTAGAGCTCTTGGATGCTCTACACTGCATCCCAGGATAGAGTCTCATTCCCCCCTCCCCCCATGTAATAGATTAAGAATGACGAATGGCAAAAAAAAAAAAACATTCTTTACACCGCCGGTGTAAATTTCTCTTTTTCCACCACCACTTTTGTCGGCCTTATCGTTAATTAAATGTTGATCTGATTCGTTCATCTTGTAGGGCCCGTAAAGTACTTCATCCCTGTAAAAAATCATCTTGATCGGACATTGACATTCATATCAAAATTTGAATTTTGTTTTGTAAAATGGGTGGTCATAGATTTTAAAGTTAAGTTGTTCTTGACCATCCATTTTGCCAAACGAAATTAAAGATTTCATATATCTATTGATGTCCGATCAAAATGATTTTTTGCATGGATGCAATACTCTATGGGCCATACAAAATGAACGGTTCAGATTAAAACAATAAACTCACGGTGGGACCCACATATGACGGTGGTGAAAAAAGGAGATTTTACACCGGCGGTATAAAAAATGTTTTCTCTTTTTTATAAATCAATCAACATATGAGAGAAGCTAGATGTCTCTATAGAGAGAGAGACTGATTTTAGGTGTTTTTTTTAGTTTTTTTTTCCCTCTTGGGCTGCCCCAAAACTACGTCGTTTTGGGGCCTTTTTTTTTTTTTTTTAAGGTAAAAAATTTCATTAATCACTAGAAATACAATGATCAATAGGGGCAAGGAAATAGCAAAACAACAAAGCCAAATCCGAGACCCAACTCCGCTTGGCAAGAAGTCAACCGGAGGCACCCAAAGGGCGAAACCCACACCTACTGGGCCGAAGCCCAGATCCAAAGGGCCACAATGCCTAGAAAAGAAAGAATTAAAACCCTACGGCTAGGAGAAAACGCTGCCGCCGCTCCCACTACCGTGAACCACCCAAAATGGCCACCAGCGACCGAGTAATCACATCAATAGCAAGCGGCCGCCACCACCCTCCACGCCAAGAAACATCCCGAGGGACTGAAAAAATGCCCAGATCTACAATAAGCCCAATCAGATGACCCAATCCAAGCACCACACCGGATCAACCGCCCACTGCAACACCGCCAGATCCACCTCACGGACGAGAGCCCACGCACCGTTAGGCAACACCGAACCACCCAGGAATGGCACGGCCGGGACCCACACGAACCACTCCACCCCAGACACGCAAAACTACCTCGCCGTTAGGCCAAACCGATTCCACCAAGTGGGAGAACCGGTGGTAGGTGCAACCGGAGAGGAGACGAGATGGAGAGAGAAGGTAGAGGGTGAGGGGAGATCAGGATGGGAGAAGGGAAGGGAGAAAAAGTGAGGGAAGGAGGCGGCGCCTCCCTCCCAAACGGAAAACCTAGCGGCTGAAAAACTTAGAGAGAGAGAGAGAGAGATTTTAGAGAGATGGGGACTTGAATGGCAACCTGAGTTAATAGTAATCAACTTCATTTTGGGGCGTTTGTGCCCCCACTAACAGTTTTTACTCTTCGTTAACGTCCACCTCGTCATTTTCCGTTAGTGAGGTAACGGATTGGGACGGAAGGAGTCGTTTTGAATAACGGAGTTTAAGTTTGGGAGGCAAATTAAAATAAGTGGAAGTTTGGGATGTGATATGTAATTGAGTGTAAAGTATGGGGGACATTTTGTATTTTCCCATCAATATATGAATATACGTTGATTGGATCGGAGAAGCTAGATGTCTCTCTAGGGTAACGTGGCAACATGGAACCTGCAAGTCAAGGCTGAGCCCTTTAAAGTATAAATAATAAATTTAAAATAATAATAATAATAATAAATAAATAAAAATGAGTGCATGGGCAAGTTTCTGTCTCTCAGCTGGTTAGGTCAAACTTCTCATTTTGGAAAAGTGGGACTCCCAAACCTAACGTGGAACTTCACTCGTACCTTCGATCCGAGAAATGCCAGCACAAACACTTGAAGATATAAAATTAGTCCATTAAATGATTACCCGAAAAGAATTTGTTTGTTATTGGTCACAAACTCCTGTAGCACATGTAATTTGCAAACTTAAATGGGAAAAACCTCTTCAAATTTAGAGATACAAAATTTTTAACTATAGATTTATTATACAATTTAACAACTTTAAGTTTGCCACTCATAAAAATTATCCCTCTCCAATTATACATGGTATCAAATTTGTATATCGAATAGAGCTCCAAAAGGTCATAAAATGAAAGCAAGGAAGCATTTGGTAGCTTGTATCAAATACTAAGTGAATTCATGGTTACCGTTTCCGCGTATGATTTGACGTTCCGTATGAAGATAAATTTGGAGAGACTTTACGTTCCGTTTCGTTTGGCTGTTGGAGGGCCTCCACTGAGGATATAATAACTCTCGGCCCTTTGGAGATGTTGTGATTAAGTTTACAAAAACTAGGACATCGTTTGAAATAAACAAAGCTACGACTGAGTTTCTCTCTTGATATATCAACTCGTTTCGGACTCGTTTAAGATCGATCGGTTATGTTTGATTGATAAAAGCTTGAAGCATTTTTAAGTTGCTAAAGATTAATTTCAAAAACCAAATATAAGAAATTCACAAGGTAGAAATATAGGGTAGGAGGAGTGTTTAAAAATCCGCTCCCTGCTAATAATCTGTTGAATTATCAAATTCTGATGGGGTAATTTGGATTAGTGTCGCAATTAACTCTAGGTGGTTGGATGGGCGGTGACGTATTATTTAAGTACTCCCACTCTAACCGGTGCTTTGGGTAAAAAACCAAAAACCAAAAAACCACTTTTGTCCTTATTCAATTTTTTTTTGCATTTGTTAGTTTCGCATCAAGATTTTGTGGTTTCTGGATTCCTCTCGACGAGACGAATCTAACAAGTATAAAATTATGGTCAAAACTCAAATTTTTTTGAATAAAGCCAAAATAGGTGGATTATTGGCCAATAATTCAAGTATTTCGGCTTTATTCAAAAAAATATTTGGTTTGACCATAAATTTATACTCGTTAGATTCGTCTCGCCGAGAGGAATCTAGAAACCACAAAATCTTGACGCGAAACTAACAAATGCAAAAAAAATTTGAATAAAGACAAAAGTGGTTTTTTGGTTTTTGGTTTTTGGTTTTTTACCGAAAGCACTTCTAACTATGATAGAATTAGTAGAAAAAGACAAAGAAAGAAAGAAAGAAAGAAAGAAAGAAATACGAGAAACATGCATGTGTGATGCCGGATGCGATCGATCGATCGATCGTACAAAAGCAGCTCCATGTGGATGGGCGGCGTATCAAGGAAGCATCTAATCTAACGGTCTCCGGCCCCATTAGGAGGAGTATAAAACATGATTTTTGAAGGGTAGGTAGGTGCACGATAATGATGATGATGATGGATGTTGATCTTCTTCGTCTTGGTCTTCTCTGTCTGCGTTAAATTTATTAGTACTATTTTAGACTTCTTTTGGCAATTAAACAGATCAAATTTGTAGTATTTTATTCGAAGCAAATCAAGTAGCTAGCTAGCTAGTAGTAATTTGTAAAGAGAATGACCTGTTTCGATTTTTAAAAAAAAAAAAAACAGTTTTTTGGGTTAGTGGAACGCCCCTTACTAGGAAGATTCAAGCAGGCTGTTTTTTTTTTTTTTTTTTTTTACTGAAAACCGTAAAAAACCAATTTATTAAAAAAACTAACTTAGAACACCCCCTTAAATTGGGACGGAGGGAGTATAAATATCCAAACTCCTTTTGTTCATACACCCTCTCCCATGCAAATTCCTTTTGTACATATACCCTTAAATTGGGATGGAGGGAGTATAAATATCCAAACTCTGTCACATGTGTTTTTTTTTTTGGAGAAATAGGAAGAAAATATTATTAAATGAAAAACTACCAACCAAAAAAAAGGGTACACACAAAACCGCCGGCCCTAAAACCACTGGCCATAACGCTAGAGCTGTCACCCACCGTCGCGACCTTCGTCTTCGTCATAAGCCTGGATCTGGAAATCTCAAATCGGATGTGGTCACCCATACCACTCCGTCCCTTGTTAAAGGGGCATTTTTTTTAGTACAAATAATCGCCGGCTACACTTTCAAACAAGTTTTAAATTAAGGGTTAATTTCACTAACCATCCCTCGACTATAAGCGAGGATCACTTTACCCCTCAACCCAAAAATACTCAAACTGCCCCTCTGATTTTTAAAGCGATATCACTGACTCTCTCTGTCTCGATTGTGTAAACAATTCAATGGAAATTGTCAAGGGGCAATGTGTGCCTTCAGCTAACTTTTTGGCGCGATCTTATTGGTTGTTTTCTCTTAATTAATTATTACTATATTTGTATTGAATTTTTGCATCATAGTCTTAGTCCCAATGAGAGATATCGGAAAAGTACAAAAATATAGACCAAAATTTAAAAAAAAAATTATATAAGACAATAAAAAAGACCCAAAAGATTAGCGCACTTGGAAAAGACAGACTTTTGAGGTCTTTTCGTCATCTTTAGAGCATCTCCTACCCATCTCTCACTCTTTCTCCATTTTGGAGACTCAAAGACATATATTTTATTCAAAAAGCAAATACGGAGAATCAACAACTCCAACCCCAAGTCTTCATTTTTCATCTCCCAAATTTCCCTCAAAATTCTACTTGTATTCCCATTTCAAATTTCAATCAAAGTACTCCTTTTGTGTTTAAATTAATTATTGGTTGTAGTAAGAGTAGTATTAGTAATCTGAAAGACCACCATTTTGGTATTGGCTGAAATAGCTATAATCACCATGACTGAAGACAGAGGAGTTGGATGCGTGAGCTCTTTTCTCCATAATTTCATTTTTTGTCCTTCTCCATGAATTCTTTTTCTTGACGTTCAAGTAAATGAAAAAATAAAATAAAAAAGACAAACAGATGGGTAGGAGGCTAGTGGTGTAAATGAAAAAAAAAATTATGAGAGTTGAAATAGTTTGAATTTACATTTAAGGTAATTTCAAAGTACATTTATATCTATTTAATATTAGGCTCATTTTGAAGATACTATTAATATCTTTTCAATGATATCAATTTTGTAAAAATTGAGTGTATAATGTAAAAGTTATGTCATTGAAGAATATTTAGCAAAAAGTAAATAGGATATGGTTGGTATCCTAATTTGTTATCAATTGATACAAAGGATAAGAGTTCAAAAAAAAAATTGATACAAAGGATAAAATGGTGATTTTAAGAGAAAGGGGAGAAATGGAGATGAGTCTCCATTTGGTGGGAGATTCTCCAAATATGGAGGATAAGAGTTGAGTCTCCATTTTGGAGACCCTAAATAGAGATGGGTTGGAGGGCATAGATTCTCCGAAATGGAGATTTGGTGCTCCAAAATGGAGATTTGGAGATGGGTAGGAGATGCTCTTAATGATTTTTTTAACTTGTTACAAGTATGTTTTTATGTTTTTTCAATTCATCTCATCGAGACGAAGAATGCGATGTAAATTGACCCAAATCTAGTAAGAATTAAGAAAAACCAATTTTTAAAAGGGTCCCAATGGGTGATGTACTTTTTTTATCTTGATCCGACTGGGTTGTACGTTATTATTCTTTTTCTTCACCTGTCAGTCAGTGTTTTACCGTCAGTCCGTCCTTATGCAATTTCTTTCCAGCAATGATACATACCCAACTTCAAAAACCCCGAAAATACCCAACCCACACACACTGAATGTGCAGTGTGTGTGGAGCCCACACACTTTGTGTGTGGGTTGGGTATTTTTGGGATTTTTAGGGTTGGGTATGTAGCATTTTCGATTTCTTTTACCATTTCTTTCCAATCACTAAACTAAAGTTGGGTTCTTCCAACTAAAACATTACACATGTTATAAGGGCATCCCCATAGTGGAGTTTGTATAAGAAATAAAGTAAGAAATAGTGTAAGTAGCTAACTTTTATCATTTTTTGTGTTCCAATGGTGTAGTTAGGAATAAGTTATTTGGGCCCTACATTGTGACAGCATTAGTTGCCACAATAACTGTGTTGCTGCAGAAAACTCTCCAACAAGTGGAGCCCACAACACTTTAACAAGACTTGCCTACTTGGTGTAGGACCGGGAGGAGAAAGAGTGACACAATAGTGTAGGACCGTGAGGAGAGAGATAAAAAAAAAGGAGGAAAATGAGCCCCACCTATACATATACTCCCTCTGTCCCAAATTTGTTGTCCATTTACGGGCATGCGTGCCATTTTTCAATTGCTTATATCTTTCAATCTATAATGTTTTTTTATAATTTTGAAAACTTTGTTTAATAGAACTCATCGAGAGCTATCAAACAAGATCCATAGTGAATATATATAACATTATACATTTGAAAATATAAACAATTTTTTGAGGTGCTGTGAATAGTGCAACTGGACAAGAAATATGGGACGGAGGGAGTATATACATACTTTTTTTACATTTTAACAACACTTTAACAATACTATTGCAACACTTCTCACCTTAACAACACACTTTGTCATAACAACACATAAATGGGACCTACTTTTTACACTTTTGTGTCATATAACAACACATTTTTAACTCCACGACTGCGGATGCCCTAAGCTTTTAAGTTTACTTCCTTTCAACACCCTTTTCCAAAAGGCTGCCGTATAGTACATTAAATAATGCCAAATTTAACCTTCGACATTAACGATTTTTTAAGAGAAAGTAATATGGGTACACTATTTGTGCACCACAAATGCACACAACTCATCTATGCCTATTCTCGCCTACCATCTACTGTTATTTTAATTTTTTTCCCTTTCAGCTCTACTACTTCCACTATCTGAGTAGTTGATTATCACATGTCCAAAAATTAATATCTACACAATTTTTTTTTCTTTTAGTAAATAATGTGCATTTTGCGCGCAAAAAATAATGTGCAATCATTAATTTTTTTCAACAAATTTTACACCAATTTAAAGATTTCATTGAGAAGAAAAATTTAGTGTAATTCTTTTTCAAAAAAAAAATCTCATAAACACGTTATTTTTTGCGTGCAAAATGAACGCGCTTCCAAAAGGGACAAACAATTTGGAACGGAGGGAATATGTAGTGTATCAATTTTTTTGGAATGTTAAAATTAGCAACAATGCTATGGGTACACCAATTGTGCACCCTAAATGCACACCATTCTAAGGTGGCAAATGAGAAAATGCCCATTTTTTGGTGAGCCCCACATTGGGCCTCTCCTCGTTTGTCATCTCAAGGTAATATGCAACTAAAAGTCGCCAAAAAAGTTAGGCAAATAGGGCCTAAGCCATCTTTTTGTCACCCTTCGTCCGGCACACTGTAAAATCCATGAATGAGAAGCTCTCCTCTTCTCTTTCTTTCCTTCCCTTGCATTAAAATATGGCGTCAAAGTAGTGGTGATGTATAATCACCAACCAAGGTCCTTTCAACTATGAAATTGTTTGCCCTGTGAAGTAAGTGCTCCAATTCAAACATAAAGTGAAAACACAAAAAAAGAGTTTTAAATTTACCGTGGAATAATATGACCACCATGGAGAGCTAGTCCTTTCCACACGCCCCTGCATTACTCCATGCTCCACCACACTCTACTTCGTGGACTCATGTGGGCTCAAATTAATGGCGACCTACATTGCTCATTTTGTAGAACTCACAGATAAAATAACTTTGCAATAATCATTTCAATTGGAACTTAGCAAGCAAGAAAACTAATGAATTGTTAATTTGAACGGTGTAGGTATAAATTAAAGACAATATTAGGTCCCGTTCCATTAAGCTTGACTTTTTTTTTTTTGGCTTTTTAAGTTTTTTTAGTTAATTTATATAAGGAGAATGGTCTATCTCATAAAACGTTAAAAGTCAAAAAGCTTATCCACTTTGGGGAACAGGGCCAAAATTTTCTAATGCGTCTATTGTAATCCAATTAAGTTAATTTTTCACAGAGATGTTCTTTTTTTCGTGTCCCTCTTTAAAGGAGGTATTTTTTAGTCATATAGGGCGGCATTTAGTAGAGGATATTTCCTCGAGAGTTCGTCGAAGACGGCATTTAGTAAGAGGTTATTCCCTGTGTTTGGATGGCAGTAATCTTAAGGGGGAATGAGAATGTGATGCCTTCTACCCATGATTCCAACGTTTGGAACGGAAATGAACAGGAATATGATGTCAGGCTTTTCTGATTCCAACGTTTGGCAGAAACATGAATAGGAATGTGATTCCCGATGACATATTCAACCAGGAATCACATTCCTAGACTGAGTGAGAATCTGATCCCTCCCTTACCCCATGAGAATCTCAGATTCCTGGCTCATTCATTAAGAAAAAGAAAATGTTGACTTTAATAAATTTCTAAAATAATTGTTTCCCGCGTAGGATTATTGAATTAATCCAAACACCGAAATACCATTCCTCAAGATATCAAATTCCTAGGAATTCGATTCCCAGTAATCATATTCCTATTCCCACCAAAGAAAATTTGATTCCTGGTAATTATATTCCTATTCCTACTTAAGATTCCGGTCATCTAAACACAGTAATATCATAATGGAGTGTTAGAATCAAATGTACATTATGTATTAGTGTATTACATCGAATAAGAGTAAATTAGTAAATTACGGGAGTATTACATCGAATAAGAGCAAATTAGTAAATTATGGGAGTGTTATAGGTCATCTCATCTCTTCCATCAATAGAGCTAAGAGCCTTTTTTTTTTTTTTTTTTGAAATGTCAAGATTTATATAAAAGAAAAAGTAGGACAAATCTTTACTTAATACAGACTTTAATTCGGGCGGAATACAACCCGTGGAAAGAGCATATCTTTGAGATCTATCATTAGCAGCTATCCAATGTGCCCCTCTATTGCATTCTCTCCTACACTTGAATATTCATCTTCTGTTCTTAGCCCAAGCTTTGATGTCATCCACGATAGTAGCTATCATCCAAGGTGTCTCGGTTTTCGATTCATCAAAACAAGTGATTAAGACTTTACAATCAAATTCAAAGATAACATCAATCAGATTTGCCTCCTTTGCCATAGCATGTGCTACACGTAGGGCCCAAGCCTCAATAGCTAAGAGCCATTTAAGTTTGTAAGAATTCTCTCTTTTTGTGCGAAATTAACCCTTGGCAGTTGGCAGTGACAGGCGGCGATCATTCTAAAAATTGATAAATAAAATCCTCTTGGAGAAGAGATGGCACAGAAAGAGGAAAATAAAGTGCGAAAACAAAACAACAATAACAAAAGAGGATGTGCACTTCAAAAAAAAAAAAAAAAGAGAGAGAGGACGTGTACCAAAGGGGAAAAAAAAATACTCCGTAATACTACAAGAGGATCAGAAACGACGGTTCTGGATGGATAGGACCGGTTAGAAGGTCAAGATTAGTTAGGTTGCATTGTCATGAGTCACCTCGATCCCTCCCTCGTCTTCTTTATACAGTAGGAGTAAAGTATTTTGATTGACTTCCGAAAATTACAACAATTTCCGATTCCCATATTCAATTGCTATTTTCATGGAATGAGTTGTTCATCTTCCCACTTTCCTCCGCAATTTAAGTACACTTCCGTACCAGAATTTTGGCGGTTTCTTTTGGGTATATGATTCTGGGCAGGCGGGCAGGCAGGCATCTATGAGTGGAGTGGAGAGTCTCACTCTCACATTAATTCCTGTCACATGGTTTCTTTCTGGCCGTGAAAAGAGTGGTCGGAATTAAAGTGAAGACGATCACAATTCTTTCTTCTGGGTGTAGCTTGGAAAGTAGGAGTATTTCTTTATACTCCCTCCCCCAGTAGTGAACTGAATCGTTAAGGGACTTTTGAAGGGTTGTTGGGCTCTCTCTCTCTCTCTCTCTCTCTCTCTGGGTACGATTACTTCTCCTACTACTACTATTTTAATTGTCGGTATCCTATAGGATCCCCACAAGAGCCAGATTGTCTCTTTAAAGATATTTTATACGGAGTATGTAAATTCTGCGTACAAGGGAACTTACGGTGTCATTCGGCTGTGCCCTTTTAACGTTTACTCTCTCTCTCTCTCTCTCTCTCTCTCTCTCGCTCCCTAGTCGAGTAGTAGCTCACTCGGATTGGGCTCGTGTTCAACCACACCTTTCTGTTTCTCAAAAAGGTTAGCAATCTTTCCTTTTTAAAGATCTCTCAAATTCTCACTTTTTCAACACTCTTTCTTGTTCGTGGGCTTTTCTCTTTTTAGTTATTCGTCATAATTAGTGGCTTTGATTTCCCATTTCTGTGGGTTTCTCTTCTGTGACCGAACAAAATTTTGACCCAGTCAGGAACTTTGATTTCTGCAGTGATTTGGGTGGCTAATTTAAGAGCATCAGATCTTGGTTCGATTTTGGGATTAGGTTGATCTGCGTTTATCTCCTACACTCAAGTCGGAAGATTTTGGTGTTGAGTTGATTACAGTTCAGAAAGATGAAGGAGGCTGTGTTTGTGGCCATTGCTGCCGCAATTGGTAACTTCTTACAAGGTTGGGATAATGCCACTATTGCAGGTACTTTTCCTTCTTCTAAAGCTACCAATTCCGCATTTTTGAAGTTTGAATTTACTCCTAGAAATGACACATGTGGATTTGATACTGCTGGAGTAACTTGGTATATCCATACCCTTCTTGCCGAATTCCCTATGAGTGTGGTTTTTATGCAGTCCAATTAGATATATCCTTGCTCCTGAATTCCCAATCTAGTGGTTAGTAAACTGGATTGCCCAATAGGTATTTTTCTTCAATTTGACTTCAGAAAACTAAATTTTCTGCTTTTATGTGTGTTTCTTAGTTTTCTTGCCCTCCTAGGAAACAAGTAGACAAGGAAAGATCCATTTAGTGCTTGATATGATTAATCCAATGTACCATTGCCTGAAATTGATCATATGTCTACTTACTGTTGTTACAGGAGCCATAGTGTACGTAGTGGATGAACTCGACTTGGCAACTACTGTAGAAGGCCTTGTCGTGGCCATGTCACTTATCGGAGCCACAGTTATCACAACTTTCTCGGGACCCGTATCAGATTGGTTGGGTCGGCGTCCAATGCTAATAGTTTCATCAATGTTCTATTTTGTGAGTGGTTTGGTAATGTTGTGGTCTCCCAATGTCTATGTTCTAGTTGTAGCAAGGCTATTAGACGGATTCGGTATTGGTCTGGCTGTTACTGTTGTCCCAGTTTACATATCTGAGACAGCTCCAGCAGATATAAGGGGATCGTTGAATACTTTTCCGCAGTTCACTGGTTCCGTTGGAATGTTTTTGTCATATTGTATGGTTTTTGGAATGTCGTTGATGTCATCGCCTAGCTGGCGGGTGATGCTTGGAGTTCTTTCTATTCCCTCTCTTCTTTACTTTGCATTAGCAGTGTTTTATTTACCTGAATCTCCACGGTGGCTTGTGAGTAAAGGAAGGATGCGTGAAGCAAAGCAAGTTTTGCAGAAGTTACGTGGCAGGGAAGATGTTTCAGGTGCATTCTCTGACCTCATTATTTTGTGATTATATGAATCTAAAAGGTTGAGCCAACTACAGATACTAGTCTGTTGCTTTGAATTTGGTGGATCTACTTCTGTACCCTGATTCAGATGTTAAATTATGTGCCGGATATTCTCAGATGAAAGTGAATGCTGGTATCACTGCACCTCTATTTCTTTGGATTCATTTGTACGGGAAAAAAAAAAAAAAAAGAGAAATGTGTAGTATATTGAGCTAGACAGACCTTGGTTTCTCACATGTCTCATCGCATGTGTAGTACTTGTGTAAGTTATAAATTGCTTTTATTTGAATTCAAATAAAGAAAACGAAATTGTTCTTCAATCCTGCTAGCATGAGAGATTAGGTATCAAACAAAATCATAATTGTTTCATATAGGTCTTTGGAAGCATTTTTTTTAATATTTTTATCGTGATCCAGAGCATGCAAATCCTGAGAAGAAGATTAGTCAATCGAATGCGTTTTATTATTTTTGGGTGGACATTACTTGCAAGACCTCTTGTTGGATATTTCTTAACCATAATTTTTTTTTTTTTTGGTTCAGAATCTAAGTTTTAAGGCGTTTAACATCAACATCACCTTGTCCTGGATAGCGGTTTTGAAAACACACTATTCTTCCTTTCCGGCTGTTTATTGTGACAAAAACTTCACAATCAATTAACCATGTGGATTTTTATGCTTCTTGATTCTCAGGAGAGATGGCTTTACTAGTTGAAGGTTTGGCTGTTGGTGGTGAAACATCCATAGAAGAGTATATTATAGGTCCAGGTGGAGAATTTGAAGAACCAACAACGGACAAAGACCACGTAAGGTTGTACGGAACTGATGCTGGTCGCTCTTGGGTTGCCAAACCTGTTACTGGTCAAAGCAGTCTTGGCCTTGTTTCTCGCCAAGGAACCATGGTGAACCAAAGCATGCCACTTATGGACCCCCTTGTGACTCTTTTCGGCAGTGTCCATGAAAAGTTCCCTGAGACAACAGGAAGTATGCGAAGCACGATGTTCCCAAATTTCGGCAGCATGTTCAGTACAGCAGAGCCTCATGGCAAAACCGAACAGTGGGATGAAGAGAGCCTTCAGAGGGAAGGTGAGGGTTACGCATCAGACGGTACCGGGGCCGATTCTGATGATGATTTGCAGAATCCATTGATTTCGCGTCAAACGACAAGCCTGGAAAAGGATATGCCCCCTCCTTCCCAAGTCAGCATTCTAAACATGAGAAGAGGTAGTAGTATCATGCAAGGAGGAGATGCAGGTGGTAGTACAGGAATTGGGGGTGGTTGGCAATTGGCATGGAAATGGTCTGAGAAGGAAGGTGAAGATGGGCAGAAGGAAGGAGGGTTTAAAAGAATTTATTTACATCAGGAGGGGGTTCCTGGGTCAAGACGTGGCTCTATTGTTTCAGTTACTGGTGGTGATGTTGGAGCAGAAGGAGACTTTATTCAGGCTTCTGCTTTGGTTAGCCAGCCTGCTCTTTATTCCAAGAGTCTCATTGATCAGCAGGCTGTGGGGCCCGCAATGGTTCACCCATCTGAGACCGCTTCAAAAGGGCCAATTTGGGCTGCTCTTCGTGATCCAGGAGTCAAGCATGCGCTATTTGTTGGGATTGGAATTCAATTTCTTCAGCAGGTAAGATATGGCTTCTTTCAATGGTGTCTCTTGATAATCTTCTGGTTTTCTTGGTTAAATATAAAAGTATGCAATCTCCAGTTCATGTATGTGGATTGATTTAGCTTTGTTTCTTCTGCACTTTTAGAACCCTTGTCTTTTTTGATGCGGACTTCTGGACTATTATCCAAATGTGTGAGTGCGCTTAAGTTTCATGTAGTATTATATAGACTTGAGATTGGAACAACAGGAATTTCTGAAAATTATCCGAATCTTTGAGTGCATTTAAATTTCATGTACTATTATGCAGATTTGAGGTTAGAATGACAGGAATTTCTGAAAATTATTCCATGCTCATGATGATGGGATCATAATTTTAATCTGTAGAAAGAAAGGTAGTGCCTTGCAACTCGCGTTGAGTTTGATGTTCCAAATGATCTTATCAGCTTTCTGAACCTTATACTATCGACTACAGCTAATGTGTGGAAGTCCTTGATATATTTGATTTCTGAGAAAATGTGACATGGTTAATTTGTCCGTAAGGACCAACCACGGAGAATAATTTTGTTTTGGCTGCCTCTTTTGTTTAGTTTACTACCTCAACTTTGTCCTGAGTTTCATGGTGTCTAGCATCTTTCTTATGTTTTTCATTGATGCGTATGTGCAGTTTTCTGGCATAAATGGGGTTCTATACTACACCCCTCAAATTCTTGAGGAAGCAGGAGTTGAAGTTCTTCTTTCCAGCCTTGGCCTTGGTACAGAGTCCGCATCCTTCCTCATTAGTGCAGTAACAACCTTGTTGATGCTTCCTGCTATAGGTGTTGCAATGAAGCTCATGGATATCACTGGCAGAAGGTAATTGCTACTTTTCCTCTTCCCTTTTCATTGAACAAGCCTGTATAACAGGGGGAAAGCTAAAAATGTACTGGTTTTGGCCCATTAAAAGTCATCTTATTTAGTAGATTGGATATATATGCAATGTAGCAGGCCAAATCGATGAATGTGAACACTAATACCTAAGTAATAAAATTGTTTTTGCAGTAAGATATTTCTTACACCGTTAGAATGACCGGATAAATTTTTAGAAATTAGAATGTAAATCTGTAATAGATTTGCCACTAATAATCTGACTGTTAGAGTTACATCATTGCTATCTCCACTAACTCTTGAAGACATGTGATTGCACGGTCATGTGATTACGGTCCATTCGATATTCTGATGTATAAGTTCTCCGCTCAACCTAGTCATTCTCAAACAGTTCCTTTTTGTCAGACTTCAATGCTTACCTTTTGATGCATCCACGGCCACAGTTTACCCTTTTTTAAAGTTGGAGGTGCTGGTTCAACTATTTTTTCCATTTCCTTCATTGGCGATAGGGTGATGGATATAGCAATGCAGCCACAGTTCTCAACTTACTTAAATGTTTTTCAACACCTATAAAAGATAAAAGACAATGGTGTTTCCATTCCTTTTCAAATTGTTTTGACTCTTCCATAGAGTTTTTGAAATGTTGCCATAACGTTTCCTTTCGTAGCTAACCAGGACAAAATTTGGATCCACTATTGCTTGTTTCCTTTACAAGATTTATTTCTCCCATTTTGTTTTGCTTTTTTGCTTAACATCAGCTGATCAAATCCCTTGTTGCAGGACACTACTGCTCACCACAATTCCTGTGCTGATAGCTTCGCTTGCCATCTTAATAATTGGAAAGTGTATAGACCTGGGCACAGTTCCCGATGCCATAATCTCAACCGTCTGTGTCGTGCTCTACTTCTGCACCTTTGTTTCAGGCTATGGTCCAATACCAAATATCCTCTGTGCAGAGATCTTCCCTACGCGGGTCCGTGGTCTCTGCATTGCAATCTGTGCCCTAGTTTTCTGGATCTCTGATATCATAGTAACCTACTCACTTCCCGTGTTGCTCACTACAATTGGCTTAAAGGGCATTTTCAGCATTTACGCCGTTGTCTGTATCATCTCTTGGTTTTTCATTTACCTGAAGGTTCCAGAAACAAAGGGAATGCCACTTGAAGTCATCACCGAGTTCTTTGCCGTTGGTGCAAGGCAAGCTGCTGCTGCCAAGAATGAATGATTTGCAACTTTCAACGCAATTGGTTCGTTCTTCGACAATGCTAGTTGAGTAAAGATGATATTCATATTCCTCCCTATGGAGAGTTTTGCGCATTTGTATTGAATTTGGAATTTAGATATCTTAGTTTCTTTTTGCATTTCTTTCGTCTTTTGCAATAATAAATTTGAAAAATGGGTAGGTGGAGCCGTTTATCTGATGTCAACAAGACAACAGTAGTAAAGCAGGTAGCATATATGATGTATTTCTATTGTGAACCAATGATCTCCACAGGAATTAATACAATGTAGTTTGCAAATTAAAACGCCGATAGTCTGTTTGAATATGCAAAATCCCAGGAATTCTATTCCAGTGATTGATATGCCATGAACTAGTGAGCGCATTCCGCACCATCTTTCTCATTCTTGCTTGTGTCGAAAAAAAATCCTGAAGTATGTTGTGTTTAATTTCCAGATCTATCTTTTTGTATTGTATAATAAAGTAAGCAGTTGTGTTTAATTTTCACATCTATCTTTTTGTATTGTACTCCATAAAGTAAGCAGTCATTTATACTATCAATCTGCTACCTTTGCTCTTGCCGCCGATCAAAAAGAAAAACACTTGCTCGATTAAATTTTGTTTTCTGCTAGTACATTTCTTTTTAATTCATTCACACACACAAACAAAAATCTCAAGTCCACACAGCATAAAACGAGCGCAAAATACGCTTTTGTATATCATTAATTAGCTCAAGTAGCCCCTAGTCCCTACCCTTTACTATAAATTATGGTTCTCCTTTTCAACATGTAAAGTTGTATGTTAAAAGAATACAATTCTACCTTGCTTGGCTATCAAACGATTGATCACTCTAGTATTGAGAACTCTCCACTTAATAATTTAAGCTTTTAGTGTGCATAAATACTCATTTCATACCTTATAGGCAGGGCGGGTATTCATAGTCATCGGGTTTGAGGAAAATTGCCATCTCTACCAAAAAGAAGTTATACGTAACAGACCTCAAATCTCCCAAGGAGATGTTAAGGAATACAATCCTACGGTGCTTGGATACGGAACAAATATGGATTTTACGTGACGTTGCCACTCCAGTTTTTTTCCCTTTTTTTTTTTATGATGGAATGCTCTGATCAGCTTGCGCGCACCTCGATTAATTTTTTGCCCTAGGGATAACGACTGGATATAACCCACAGTTGCCCCAAGAGTTCACTGCCAAAGCGGAGGAAGATGTTGCCACTCCCACTTAATAGCATAAACTTTTGGATTGTATTGGTTTGTCCTTACTCATGGCGTAGGCCCTATGTCTTGTTTAATTCGGACGGTTGTCGTTTAAAGGGAATAAATAGTGTATATATCGATATTATAAGATTGCCAATAAGGTGGAGTAGTACTAAAGCTATAAATAATACGTACTATAGTTAGGTTAAGACCTAGAAAAGCTGGTAGCTGGTTGTTTGAATGGAGTTTCCTCTTTGACGCATATTCATTGAAGCCAGCATTCATTACTAATGACATCTAATCTGAATTAAGCTAGTAGTATATATTCTTTTATGGCTTGTCATTTCTGGTAACATGATACACCGCTCTGCGATTTCTCCCCACCATCACCATACATGAATTGATCAAGATGAAGAAAAATGCGTGTTTTACTTTTGTATCATATTGTTATATATAACAAGTTTTACTCGAACAAACCGCAACTTATAAAGTGAGTTTATTTATGAAGATAAATAAGTTTATTGACATAATCATCCCAACTAAATCGAGCAAGAATATTATGACCCGTTTTACAGCCTAATTAGTTAACTAGCAAATTAAGCTCTCAAATTTACTATATATATACTAAAATATACTCCTTCTATTCCTAAATAAGAGCCCCACTCTCTCTCTTACTATTTTTCAAATAAAAAAATGAAGTACTTCCATACATCATTTTTTGAATTTTTTTGCACCAAATTAAAGTACTCGACTGGTGCAAAAAATTCAAAAAAATGTTGCACCGAAGTACCTCATCTTTTAATTTGAAAAATGACACGACTTTTCGTAATGAACTATTAATTTGGAACGGAGGGAGTAGTAACAATTTCTCAATTTAGATCACACACACACTCATTCTACTCAGAATGAAAATTGCTTGATATTGTCTGAGAAACTAAATAATACAACAGGGAAACCGATTGAAATAACACAACAGTAGTAATCACTTAATTATAGCTACGGCAAGAACCTAATGATCACATGATCTTCTGTATGTTGTCCTAATCTTGTCGCCCCCGTCTCAGCTCCGGCAACACCACACGCGTGACACCGCGGGTCGGCCACCGGAAACTGACGACACGTCGGGCACAATGAATGAGACCCGAGCCACATGTCGATGCATCCGACGTGGAATCCGTGGCCGCAACTCGGCAGCACTCGGATTTCATCACCCACGACGAACTCAGTCAAGCAAATGGCGCAGTCGGAGAACTTTCCGGCCTCGTCGGCCGTGTACACTACTTTCGGAAGTGAATTGAAGACTTCCTTCTTCAGGGCCTTGTTTTGAGGAGAGTTGGTAGTTTGGGCTGAGATCCGCCATAGCCAGGCGCAGCGGGCTATGGCGACGAGGCCTAGGACGCATATTAGGGTGCAGAGTAGGATAGTGAAGATGAGCATAAGATCTGAATTGACATTGCCGATGTTTGAGGAGTTTTCAACTGGCGCCGTTGAGGAATTGATAACGTCGACGAGTATTCTTGAACGAAGATTATTAGTCATGATCGATGCGGAGAATTGGTTTCAAAGTGAAGTAAGTTTGGAGTTAAAAGTGGACAGATCTGGGTAGGGTAGCTGTGGTTTGCGCCAAATTTTGAACCAAACTGCTGAAGAAAAAAGAAATTTGAACCACACGTTCAGTAAAGTGAAGAAGACAGAATGTAGGGACAGCAGCTAATAAAGTGATGGAAAACCACTTTAATTGTTTGGTTGAGAAGAGATGAGTAGTGAAATCATTTTTGTCTTTATCATTCAATTTGTTTAACACTAAAATAGTGTTAAATTTGAACCACGAGTTGATGTACAATTAACTGCTATATCCTCCCACCCAATTAATATATACCCCCAAACGGATTCCCGGCCGATATAGCTCGCCACATATGTGGAGGAGTGGAAATTTATGACACGATACGATATTAAGACTCGAACTCGACACAAAATTAGGGGGTTTGGGTTGTTGGCTATTTCTAATACGAAACACGTATATGACACGACCCGAAAACACATTTAGCTTAACAGACAGTTAGTGTTGAAGGTTATCTGACACGAATCCGAATTGACATGACACAAACCCGACACGAAGCCCAACCCTACATATGTGACAAGAAGTTATCTAGCGCGATATGTTAGCCCAAAGGTTTTTATATTTGGAGTACGTTATTGAATAATAAACAAACACATAGGTAATTGGAAAAAAATATAATCCCTATATTATTGATCTTTGGTATTGATTTCAATGAACGTTTTAATTTGTAAAATTTTATACAAGGAGGGATTCCACATCAAATCACTGACTTCAATAGTCGAGACAAAGATGGAAAGAAGAAAGATTAAGCACATATCATCTTTTAAATTAAACTACTCTCAAAGCTAGAGGATTATAACCATTAGAGATAGTGTAGCAAATCCCAAGTTGAACTCTTGGAAAGTGGACTAGGCCATGAAGTTGCGGATCGACGACTATGATTAATCTTTGCATGCGTTTGATTACTCTCTTCCCGCCTCTTCTTATTTTCTGTCTAGCATATCTAAATTGCACAAATAACACCATTAGATTATGTTTACATTAATATGAAGTTAAGTGGAGTAATTGATGGCCTAAGCATTGCTTTAATTATCATTTTGTGCCTAATAATCTTTATTCAGGATTGAGTTATTCCATCTAATTAATTGAGCCAGCTTAATCTGATAATGTAACATATTTAATTAATCTCGGTCTGGCGTTTAATTTGGCATTGTATTTGAGAAACTCAATTGATCATCCGAGGTTGTTATTTGGACCAACAAACTAGATACTGAAATACAATAAAGCAGTGTTTAATTCCTTCCCTCTAAAGTAACGAAAGTGATAATACTTATTAGTAATATTAAAAGCAAACATTCTCAAACCCAATCGAAAGAAAAGAGGTTGGTATCTCCCTAATTATGAGAAAAAAATTTGTCTTGTTCACTGGTTTGAAAGAGAAGAACTGATTCACGATTGAAATAGTATTTTTTTTCCCGGTAAATGTCAATTATATTCCAAAAAACCAAGGATACATACGGGACATCAACAACATCAAAAAGGCATCAGCCTTTAAGGCCAAAAACAAAGCTAGACAACTATTCTAATCCGCAAGAACATGAGCTACACAAAATCATTCAGTTAACAACCGAAAATCTTAGGAGAGACATTCCAGATATGACACAATCTGGTATTGGTATTGCACTTCTTAATCCTCCGCCAAGAACTAGCCTTGCCCCCTGACATCATCTTCAATAGCAGAGCAAATGGCGGTATTGGTCTTCGCTAGCCTCTTGAAAATCCCAGCATTTCTCTCTATCCATAAATGGTACACTGACCCAGCCAGAACTAATCTGAATAACACTGCACCCATACTCCATCCTTTTATGTTTTGCATTTCCCAAGCAAGCTCCATACTCCAAATGGACGGAGGCCTCACAATCCCAAATTTCCTCAACAGATTAGCCCAAAACCCTCTAGAGAAAGAGCACTCGAAGAACAGATGATCATGAGACTCATTCACGCTGTTGCATAAAGCACAAAATGACGAGCAACGGTTGCAAATGCATTTTGGCGAGAAGCAAAATCGAGAATGATGCTACTTCAAAAGGGAAACCTTCCACGGAAAGAAATTGTTTGAACCCCCCATGAAGGAAATATATAGCGGATGAGAAGTCAGTTGGCTAAGGAAATTGTTTTAACCCCCCATTAAGGAAACAATTGATAAGGAAGGTCAACATTTGATTCTGTTAGTGACAAATGTAAATACAAACTGCAGGTTGGGGTGTGCGATAGAGAGAGAGAGAGAGAAGATGTGAAGGGTGAAAGTTCCTTGCTTCGCACTTAGGGCTGCCGACAGCGCAGCTGAAGGCGGCGACAATCGGAGCAGAGATGTTGGCGGTGGAGGACTAACTTGTAGCGTTTGGGAGTGCGAAAATCCGACTGTGGGAGATTGACTTGCGAAGGTGCGAAGCCCAAAGAGGTTCGTCCTTCGTTTTCTGATCTTGTTACAGAGTTCGAACACTTGGGTAGCCATTGGAGACGATCTCCAAGCTTTTCGGTCTCAGTTTTTGAGTGAGAGGGTTTGAGGGTCACCACACCTCTCAAATCCAGATCTACGACTATCGGAGCTTCTCTAAGCTTAATCACTTGCATATTTGGACTCCCTGGGGCGAGGGCTTTCATCCACCTTCGGCCATTTCCGGCGCTTTTTCCGGCAGCTTTCCAGCGCTTTTCCGGCAGCTTTCCGGCAGGTTTCCGGCGCTCCGGCTTCCTAACCGGAGTATTGACTGACCTCGTTTCATGGTACGTCTTTCCCCTCTCTCTCTCTTTTGCGTGAAAGAGTAGGCTTGTTCTGTTATGGGTAAACGAAAATCTACTACAAAGCTAACTTTAGGATTTTCATGACCATATTGACAATGCGTGTGGTTATTATGATGTTGATGTTGAAATTGCTTCTACTGATGAGGAAGATGATATTTCGGTGGTGGCCAAAAATGCCGATGCAGTAGAATTGCAACTACCTCTGGTCATCACTGATACTTGGCCTAAGATTGGTACCCCGGTCAAGGCAACTAAGAGGGGTGAAGTTAACACGTCACCTCCTCAAGATCTGTCTAGGTGTGCGGCTGCTAATACCATGTCTCCTCTTCCTCAAGAGGATAAATTAGAAGGAAAAGCTCAATTGAACGCTTGGA
Organism: Vaccinium darrowii; assembly: GCA_020921065.1. Taxonomy (NCBI): domain Eukaryota; kingdom Viridiplantae; phylum Streptophyta; class Magnoliopsida; order Ericales; family Ericaceae; genus Vaccinium; species Vaccinium darrowii. The sequence continues at coordinate 1,008,392 of CM037155.1, forward strand.
CAAATGGGAAGCATTTACTTAACAATGAGGTGAAAATTGGTAAGCTAAGCAAATACCTTAAGAGGTCTCCAGTTGAATATGTGAATAATCATGTCATGATTCCTCTTAAGATTTCTGAAAATGGCGCATTGAAATGGAAAAACGCAATTGTGGGATACTTTGTAGATAAAAGCTTATCCTATTTTCAAGTTAGATCTTGGGCTCAACGGGTATGGAAAATTGATGTTGAGTGTCACGCCCCGCCCCGCAAACGGCACCCGTGGTGGGCCCGAAACGGTGCGGCCACGTGGCATTCCAACACAAGACTCAACATCAGCTTAATAAACTCTTATAATAACAACGCAGCGGAAGACTTCTTCACATAAACAAAAGTGCCAACGTTAAATCACTAACTCAACACCCACAACTGTCTACTCAGAAACAACTTAAGCTTTACATAAACTCAAAATGCTTTATATTACAAACCATAAAAGCACTAGATGACAACATGTCCAAAAATCCACTCGACACCAACTTCATAACCCAACGCTGACCGGTAGTGGACCCCCTCTACAGCTCCTGCTATCTAGAAAACCATAAAGGAAATCCAGAGTGTGTGAGACATAGATATGCTCAATAAAATACAACCAAATCAACATGCCAAAACACAACAACGTTATACATCAACTAAACCATCATTCAAAACACAACATCATTATACAACAACTTTCAACATGTATAAAACCAATCACATGCAAGTGGCACGTCTGCCACATCCTATGTATCCTAGGTCACTGTGGGAGCACACCCCGCTCGTTGTCACCGGTAGCTAGCCGACACAACGTACTCGCGGTGCAGCCCAATCCACAGCCCCTTCGCAGATACCATCTTTCACACACAATATACAATGTATCCTAGGTCACTGTGTAACTCAATCCACAGCCCCTTCGCAGATACCATCTTTCACACACATCATACATGCATATCCACAGCTAAAACATCTATTAGCATGATATACATCCATCTTCACAACAACACATCATCATCACATGACATACATCCGTCTTCACAATAACACATCATCAGCAGCTAATACATCTATTAGCATAACAACATTCATCTTCACAACAACACGTCATCATCACATAATATACACCCGTCTTTACAACGATACATCATCAACTCAGTTATACGTTATTGAACATGAATATATCAAACACACTCACCTCTGATTCGACTGGAGTATGCCAAACTTACGGTTTCGGCACCTCACGATGACCCGACTTGTCACCTAGCCACAAGCTAAACCATATCAGCATATGATCATCTTTAAACATTAGCACAAATGCTTAAATATGGAAATATAAGGCTACTGTGGAATTAATCCACAGCCAACAACTCCGTGAATCAAACCGTTTGCTACAACACAACACTTAATAGGGACATCCACACACTTGTAAAATCTGTCATAATTAGAATATACATCAAAATCGGCTAAGACTTGGTAAAAAACTCTACCACATGCTTAAGTTAATCCCTGATTTTTCATGGATTTTTTATAAGCAAAAGAACCAAGTCGAATTCATGCACAAACTCAGAAATTCAGCACAGCAAACGTATAATCTAGCCAGACAGTCTGTCATATTTTGGCTACAACTTTCTATAGGTTCAAAATTAGGCTGTGAGACCACCACCATTAGAAAGTAGACTTCTAGTACATAGATTTCGATATAAAATTCATCCTAATTGGAGCCCGGATGATGTAGTTACGCTCAATCGAATTTACACAACAAAATCACAAGATTATAAATTCTGCAGAACCTTCTTCACTCAACAATTCATTATAAATCGTCTACTCCACCTACACCAACGATTCCAACTCCAAAACATCACCAACTCATCAAAACATAAAACCCATAAAAACCATATCCATTAACCATGCTTAGCTATAGCAAACTTCATGAAAAACTCAACCCAAAAGGCTGCCCAGATTTCCAGAATTCCTCAACCATCGACTTCATATCAAAAACTGCTATTTCCTACACAAATTTAAGGCACAAGCCCTACATAATCTCGAAGGTATACGAGTCTAGTTTCCAAATCAAAAAGCGGTTCGTAAAACGGATACTCGAGCTATGAGTTATGCCCATTTTTCCAAAGAGTGTCAGTGCTGTCTGCACAGACGCGAACCCGACAGCAGCTCGGTAAAACATTTTTCATATTTTCTGTGCTTCTCATAAAATCACGAAAATTTAACACAACACCGAAGACATCCATGGGTAGCTACTGTAAAAATTTCATAAACTTACGAGTTCAGGAACTACATCCGAAAATTCACTCAAAATCATGACAAATCCGAGTTCATCCACAACCAAGCACCCAAAGCTATCTTGATCACGAATTTTCTGTAAAAGAAATCTCTAAACTTTCCTCCCAACTGTAGAATACCAGATTCTACTACCCAAAAACTACAAAGATTAACAAATTAAGATCAAGAATCAAAACCCTTACCTTGAATTAAGTTTTCCCCAATTTTCCCCTTCTTCTTCTTCTTCTTCTTCTTCTTCTTCTTCTTCTGTCGTCCACCTCTCTCTCACTTCTCTGATTTTGATCAGACCAAAGAAAAGAAAGACTAAATATCCCACCCACTAGCAAAATTATTGGGTGTAGCCACCCCCACATCTCCAAAACTACTCCCAACCAATGATATTTAAGCATACTCAAACACACTCAAATCCTCGTACTTCTAACGTATAACCATATAACCCCAAACTCCTCCAATTCATTTAAAAAAACATGAACTAAACATTAAATACTCGGGACGGGTATTACATTGAGGATGTGGTCACCTTAGACAATGGGTTTGTTGTGTTCAAACTTAAGGACGAGGACACGTTGGTCTCCATTCTTGAGAATGGTCCTTACTTTTGTGGGGGCAAACATATTATGATTAAACAATGGCAACCCGGGATGCAACTCACTAAAAGCGTCTTCTCTACTGTTCCAGTTTGGGTTAAATTCTACAATGTTCCCCTTGAATTATGGACAGAGGATGGATTGAGTAGTATTGCTAGTGTCATTGGCAACCCTCTTTACCTTGACGACTTCACACAAAATCATAGTAGGTTGACGTTTGCAAGAGTATGTGTTGAGGTGGAAGTGGCGAAGGAGATTCCCAAGTCCTTCGTAGTGAATTTGGGTTACGGAGAGCCATACGAAATTAGAGTAGAGGTTCCTTGGAAACCTCAATCTTGCAATGTTTGCAAGATCTTTGGCCATTCTTCCAACACCTGCACTATTAAGCCCAAAGTTCCACCTCCTCCAGTGTGGAAAGCCAAGGAGAGTGTAGGTCAAGTTGTCGCAGTTGTTCAAGAGCAAAATACCAAGGAGAGAGTAGGACAAGGTGTCCCGGTTGGTCATGAGCAAAACGCAAAAGAGAGAGAAGTTAGAGGTGATTGGATAGATGTGGTGAAGAGGAATACTCAAACTCCGGGCTTGTCATTGATCAACTCCTCGTCTGGCCGTGTTTGTTCTACTACTAACACGTTTGATGTTCTTGAGAAATGTGAAGATTCGGGAGCCTCCTCTATTGTGGAGGTGTCAAAGATAGATCTTACGAAGGATGTATCGGGTGATACTACCCCGATCCTCCATAGTCAAGCTAGTACTCAACAAGAGCCTCCCCACGTGGCTCTCCGTCGGTCTACAAGGTTTCGAGAGCCTCCACGGATTCCCTTGGAAGGCGATTTCATTGGACCATATAGTTCGAACCAAGTGGTGGGTGAACCCTCAACTCCATCATCCACTAGAGATCAAAACAAAAAGAAGCTTCAGGAAAAAATCAAGATGTTGAAGGCTTCAAGAGTTTAGTTCTTGAAGCTAGCTTGGCCTTCTTTTGTTTTGGCGTTACTTCTTTGAAGTGTGTTTTGAGCCTTGTTGACTATTTATTTTGCTGTAGTTTAGTTTTAGATTTTCTCCTTTCCTTTTACTTTCTTTTCCCCTGGGGTATGCCCCTTGTAGGCTGTATATTCGGTTATCCTTTTTTTCTATTTCAAGCTTATTTACCCAAAAAAAAAAACCCTTCCACGCTAGTTTAGCTAAATAGGAATAATAGAGATTTCCGATGTTGACGCTCATAACACGAGCCATGAAGAATAATCCTCCCGTGTATGAACTTCAACGTCATATATGCTATTACTAATACACCAAGGTTTTAAATAATGGTCTTAGGACACGTAAAACGGTAACGGAGCCCTGTAATGATATCGGGAGGAACGAATTGCTATTGACGTTTGTGAATTTTTGGAAATCAATTGTAGCCCAAATAAAAAGCCTTTCAAGCGCTTAAATCCTTCATAAGGGTCGAGTGTCGGCCACAAACCGTTTGGAAATGGATCGATGCGTAACTCGAATTGGTCTAAACGCATGCAATTTTTCACCTCTCAGGCGTATCGGGGACGGTATCAAAAGGCTAAAAACCATAACATTATGTAACAGCCATTACGTTTCTACATCCGATTTTTAAAACCTTGACTAACACAGTTATAAAATATTACTCAATTTAGATCGCACGCTCATTCTACTCGGGAATGATAATTGCTTGATGTCTAAGAAACTGATTGAAATAACATAAAGTACAGCTAGGGCAAGAGAGAATGTAGACAATAGCTATTAAAGTAGTGTTAAGAGATGAGTGAGCATTTTGGTTTGGTGGTTCAAATTGTCTGTATCATTTTCCTTTAACACTAAAGTAGTGTTAAATTTGAACCACAAGTTCATGTACAAGGAGTTAGCAATTAACACCTGATTTACCAGCTTTGGATTCCATGCTATCAAAAAAATTGAACTTCAGTTAGGTATAACGTAAAAAGCCAGTCATAGAACTTGTTTTTGTCTGTTGAATGATGGAGTACACGAATGCAAACCAAACGGACATGATTTTTGAGCAATTTAGTCCTCCAAAAACCACGATCAGTTGGTTCGTTTCACCAAAACACAATGAGAGTCATTCTGGCAAAAAAGCAAATATCAACGCGACAAATACCTAATGTTGCGTTTCTGCCCCAATTTATGTATGAGTTATCAATGAGAAACAAGCTCAACAAATAATGGTCTTTAATCTGCTAGCAAGACTACGATTGCAGAAGTTATATGATTAGTGCTACATTACCGAAAGAAATCATCTAAGGTTCTTAAGACAACCACTTCTGGGACATTAAAAATTCGATACAGCTCATTTCAAAACTTGTGCACTGTTATAAGTGACAAAAACTTGCCTCTATAACATGACACAACAACAGGTTCTGAACAAAGTAATCAGATCGAACCACCAATTACAACAACAAAAATAACAGAACCCATTTAGTCCCTAATCATTGGGGTTATGGGCGAGGTATGATTGGAGACAGATCTAACCTTTGGCAACATTTACACAAAGTGGCTGCTTTCATAATATCACTAAAAATATATATAGATCGAGCCACCAATGGGGGGAATATATATTACTTGAAAATTTGGCGCTTCAAGGAAACTGTGGTTGTCCAGGTGAAAGAATGGCTATATCCCAATGTTTTGCACAAGGTCTCGAATGAGAAACAAACTCAGATTAGCACGATCACAATAACCACAAAATGCTACTTTTCTTGCGGTGGCTTTATCACTTGCAGAAGCTCAAGATTCAGCTCAAATGTAGCTCCTGGCTGGACAATGAACAACAAATTTTGAATAAGCTCTATGTTGTTGGTGTTGATTTGAGTTTTTTTTTTACCATTCCTTTCAAAATAATCTTCCTCATATAGCATGATTCATTGAAAAAAGTACATCCACTATACTTTTTCCACTTTTCTATACATTTTCACACATTCTTATACACTCTTCACACATTTCAATACACTTTTTAAACCTTAACCAGTAGGCTGATTTTAGAATTTTCCTACCGAAATTTACCAAATGTACACAGAGATTACGTTTATGGTCAAATAACAGAATAACAACTGCTGATAAGAGTTTACCGGAATTTCACCCATCCCCTTCTGGCCATACCCAGCCTCAGGAGGAACTATCACAGTCCTCTGCACAGAGAGGATAAGACAAAGGCTGTGAATCAGTGAATGACATCAGATAAGGAAAGCTAAATGCTAAAAAGGAAGAGTAAGCAGCTATTGAGAAGAAAACTGGGCAGAAAACCAAACGTAAAGACAATAAAGGGGATGTAATCACCTTTCCCCCAACTTTCATTCCTTCTGTTACTGAATACATAGCTGGCGGGGGTTTGGGTGCAGCCTGTGCAGAGAACAGGCCATTGGGGTTGTCAACAAAGTCACGCTTTCGTTCTTTCCCTGGGGGAGCTCCAACCTTGAACTCATAAGGCTACATGATCATTAATTCTCGTCAAAACTCAAGGCACCAGGGAAAGAACACACTTGACTAATTTATGAAAAAGAGAAAAAAGATGCAATTTTCTTATATTTTGTCTGGTAAATAGAAGCGACAATTTAACTAGGGAAGGAGAAAAGAAGGAAAAACCTGGGCAATAATGCGATTTCCAGCTAGAAGTTTAGATTCTCGGCTTGACACTGCCGTTATCTTGCCATATAGACAATCAAAGTGCACCTGTGGAGAAGCCAGAGAAAGAGTGAGCTGAAATCCATACTTGAGAACAGAAGGTTGCCGATTGCATTACAAACACACCTGAACTGTAGAGCCCCTTTCAGCTACAGGACCCTTTCCTTCAACAATATCGAAGTATTTCAGCCCATCAGCTGCTTCAGAAAGCAACCATTGAAACAGGAAAATACAAACTAACCTATTTCATTGAAATTGCTTTCTGAGTAATTCGGAAACCACTTATAAAGTAATAGTAACAATTCCAATATTATTAGATGTCATTCTAATGTGTTTTCCAACAATCTTCAATTTGAACCAATTTATTTCAGTTTGACAATATAGCCCCCTATACATTCTCTCGGGTGCAGCGTCTAGATGTGATTGCTCTATTCTGTTGTTGCCCCTACTTCCAAAGAAGCTAGAAGAAAACTATCAGAAAGCAAAAGGTAGGTGAACAAAATTTCACGTGATGTCAGGAAAGAAATCTTTCTAGAAGTTGCCCTCAAACTGTCACCAGCCCTTCATCTTTAATATGGCATTAATGTGATATTGTAGAGCATGTACCCAAAGAAAACAGCTAGCTTTCAAGAATATTTCAATGACTAATTACCCCCAAAAATTACTTCAATAAATAAATAGAAACTCCCAACTCTCAACGAATTATGAGAAGGAAAAACTGCCACAATCCCGTCTACCAGATCGTTTGTAGATCACGATATCAAAAATATTTGTGCTAGCATTTAACCACATACCCCCAAATGAGTGAGGTAAAAATACTACTTGTTGTAGCAAGTGGTTGGAAAATAAAAATTAAGTAGAGAAATTGTTCTAGGGAAATCTCAGTCCTAATTTTATTTTAAGAGACTCCCAGTGAAGAAACAGCCCACAATTTTGTCTGTCTTCCTTAATTCTCCCAAGTTATACTTTTAAAAGCTATTACTTGTTGTTAAAGCATCTAACTCAAAATCAATTGGCAATGAGTGGAGAGGCCGCCCAAGCTCATATACTAGCTTTGGAGGTCACAATTAACCAATGTGGGAAAGCTCTAACACTTCCCCGCATGTGGTGAGGTAAACAAACGATTCAACACATACGCCAACTATCAACCATCACCGACAAAGAAAGGGGGAACCAACCATCATCGACATAGAGTCTTGTCCAATAGCCTCCGAAAGTCTAACTCTGATATCATATTAAAGCATCCAACTAAAAACCAATTGACAATGAGTAGAGAGGCTGCCTAGGCTCATATACTAGCTTTGAGGTTATAATTAATCAATGCGGGACAAGCTCGAACAATTTCTACCAATTTGGGCACCAAGGTTTGGGAGAGACAGATATTAAACAAAGGAAATTCAAAGAACAAAAGTATTATCCTATAAAGGAAACATAACATCAGTCAAGGGATAAATGTCCGAGAAAGAAAAGACACATGCCATGATATTCTAGTCACCAAAAGAAGCCCTGATTTGCTTACGTTATGTAAAGAAGTTGTCACAAACATTCCAAACCTTGGGCTGCTGATAGTTTACCCGGTCGTTCACTTCAGGGCCCGGAATTAAGTGAGGTTCGCGCAAGTTGGCTTAAAAACCCGTTATCAAAAATAAAACAAAAAACCTCACGGTTGTTAGAATCACGACCAATTCTTTAGAAAAGATCTTATGGGTTTCCATTTCATTACATATTTCTATGTTAAAGGATGAGAAAGATCCATTTCCAGGAAGTATCGTCATGCGATTCCGGCCCTTTTCTATATCCCTATTTCCAAATCCTACCAGTTCAATTCTCACTTCAAAATTCTATCAACTCTAAACAAGAGAACTTCCATTTTCGAATACAAATTTCATCCAATTCCATCTTCCAAAAACAAATTGAAACAAAATTCACAAGGTAACGGAGCAAGATTCTCATGAACAGAACATACATAATAACAATATCAATATACAATTCTGCCCCTCTTCCTTGTTCCTCCCAATTTATACCTTTAAAAGCTACTGGTTTTTACTTTTCACTCTATAGGGCACAGGGGTTGGGGGAGACAGAGAAATCAGAGATCAGACTATGGAAAACACAAAATATATAGAAAACCTAAAATCAGTCAGGGGTATAGAGTCCCAATTTATAAAGAACAAACAAAACCACAATGACCATCAATTCCTGAGAAAGCAAAGAAACATATGCGATAATATTCCCGTAATAACCACCAGAAATCTTGATTTGCTTACATTATGTAAAGAAGTTGTCAAAAACGTTCCAAACCTTTTGGGGCCACTGGAGTCTTGCCCGGTCGGTAATTTCAATGCCTAGGGATTAGTTGAGGTGCGTGTAAACTAGCCCAGATACCCGATTATAAAAATAAAATAAAATAAAAAAAGAAACTTTCTCGTTGTTGCCGGAATCAGAACCTATTCTTTTAGCAGGGATCGTATGGGTTTCCATTTCATTACATGTTTTTTTTTATGTAAAAACATTAAGAAAAATCCAATTCCGGGGAATGCCCATTTTTTTTCATTGGATTGGAAGATGGCCCTTTTTCTATATCTCCTTTTCCAAATCCTACCAGTTCAATTCCTACTTCAGAATCTAAACTGTAGAACTTCCATTTTCTAATTCAAATTTCATCCAATTCCAGCTTCCACAACCAAATTGAAAAAAATCCAAAAGGTAACTAAGCAAGATTCTCATGAAGAGAGAACATACATAATAACAGTACACACGGACGAGTAACCACAAGAGTGAGTAAAATCAGTAGTAAGAGATAGAGAAGTGACTAACGTCCGGTGAGGTAGTCTTCAGTGGGAATAATCTTTCTGTTGCGTCTCTCTCTGGCCAGTGATGGTTGGGGCAAAACCGAAACCAGGCCCAAAGGCAGCAGAGGGGATAGTAAAATTGCAGACCTTCTCAAAATGGGTAATGGAAGAACAACAACGACAGCCTCCTGTTTTGCATTGAGCTGCAGCCGTGATTGGTGGTTTATGGTGGTGGTTTTGAAGCGCAGTAGAGGATTATGCACAGTCCGTGCCTCAAAGCACTTTACAGAAGCCATAGCCATTGCACAACCGAAAAAACCCGAAAAGATTGCTACAGAAACCCGGGATAATCCTCCCACGGATCAGCCATTCACCCTCACCACTATTTTCTAGTCCAAATTACTGTTTTATCCTCTCTCTCTCTTTTTGTTTTTTTTCTCCTTCCATAGTTGATACGAAAATTCTACGCCTACGCAAGTCAATTTACGTACAATGCACGAACGATGCATCTTGACCGTCTAAAAGCATTTTCAATAGTCTAGATCGTAATTACTCTTTGACCGGTCAAAAATAATTAAAATCCAAACCATTAATTTGTTGAAATGAACGGTTAAGATGCGTGCGCACGCGTTTCGTACACGTGGGTGTGTACGGATAGTCGGGCTGTAACTTATATTCGTGCGTGCCTGAGTGTCTCTCCATGCATGTAAATAAGAAGTCTAGGAACAGAACTTTGAAAACTCCACGGACCCCTCATTTATGCCTTTTAAATACGCAAACCTCTTAACATTTAAAAATGTCTAAACACAACCCCTATCTACTTGAAATTTGGAAATGTTTATTTTATCTCTTGAAATGGGGGGGGGGGGGGGAGAAATCTTAACGGGATGGAAATGTTTAGTTTATCTCTTGAAATGGGGGGGGGGGGGGGGGGGGGGAAATCTTAACGGGATGGAAATGTTTAGTTTATCTCTTAGAGTATCTCCTATCAAACTCTATATCTCAATTTTGGAGACTAGATGTAACATATCGATGGAACATTTTGTAGTTTCTCTCTTTTTTTCTTCAACTTTTTATACTTTATGAGATTATCTTTTAGAGATTTAGAGACTAAAATAGAGGCGTGAGACCCACAGTATGTTGTTGTTCTAGGATCAAAACTAACTATGATTTTCTTGTTGAAATTTTGGAGTTTACGGCTTTTTTTTTTTCCTTCCATATACTCCCTCAATCCCTTTTTAAATGTCCTCTATAGTACTTGTAATTTCAAATTCCCAAAAAATATATTTTCTCAATATAATGTTTTAATGTGCTTTATACCAAATTAAAGTGCTTCATTACTTTAATTTGGTACAAAAAAATTTAAAAACATTCCATAGAAGTATTTTTTTAACGTTCGCAAAAATACATGTTTGACGTTTCCCAAAGGGAACATTTAAAAAGAGACTAAGGATGGAGCCAGGGGGGACAAGTGGCCGCCACCGCAAGGTTTTCAAAAAATGCAATTATTATATAGTAGAAAATAAAATTTTATCCACAAATTATATAGACTTGCCACCACAGTTTTTGTGTTATTATAGTTTTTTTGTAAAGTGGATGAATATTCATACTGCAATTTCTCTTTTTATTTTTTAAGTACATATTGTTGCTGCTACAAAGGTAAAATCCTAGTTCCGTCCTTGTAACGGAGGGTAACAAAACTTAGATTCAGGACCGCAACATCATTTATAGAGTTTGGTTCTACAGTACTAGGGATAAATTTTTGGAAAATTTTGACCAAAAAAAAAAGACACAATATGCTTATATATATATATATATATATATATTTTGAAGATTTCCGCGAGGGACCCTTGAAAACACCTTTTGAATACATTGGACGGCTCGGATCATCAAAAAAAATTTTGGATCATGGAGGTCCGGAAACGGGAGGTCCGGACTAGAAGCCCTCCCTACATATATATATATATATATATATATATATCTCAATTATTATCTTCTCATTATTTTACCGTTACATATATATTAATGCGAATAAATCAGTGTCCTTTACAAAATAATGAAGACACAATATGCTTATATATATCTCAATTATTATCTTCTCATTATTTACTGTTACATATATATTAATGCGAATAAATCAGTGTCCTTTACAAAATAATAAAGGAAAATTATTTTGTCATTATGTTCAACTATTGCGATTTATGAGAGTTGACTCCTATTACATCTATATATTGGTACTCTCTACAAGCTAGGGAAAAGAGAGAAGAGAGATTTCAAATATTTTGTGAGCTAGAGAGTTAAAATCCCATTTCTACATTCATTGGGCAACTAGTATGTGACTCATTCAAAGTCTCAAGGTGGTCATGCACACTAGAAGAGGAAAGTTTGTTAGCACCTGAGTTTAATCTTAGGACTAATAAATTCCGGTTGGTAGTGTATTGGCCCCAAGATTCAACCCAAACGCTCACAAATTTCTTCTCTATTTAAAAATTGAGAGAGGAATTAGTACAATGGATATTTGCTTATGAAAATTAGCCTTCAGATGGTACAGCAATGCCTCTCATTCTCACAGGCTAGATCTTTGTTCGTCTTCTTATTTTTTTACTTGCTTGGTCTAGTTGGTGCTTTATTATAACATGTGTTCAAATATTTTAAAAATCCTTGTGCTGAAATCATATAATTGAATGTTCTGTGTGACGTCATCTTGTTTGCGGCTCATTCAAATTCTCACAATGGTTGTGCATACTAGAAGAGGGAAGCTTGTAAATGCTTGGGTTTAATCTTAGGACTCGTATACTCCAGTTGATACTGTACTGGCCCCAAGATTCAACCCAACCGCTTACAATCACCTTTTTTCAATATTAATTCGTAACGGGAATTTTCTAGTAGAATGGATACTGGCCTTTAATACTCTTTCTCACAGGCTAGGTGTATCTTGCTCTTTCTTATGTTTTTACTTGCTTATTTACTTGTTTTTTTAGAATATTTAGTTTGTTAAAGGGCGTTGTCTGGTGTTTTGTTATGCATTTTCACTGTTCAGTTCAGAATTTTGAGTTTCCATTTGCGATCTTATGGGACTCTGGATGTAGTTGTGTCCGAATTTGCTTTCGGTACTCAGTCGAAGCATAAAATGTTTAGTCAAAGTGTTCAAATACTTTATCGATTGACGATTAGGCACATACCTGTTATTCAAATGAAATACGTTGGCATGATGAATATTAAAATAAGTGAAATAAATTAACCTTTATCTATTTTTATTAGTAGTAATCGATTGTTTAGAAAAGAACAACGCATGAATTTTTTCAAGTCTGGAAGGACGGAGATTGTTGTCAAATGCCGCATTAATGAATGCTAAGGACCTTTTCAATAAATAAGAAGCTCACGATTCTAAACTGATATTTTGGATGTGTTATCTTGTTGATGTAGAACGAGCTCTTAACGTATAGATTATAAGATAGGCAGAGTCAGGAAAAACATGTAGAACCCTCATTCAGATATCATTATACAACTGCAATAAGGCAATAGTTTTGATTCCTGATAAATTAGGAACGTGCATGGCTGAACAAAAACTGTATCAGTTTCAATTTGAGTATCCCGCGCAATACAAATACAGACAACATGAAATTTAACTAAAGGAAAGAAAACAAGAAAATGATGCCGCTACAAGGTGCAACAGCAGCTTCATGATTATCAGCCAATTTCAACCTTCCCTAATTGCCATAACCGATGGACATAGAATCATTGAATTTACAGTAGGTCACCCTTCCCAAGTTCGAGGCCTTCATCCTTATCCCGAGGTCTAGCATTCCCACCAGGGGAATTATCAGGGGATTCACCTGGGCTCCCACCTAGTGTTTGAGTAGCAGTAGCAGCACCTCCGGTCTTCCCGTCGTTCTTTTTCTTTAAAGCATTCTTATGCCAGTTCCTTAGAGCCTTTGAAGTTTGTTCATCAAAGATGGACTTCTTCATGTTTGATCCCATCTAGTTAGAAATTCCCAACAGCACGAAAATGGAAGACCCCTTAGTGTCATGTGAAGTTAAGGTGGATGTACAAACTAAGGATGCGGATATGGAGACAACACAGCATGGACACCCAAACACGCCGTTTTCAAAAATTAATAGGATACGATACATTCGGGATACATTGAATATATGGAAGATGCATGTATTATATATTCATAAAATGAACAAAAAAAATTCATTATTTCAGTCGAACTGAGGATAACAAAATTAGAAACACCTTTAATGAGATGGAGATATCAACACAACAGCTACCAATCAGGCATTCAAAAATTAAGCATCTATGGAAATTTGGGCCATCCCTCAAAGTTTTACAATTACATTTTTTGACCCTCCCTCAACATTTGACAGTTACAATGTGTCCTGGGCCTGGCGTATCAAACGTGGAAAATGTAATCGAAACGAACACATATCTCGGTTGTTCGATACAGATCCAAACATATACATTGGGGACACAGATAGGTGAGGCCAGTAGACATGTACACGATTCTTAGACATGGACTATACATTGCAAATGTTGGTCACTGGCTGAGTACGTGATTATTGAAAATGTAAGAGATCGTTTACTTAGCACAAAGTTTTTATTTTGAGTGCAACTAATCACCTACCAAACTTTCTGTGAGTTCTTTTGAATGCCCAAATTCCCCCAAAAAACCAAAATACAATTGAAAATTGATTATCACAAAGCAATTTAGCAAGTACCTGAGTAACGAGGGCATATAGTGGAAGCGTAATGTAGCTGCACAAAAATTGTACTGCTACCCTGCACCAATCAAATATTTGCTTGGTTAAGCAAGAATTTCATGGAATTGAATGAATTAATCTATGCGTAACTAAACTAACAAAGTCATGAATCAATCAGTTTAGTCATTTTTCATCCAAGTAAGATCATGGTCTATTGGAGTACTTCCTTGGAACAGTGACTTTGAAACCTCCTTGTAGAAATTAAAAGCATCTAAATTGCTATTAGTTGTTAGACTAGACCATGATTTAGCCATTTTTCAGAGCCTTTGTGCCCTCAAACACAACCTTAGGGTTTGACCCAATGGTTGTGTAGCGTGAGGTCTAGGGTTCGATTCCTATAGGTAGGAGGTTGGACATCATAGTAATCTAACTTATATGTACTAACATCCTATAGTCGGGAAAAAAAAAAGAAAAAAAAGCCCTCAAACGCAGCCACATGAAAAATCTTCACTTACCCAAGAACAACTCTTAATATTATGAGCGTGAAATTCTGATGGAAGCAAGATTTCAGCCCGAACTCATACTGCACAGAAAACAGTATTGCATAAAATGATTCTAACATAGAGATAATGACTAGGAAGAAACATGAGAGCATTAATTACCCAAATCCAGAAGAAAAATGTTATCTCGAATGCATTCTGCACGCATTACAAAGATAACAAGCTTGTTAGTAAATTTGGAAAATAGCCGATGGCAGCCCTAAAAATGTAATTCCTCTATTGACGATTGTATGCTACCTGAAAGAGAGTAAGATGGATAAGATAAAGAATTAACTGAGGCCAGCTAAACCAAAAGTGCCTATCAGAGACTTGCACAAGAGGCATCCCTTGGACTACAGCATGTCGTTCTTGGATTTCAACAGCCATCTGAGTGATTATCGCTTGCAGCTTTGTTCCAACAGCTAATATAACCTTAACCGATTCAAAATGGTTGGTTAGTTCCTCTATCAAACTAAAAGGTAGCATAATGAGATAATAGAACACAAGTTTCTTACAACTAGAGGCATAATGGATAACCAAAACATGGACTGCCACCCTGCATGAATTGAAACAAATCAAATAATGACAACATGTCATTTCATAGTTCAAACTGATATGCTGCATATGTCATATGTATCTTGCTTGGTTCTACGGGATAAATTCATTACAAACATGAAAAGAAAAAGAAGAGACTTAACTCACCATCAACATTGAGAAACAGATAGAGGACTGCAGAAGACCATAATAAAGGGCTGGTATCATATTGAATAAAAGAAAAGCAAATCAATTAGCTCATTGTTCTAAGAAAAAACAGAAAGAAACCAAAATTAGTAAAACCATCCTAATAGTAGTACCTGATTCCCACAACTACCTTGAAGTCATCTTCTAGCGACCTTTTAATATACTTTTGGAAGTCAAACTTACTTCCAGGTGCTAAGTGAACCTAAAAGAGCAACATGATTAGTCCATAAACTATAAGAATATGACCGCATTGACATTGTTCTCACAGTAAGTTCTTATTTCAGAGAGGAATGATTGCATTAAAGAAAGAAAAACTCACAGAGATGAAACCATGGCGCATTGCCAAGTAGTCAGCTTTACGCACAGACCTGAAGAATTGACGAAAGAAGCATACCTGAAATGTTAATTTTACTCGATTCAGACAAAGATGATATGAAGGAGAACCAAATGACAGCATCAAGAACTTAAGGAACCCTTTGGATACTTCGAAAAAGAATTTAACTCATATGTATGTCCTGACATGTGGACCCTGTTAAGCTAAACAAAAATGATACACCATGCCTTCGAAATGATACACCATGCCTTCGAAGCATGGTGAATTTAAGCTGCGTGGGTGATAGAAGCTGTGCCAATAAGTTTATTGATTTCAGCTTTTTTGTCCGAGGTGAATTTAAGTAATGGCATAGCTCCATTATGCTTCAGTACAAGTATTTGGACAATACTTACATTAGTGCCTAAAGTAAGAGCAAAAACTTCAATTCAAACTATTCAGTGGAAGAGCATTTGAAATTTAGTTCATTAATAAGAGATCTCTTTTGAGCCTTACAGTGTTATCTGATATTCACCTTTATGGTAGACCATAAGCCACGACAATTGTAGGTATTGTAAATGTTGCTGTACCTATACTTGGATTTGGATATATGACTACCTACCTACAAGGCTTCCTTTTGTTTGAGCTGAAAAGTCATAATGCAAGCTACGATAGCACTAATACTTCACATTCTAGTCAGACATCAAATTCACTGCGCCAGTCCATTATCAAAAGAAATTAACAAAATACTGAAGAAGTATAATCTTGAATCTTTCTTACAATATAAAAGAAGACTGGCGTTTTGGTCCAGAAACTCGTGTGGTCTTTCACAAAAGACGTCTCATGGGTAAGCCTGAATCTTGTCGGATCTGCACGATAGGCATGTGCACACAACAAAGTGCACAGATATTTAGCAATGAAGAAACTGATACATCGGTAATCCTGTCAATTAAGTATAAAATTTTAAATTGATAGGAAAACAAACATATTAGATAATCCTGGAATTTACCGTTCAATCCCTCCTCCTTAATAGCTTCAAGTTCCCATTCTTTCCACCCTCGTATCTGAATGTTTGTAAATCTTGGATTAACAATATTAAGGTATAAATCAGCTCATGCGCTAATTGAATATCAGGATAGAAATAAGATTTAAGGCTGTGGAAATGGGCAAGGGCATTTCCCCCGGGTTAGAGTTTAGGAAAGCAATCATGACCATCTGATCGTGTTGCTTTCCAATAACTCCCATTGTGGTTCTTATGATTTTCTGCCGCTTCCATCCTGATATCAATATAAATGACAAAACTTCAAGTATTAAAACAGAAGCACTCATGGAATTCCCAATAGGCACCAACCTTCAATCTCCCAAGCAACATTGTCATGGCACTGTATATAACGTGAAATACGGCCAAAAAGAATATGAAGATGTGCAACTGATGTAATCCATTGACTGATATAAGTGGCACGTGTCCCTATCGATAAGAATTGCATCAGTATGACATGTGAAGAATGGGTGTTCACCCAATCAAAGCAATTACAGTGCATCCTGGCTTATCCAAAAGAAGAAAAAGGACTCTACAACACTAATTTTGCGATCGGAACCTCTCTTCATTTTATAACTCAAACTCAATACCAAGTATCCACCAGTTATACGCACGGAGAAGTTTTTTCATGAAATTAAGAAAACAGTATCTTAAAGTCCCAACCTCGTTGGTAAGGAGTCGCATCCTGGCTTACAGTAAATCAAGCAGGACTATCAACATTTTCTGAAATTCCCTGTTGTAGGAAATGAGTGCATACTCCACCATTTTCTTGTGCTCAGGCATAACTGGAGTCTTGGACATAAGAGTTTTCTATTGCATGATTAAAAATCAAGATCTAGTATATTAACAATTCACTCACCTGCTTGCATCCTTTGGCAGAACTATCAGCTGCTAAAAATCTATGCTCATTCCATAGAAGCCTTCTATGATGTTCTGACGCCTCGTTATGACCGTCATGGGCATCAGTTTTTATATGACACGGCAACATCGTGTTTGCGAGCTTTAGTGGAATACAGATGTTGGAAATATAGTTTTGGCCAAATGTCAACAGAAGGGAAATGAATCCTAGAACCATAAGCTCTGCAATACCAATCATGAACAAGATTGGTTGCTAAGAAACAGAGAAATTATTGAGGAAAATCAATTGTAGAAACCAACCATTTGTCGCACCCAACTTTACAACCATGTAGCGCTGAAACTATGAATGATTAGGGCTAAGTGCTTGTGTACATACCGCCTTTAATCTTCTCGAGAGCTTCCAGCATAGGTTTCTTGCGTCTTTCCCTAAAAAACTGATGCGAAATTGTAGTTAAAACGTTGAGGCAAAAACCACAAATCCAATCAGATGCAGGTCTTTTTATACATTCAATCCTGTATTGGGAAAAACCTTTTGCATGATTTAAGTTTCAAACTGAAATTGATAATATGGAAAGGAAGGGCATTATAAACCAATACTCAACAATAAATTCTGTGGAAAATGAATTACTATTTTCTCCACCAACTTATGGATATGGTTTCACCGAGCAGAGACGGTAAAACAGGGAAAGGAGAAAGCAAACACTTTATGCCCAAGCTTAGATGAGTAACCAACAAAGTGGGGGAAAACCTCATTTACCGAATGAAAAACTAAAACAGAAAAAAGGTCTTTTTTTAGAAACCTATTCTGCTAGTACTTCTCTACGCCTTTTCCAATCCATTTTCGTTTTTTGTTTTTTTATGTTTGCAATTCAATTCAATTCAATTCAACAGGCAGTAACCGAAAATAGAAAAAAAGATATATTTCTCATAACCGAAAAAACATTATGCAAAATGGATCTCTTTATCCCTCCCATTGATCAACATGCAAAATGGATGGTAGTCAATCTTGCAAAGATCGGGAGGGAAGAAGGAAGGCTCCCATTGGAAATCAAACAACATAGCATTAATCAGGCAAAAATAACAACGTCATGCAAAGGTTATACCTCTCCAACCACGTGAAGAACTTTCTCCAATAGAATAGAGATTAAAATGATAATCGCACAAACCAAAGCAACAGCCCATGTGGGTGTCTGATCGAGCGCCCTCGCAGCAGGGTCTTCTTCTCCTCCCGACATTTTCTGTAGCTCAATCCAAATGAACCACCCTTACACACACACACACACACACACAGAGAGAGAGAGAGAGAGAGAGAGTATAGTTTTACGATGGATGGTGGCTCTTGTTGATTGATGAGCAAAGGACCATTGTCTCTTCTCATGGGTTTGGCTTTGATGAAGGGGAACGGTCCAAAGTTTTCCTTTTTGCATTGTAACGGAACTGAACCGGGATTGTACGGACAGAAAAAAGAGGGCGGTTACTGGTTGTGGATTCTCTTTGTTGCCCATAATTTTGGCCTTCTTTTCCCGAGGTTGCCCCTGACGAACCTGTGAAGGAACTTCGTAGGCAGAGGCGGCTCCACCCTCAGCTGAGGGTGGTCGCCCGAACACCCTGGAATTTTTTTTTTGTTAGAAATACATGTAAAAAAAATTTATTTTCAATATTTTTGTCATTTTGAACACCCTAAAAAAAATGTTTGAACACCCTAACCAATATATTTGAACCATTTTGAACACCCTACCTAAAATGTTTGAACACCCAATCTCAAAAAGTGACTTCTTCCCACAAGACTCACACACTCTTTTACCATTTCTTTTCTTTCCCCCCACCCTGCCACCGTTTCTTTCTTCAATTCCCCTCTTCCCCTTGGATTTATTCTCCTCTCTCTCTCTCTCTGAACAATTGATTCGTTGATCAGTCAACACACACATCGACTTTATTACCTTAATTCTTTGTGGTCACCCCCAGATCCTCCTAAACATTTTGGAACTATTCTATTCTGGTACTTCATTGGAGTATGAAAATAGTCTAATTACTCCGGTCCTCTAAATGGCTCAATTTTGAATCTAACCCCATCTCAACTACTAAAATTGTAAAGAAATACTATAGATACTAACTATTATACAAATTACTTGCACGAAATGTGCATGTGACACTCACCAAATGAGTCTACAACAACATTCACCAATATTTATCTACTCTAACTCATCCTCCTAACATTATGGGATGTCCATTTAATTTTCCGTCAGTTAATCCCAATTGGTTCAAAGAGTACAAAAATTGGTTGAAATACAGTAAAGGATGCAACATTTTGTCTACGTTGTTATTTTTTCATCCTGATTTCCGTAAGCAAGCGAGAGGTTGCAATCTCATGTGGGAGGCAACAATAGTGCTCATAACCAAGTTGTGAAGATCTTCCATTCTTGAAATTCTGAGTAATTGAATGGGAGATCAGTGGATAAACGATTGCATGATTACTTATATGGAGAGTGATGCATTTGATACTGATGCTATTATGGAACGGTTTCGAAATATGAAAAGTCATTGAGGAAAAATTCTAATATACTAAATATTTTGCTTTTTTTTGGTGGCATTTTTTATATTAGAAGTTTTTTTTTTTTTTGCATATGCACAGTTATTATTTTTAGAGGACTGTAGTAGAATTTCTGAACACCCTCACGAGAAATCCTGGAGCCGCCACTGTTCGTAGGGATTTAGGAAATTTGTAGGGAAAGGTCCAAAAATGGCGAAATAGGTAAA
The DNA here is from genome assembly GCA_020921065.1 of Vaccinium darrowii. NCBI lineage: Eukaryota > Viridiplantae > Streptophyta > Magnoliopsida > Ericales > Ericaceae > Vaccinium > Vaccinium darrowii. The sequence continues at coordinate 1,028,675 of CM037155.1, forward strand.
CAAGAGCATTACAAAAATGTCCGAAAACAGTATCGGACAGCAGACACCCATATGCGTAAAAAATCATCAGATGAACGAGAGAATTATATGGGAAGTTCCTAAAAAAAAATGAAAATTGCTACAATACACACCCCTTATTTAGGTGTGTATGATACACATCCTTGTAAAAGTTACGAATTTTTTGGAGAAGTTACGAATTTTTTGGAAAAGTTACAATTTTTTTCGTAAAAGTTACGAATTTTTTTTATAAAAGTTACGAGACACACCAAAATGTTACGAATCATAGAAAATGTTACGAATCATATTGCTGAAAAGTTACGAAAAACTAAAAAATGTTACGATTGTCGATGAGGTGGCACAATCTAGACCATACAACAGGTGCATATGGTACACCCAAATAAGGGGTGTGTATTGTAGCATTTTCCAAAAAATATTAGCCCAATCTGATATCAGCAAGGGTTATTTCAGAATTTGTAGGGGTGCAATCAAAAAAATCAGAGCCCTACAATTCTAAAACAGCCCTTACCGATATCGGATTTGGCTAAATTTTTTCAGGAACCCATAAAAAAATATTTTAAGAATAAGTGAATAACTTACGGTTTGAATCATCTTTGTAGAACCCATTTTAGGTTCCAAAAAAGAAAAAAATAAAATAAAAATCATTGATTTCTTGCTAATCTTGCCCCTTTAATGGTCGCAGATCTGCTGTCCCGAAAACTCTATCCCGACTCCGTGTCCCTTTCATCCGAGCCGTCTATCTGAGTACTCGACTGCTCAGATTCGCAGATGAATGTGTATGACTCAGAATTGTTTAGGGTGAGATGGAATCTGAGCCGTTGATTGCTCGAATGGACGGTTCGGATGGACGGGACAGAGAGTTGGGACAGGAAGTTTGGGACAGCGGATTCGCTTCCCCCTTTGGTCGCAGATCTGCTGTCCCGAAAACTCTGTCCCGACTCCGTGTCCCTTTCATCTGAGCCGTCCATCTGAGTACTCGACTGCTCAGATTCGCAGATGAATGTGTATGGCTCAAAATTGTTTAGGGTGAGATGGAATCTGAGCGGTTGATTGCTCGAATGGACGGTTCGGATGGACGGGACAGAGAGTTGGGACAGCGGATCCGCTTCCCCCTTTAATGGGTACCAAACTTAGCCTACGAACTCTAATACAACCTTACTGATATCGGATTGGTTTTTTTTTTTTTTTTTGCAAGAACCCATAAAAAATTATTTTAATGGAGTAATAACTTGCGGTTTGAATCATCTGTATAGGACCGGTAATGAATCCTGCAAAACAAAAAAACTATATCAATTTCTTGGCCATTTAATGTGTACCAAACACTTGGGGATGGGTGGATGGCCTGTTTGGTACCCATTAAATGGGCAAAAAGTTGACAATCCTTTTTATTTTTGTGGGGCCTATTTCGGATCCAACAAAGATGATTCTAAGTGCAAGTTATTCTCCAAATGTTTTTTTTTTTTATGGATTTATGAAAAAAAATTAACTCAATCCAATATTGATAAGGGCTGGTTCGCTAGGATTGAAAAATTGTTTGTTCCATATAGTTGGATTGGGTAGGGGTTGAAATATTGTACACGAGTCTAGTATTTATTTGTGTGTGCTAATTGTTCAAGTTGTGCCTCTAGGCATGGGCATGCACTAGTATATATACGGTTCGGATCGATTTGGGATTGGAACCATGAACGTAAATCCGAAAACCAAACCATTGAATACGGTTTTTTATTTTTTAAACTAGGACCAAACCAGCAAGCGGAGTCGAGTGCAGTTGGTGCCTCCCTTATACTCTCATGCATATGGGCGTAGTTCGATTCCCATAAGTACCCATCCCCCTCCCCCAGTTCCCTAGGATAGAGTAGATTAGGATTAACGAATGACAAAAAAAAAAAAAACTAGGACCAAACCGCACTACTAAAAAAATCAAACCAAACCAATTAGTTTAAACTAGATTCGCGGTTTGATAGATTTTCTGCTCACCCCTAGTAACCAACAAAAAAAACAGATGTATATATTTTGGGATTTACTGTACACCGATATTTGCAACTTTACCCCACACACACACACAAAAAAAAAAAGCGTAACACTAATGAAACGCTGGGGCTGGCCAAATTGTGGTATTATTAAGCATGTCTGTCGTTTTAAAGGAAATGAAAGGGAAATATATAAGGAGCAAGAGATGAGTGAACCATAAACATATGGGTGCCTTTGGATTTTGGAAAATGCAGCCAAAACCTGATCCTATCTCCTATCTTACCATTCTCACCACCACACGTTCCTTCACCTCATTTTCAACCATAACCATTACTGTTACATTCCATCCATTCTGGCCCAGCCCTTGGCATAGGCCCAGCACCCAGTAGGCCAGTGTCTGAGGCCCCTCAAATTTAACCCATATTTAAGGCCCCCAATTAGCTAAAACCTTCAATTACTTCATATAATTATAATGCAGCAGAAAGCCCAAACCACTCTTGGTGCTTGATTCAAAATTTCAAATCTTACATAAAGCAGTTATATTACAATTGAGGCTTCATTAAAGTGACATAGTGTAATCTTTTTTAGCACTAATTGAAAATTTAATTTATTTTTTATAATTTATGTAGTCAAATACGTTGTGCACCATTTTATAAGTTTATCTGAGACACTGAAAATCTTAGGGCCGGACCTGCATCTGTAAGTTTTGACAACCGGGTCATGCAAAAAACTAACAGCTTAAATGTATACATAGTCCAAGGGGAAGTGTTCTTAATCGAAAGGGAACTTATAGTTTTTAGTTGGAGCTATGGCCACCATGCACGCAGCTATGGCTTCTTCAAGCATCCCGGCTAACACAAGACTTCCCTTTAAGACCTCTTACTCCGTCCCTACTCATTGCCATTCCAAGGCCTGTTTCTCTCTCACACACACACAAAAGCAATTACATAAAGACACAAAAGCGTCGTAAGAGGACTAAATTATCAAGTTTTTTTGTGTACTCACTCTCATTTCTTGGTGTACAGAAACTAGCATTCGCAGAGTTCTCTGGGCTTCGCTCCACTGGAGGTGTGACCTACGCAATGAATTCTAAGGTTATCGACTTAATCCTTCTTAATTTAATTGGTCGGCCAGAAAATTAGTTGGTCTAACGTCAGTTACACAACTTCTTAGAACTTGACAGCATAAGCTCTAAATAGTTTTCCAGAAATTAATTGTAGAGATTCAATTAGTGGAGGTCCTGAAAGAATAATTAGATCAACTTAGAACGAAAGAAAAATTAGATCAACTTAGAACAAAAGAAAAAGGAAAGGAAGAAGTGTCATAATTTGTCGTGTGAATACGCCAATCAGAATGCAACTGAATCTGAAGTCCTGACCAGAAGCTGTTGGGGTTGTGTATTTTTTCAAAAGAGAAACGTTCAAAAAATTCTCACAACAAAGAATTAAGGTATTTAGAGTTTCTGGACCATGCATGACTATGGTGTAACGAATCCAAGAGTTTGTTGGTTGAAACTAATATATGTTGGTGTTTAGTAGGTTAAGAACATTATATACTCTGCAAAATTTAATCCGACGGTGATAGGTTGATTTTTTATATTGGAATTAGACTGCAGGATCTACCCCGTTCAGGTTAAAGCCCGTGGCCAAATTGAAGGTGGCAATTAATGGTTTTGGACGCATAGGAAGGAACTTCCTCAGGTGCTGGCATGGTCGGGAAAACTCGCCACTAGAAGTGATTGTAGTTAATGACAGCGGTGGTGTCAAGAATGTGAGAGAATTACTGATTTCTCCAATTTATACGGTTTATAGAACATAAGTCAGAAGTTGAACCATTTCTTAAGACAATTTTTTGACTAAGTAATTTTTGTGTTGCAATTATAGGCTTCTCACCTGCTGAAGTATGATTCCATGCTCGGTACTTTCAAGGCAGATGTGAAAATAGTGGACAATGAGACTATCAGCGTCGATGGTAAGCTCATCAAAGTTGTATCTAACAGGGATCCTCTGAAGCTCCCGTGGGCTGAAATGGGCATTGACATTGTTATTGAGGTACTTACAGTATAATACTTCTTTTGTATCTCGATTAAAGAAGAGTTCGATTGGTTTGCATGAAAAACGCATAGTCCTTCAAGCTAATTACATCATGCCAACCACGTAGGGGACGGGTGTGTTTGTGGACGGTCCTGGGGCTGGGAAGCACATCCAAGCGGGTGCTAAGAAGGTTCTTATCACAGCTCCCGCAAAAGGTGCTGACATTCCCACTTACGTTGTTGGAGTAAATGAAGGAGACTACGACCATGAGGTTTCTAACATTGTAAGGTTCGTATTGCTAAACTCTAGTACATTCCTCCCGAGTTCTTTGTGATATAAGAACAAGAAGAATTTATGGCATTCTGTTTCGATGCTTTCGTTTCAACTTCAAGTTCGATGTGAATCTTATAACTGCAGCAACGCTTCTTGCACCACAAACTGTTTAGCTCCTTTCGTGAAAGTCATGGATGAAGAATTAGGTATGCATCCTTTTCTTCACAGTTTGATTTGTATGGCGTGCATCTTTTTCAGATTCTACTTTTTGCACTAGCTTACTGATCAAAGAAAGGGTGTGCTAGCCCAGTGGCGTAATCATCTAGCGAACTAATTCGAGAAACTGCAGTTGCAGATAACTTCATAGAAATAATCTTCTCGCTGTTTCTTCAGGCACACAATCGTTGCTGAATTATTTCAACCAAGTTGTAAAAGTTCCAAAAACTGAATTATTTTCTCGTATTATTTGCAGGTATTGTCAAGGGAACAATGACTACGACTCACTCCTATACTGGTGACCAGGTATTGTCTAATAAAGAAAATGAAAAACAAAAGGTTGCATCCATCAAATTAGTTAGGTTCAACATCTTGCCGATTTCTTTGGAGGAGTTAATGTCTTGATCTGTAGTTCAAGAATGTAAATAGCTTGTCTTGTGTGCAGAGACTCTTAGATGCTTCACACAGGGACTTGAGGAGAGCCAGAGCTGCAGCACTGAACATAGTCCCAACAAGCACTGGTGCAGCCAAGGCTGTGTCTTTAGTGCTACCACAGCTGAAGGGAAAACTCAATGGTATTGCTCTTCGGGTGCCCACACCGAATGTGTCCGTTGTTGACCTTGTTGTGAATGTCAGGAAAAAAGGAATAACTGCTGAAGACGTCAATGCAGCCTTTAGAAAGGCAGCTGAAGGGCCACTGAAAGGCATACTGGCCGTTTGTGATGTCCCTCTTGTGTCAGTAGATTTCAGGTGCAGTGATGTTTCTTCGACAATTGATTCGTCTTTGACAATGGTTATGGGAGATGACATGGTCAAGGTCGTGGCTTGGTACGACAATGAGTGGGGATACAGGTATGCATCATGACAACTCCAATTTCTTGTATTTTAAGTCAATGGGCTTTCAACAAGAATAAAACATAAGAACAATTTCTGTTCAGTTTAGAATGTTTGCTAACGTATGGAAGTGTGTTTTATGTTTTGTAGCCAAAGAGTTGTCGATTTGGCGCATTTGGTAGCGAGCAAGTGGCCAGGCACTCCTGCACAAGGAAGTGGAGACCCATTGGAGGATTTTTGCAAGACAAACCCTGCTACTAAGGAGTGCAAGGTTTATGAAGCTTAGGTAGTTAACTAGTTTGCATTTATATATATTTCCCCTTTTAATGGTTTTGTTGAATATAGTTTCATTTGAAAGCCAGAGCCTTTATTTAAGATTGTTGAGAGAAGGGAATGGAATCTCTATGGAATTTTTTTTTTTAATATAGTTTCATTTTTGTTTACCCTTGATATACTGGTTTGATGCTTTTGCCACAGCCACTTATCCTATAAATAGGTATTACTCCTTTTGAGAAAAATGCATTTTCTTTTTGCACCAACTTTTAATTTTTTGAAGGTGTTTGGTCGTCAATGCTTGAAACCTTGCACTTCTCATAAGCTTCAACCCAGATTTCTTCTTTGTGTGTTTTTTTAGCTACCGTTGAAGGCATGTTCTCTTTTGATGGCTCCATAGCTATATAAAGGGTTTTAGATCTTTAGCTAAAGGGAGAATGGCACCCATAATCAAAATTGCAGATCAGCATGCTACTAGAGTACATGCAAATGAGGATATTCACGTTGGTTGAATGAAAAAAAAGAGTGTAATTGTGTTTGTCTAATTCCTCCGTCATGATTTCATCCTGTGTCTATTACTCAAAGCCAAGACAGATGAAGCAATTTGTTGTTATTAGCCTGCTTCTTTTGGTGTAAATACAAGTTTAGTCAATTTGTGTGCATGGTTGTTACATCTTTAGTTAACGAAATTTCGGCATGCAAATATTTCTCTAGCACGAGAAAACAATAATTGTACGTATAGGTTCTTGCAGAGGAGAAGCCACTGTGACAAAGTTAATAATAGTTTTCTCCTTAATATTTCTTGCCATTCCATATTCGTTCTCATTTTTTCTGATGATAATTCACCGGAAATAAATTGCATTAAACATGTCAAAAACGATAGGAAAAGTTGCCAAAGCAACATTGGAAACTATTAATGCAGAGACGTTGTGCTTTTCTAATTGTAAAGGGTTAGACTCCCTTCCTTTATAAAACCCCTCAATGTCATCCTTTTCAAACTGACAGGAGGTTTCTCCGCCCTAAATGGTCCAATTTTAACCGGGCCTTGAGATTATTTACTTTCTTGAGGTGAGAACTCGTTTTCATCCTACGCTCGCCCTACTTCTAAGAGACTGCCTTAGTTAGCTACAACAGCGACCTTACCACGCATCATTACCACCAGCCATTTCACTCCAAACTGCAGTCTATCTTTTCCCAGATCATTGCTTTTGACAGCATAAATTAGGTCATCAATGGAAAAGTTCCTGTGTGAGAAGTAGAGGAGTGCGATTTGTCTGATTCTGTTCTTCCTTGTTAGAGAGAGAAGTGAGCCCGTTGAGGGCGACCCCTTTCTAAAACTTCTTTATCCTCTTTCACTTCTGTCTATCTCAAATTTTCTTTCCTTTGCATGAATTAATCCCTGGTAGTTGAATTAATGCTATTCCTTTTTTTCTCTAGTTGCCTTTTTATTTTCAAGAAGATTCCGAGCTTGATCTGGTTTAGTTTAGTATCAAGGTGATTATTTTTCTGTTCTTCTAACAACAGAGATCGTGTTCCATTCAACTAGTCAAAAACAATGTTGAGCATTATGCTTCTAGAGATGAAATGAAATCGCCAAATCTAATGTGATAGTCTTGATTCATTTCCCTCCACAATTGGCTATCATTTCAAAAGAAATTAACATAATACCACGTGTCTCATTCACGTGGTTATTAATGTTCGATCTTTTGTAACTCTCACTCGAAAGAGACGATACAAAACGAACCATTTGAATAAAAATAGAAGATGACAGAGGAGAAAAAGAGAAGCAAGAAAAAATCCAACTCCAGAAAAAGGCAACGCCGTTTCACCGTCCATTCAACGATCCAACGGCTGGGACTTAACTGTAAGGCCATTCGGTCAACCCGGAGAATCCACCAGTTGAGACTCTCCACGTGTCATTACTTTATCTCCCGCCTGACACCTACTTTCTCTACCGGATTACCTGTTATCTCCGGTTTCGCCAACCGTCTTCTTCTTCTTCTCTCTCTGGCTTCTCTCTCTAATGTCCATTTTCACGCTCTCGTTTCTCTCTCTAAATTTCTCTTCCGAAACACTCTCCCTATCTAGATCTGCTGTCAATCGTTTTGAGGTTTCTTCGACGCCTGATAATTACCAGAGAAAAAGCAACAATAAGCAATCGCCATCGTCATATGTGAGAATTCCCTTTTTTTTTTTTTAGGGTTTCTCGTGATTTGATTTTATATGAGATCTTCATAAATTATTGGCTTCAGTTGGTCCGCATAGTGCTTGACTCCTTGTGTAGAAGATTGTTTTCCCCTGTTCTCGCAAAGATTTGTTTCATTACGTGTCAAGTTTTTCATACCTGATCTGGGTTTTGGGGGAACTTGGTTTTGCAATTGTTCAACGCTGGTTAGGATAATAAAAAGATGTATTCTTTTGTAAGTGCTGTCTTGGATTATATTTTTGACGAGTTTTGAAAAATGCTAGAGATTTTGAGAACTTGTGGGTTTGGAAGATTGAGCAAGGGTTGCTTGGTAGTTATTCTTTCCATTACCTAGACAGTTTGGAGGCATATTCACATTCAACAAGGCTTCATGCTTATCGTATCGCGGGGTATTGTTTTATTGACATAGTTTGTGAATTTTTTGCTTGCTTCATTTGGGTCACCATTTTTTATATTTGGGATCCTCTGCCGGTACCTCAATTTGGATCTGTTGGATATCAAAGAAGAGTGAGAGTTTGAACAGTGATTTGGAGTTGCAGGATTATTTGGAAAAAAGTTTTTTGGAGTTGAGGGATTCTTTCAGAGGCTTGAAGTTTATGTTTAGTGAAGGAATATGGCTGCGGGTACTGAATTTTCGCCTCCTTTTACTGTATTAGAAGGTAGTTATAGCATGGACAGTGGTCCGGGAAAGAAAGATGAAATTTCTGAGAATCCGGATAATTTGAAGCAAATGACACATGGTAAACCTCCACGGCATCTCTCAGTTGTCCGGCATTTTATAAGCTCTGATGCTGAAATGGCTGCCAGTGATCTTGTAAGTTACCTTTACCAGCCAAATTTCCATCATATTAACTTCCTTGATTCCTTCGTTGGATAGTTTAACTCAGTCTGAGAACCAAAGCTGTTCATTGAGGCTCAATAGACACCCCTAGGTGCAGACAAGAAGAAGAAAGCCATCCAAAACAAGACATACCATAGCCTAAAACCTTTCACAGCCCGAGAGGCTAGGCCAACACACCCGCGCACATATCTTGCGCTACCTGGAAGGCCTAAACAAAGTATGCAACACCTGGGATCACATCCCAACAACCATACGCCAAAACCACAAAGTATCCCGTGGCCCTTAGGGTCTCAGTACTCACACCTTCACAGGCACGAGTATGATGTCACAATCACACTAAAGGAGCAACTGTAGACTGACCTCAGGTCCCCAACTCAACTTTCCTGTTTTGAGTTTGTTGTTCTTTGATTATTAAGGGAACAAATCACTTGAATAGGCCATGCAATTGGGGAAATTATATTACAACCTTTGATTGTCCTACACATCTCTTAGGTTCCATATTAGTGAAATGTATGAAGTAATAGAAATCAAATCGTCTCTCCCTGTGTGCATTTGGTAAGAGTGGGTGATCCCTATCTGAGGATAAAAATATTGATTATCATGTGAACCCAGAGTTTGTATTGCTATTTATGTCCCAATTCTATCCCATTGGCGTAAGATCAAAGCAGTGTCTTCTTCCTTTGTTTTTTACTTGAAGTGTAATCTTTAATTTCTTCTGATATAGTGGTTAAAGCACTGCAACTAACTTCATTTCTTTAATAGGAATCTGATTTCGGGGCGGCTGTTATGTTACAGTCAGATGGAAGATCAGGCTTTTGCCCGGTGTTTCGATCAGGAAGTTGCGCTGAGAAAGGACCTAAGCAATACATGGAGGATGAGCACCTATGTGTAGATGATCTTCTTGAACATTTAGGTGCAGCTGTAGATTTTCCTTCCCCGGGAGCTTTCTATGGCGTACGTGACTAACATTCCAACTCCTCTCATTTCGAAGTTACTTTGCCTATATAAGAGTGTTACGTCCTTGTCTTAAACTTATCATTTTTTATGGCTCAATTTTCTCTTATGAGCAAGTGTTTTTATGCCCTTGCCCATCGCCCGTAGACTGGGTTGTTGACCATAGTTAGGCAATTACATTTGAGGGTGCGTTCGTGTGGCATAAACTTGTGTCGCACATCAAATTTGTGCATAACCAAGCATGACTCAGATAAGGTACCTATATTGGACAATCACTTCTGATTTGTCATACTTAATAGCTGGTGGTGTCATACTTAATAGCTGGTGGTGTTGTGAAATTTTAATGTACTCGCAAGCGTACGAATCGTACCAAAGTATAGTAACGCAAGTGCGAGGTCGAACCCACAGGGACTCGTGATTTTTTCGTAGGAAAACTAAATAAACTTCAACTGATTAAACCCTAACCTAGTTCCAAAAGCTATGGTTGATTTTAAAACTAAAAATTAAACAAGCAATAAATAAAATTGAAATTGAACGAAACTGATAAAGGGAAAGTGACTAAGGTATCGGAATCCACACTCGTGTATTCATAGCAACTACTCACAACCTCTTATTTATTTTCCTACTCTTCTTCACAGTAATTTGGTGGCTAAACTCTATTACCATGGAAAATGTCATCGTTAAGACCTTTTAGAAAAACAACTTATGTACGCTCCTCCTCGCTGTAACGTTCAAGACCAAAAAATCATATGTATCCGTTTGCAAACAAATCACAAAAGATATCCAGTGCTTGAAATTAAAAGCTACATAACAGGGCTAAATAATTAGCTAGCAATCCCAAATCATGGAAAAAACATGATTGAATCCATATCCAAAATTATTAACTTAATTAATATGAGATTGGAGCGATTATTCGATTAAATCAAACGTTCGGAAAATAAATAATGAGTATGTAAATAATTACTACAAAAACATGAGGTTTCATCCTTAACCCTAGTCTAGAAATCTAGCCGCTCGTAGAAAAAAACAAGTCAAGCAATCGACTAGAATCCATAAAATAATAAAGCTTACAAATATTTCTTTGCTCTCTTGTTCTTCTATTCCCAGCCGTATCCTTGTTCGGCCGCAGCCGCGGTGTAAATGATACCCACTGCCGAAGTTCACTTTGACACCGTATGGTTTCCTCCTTATAGATGCCGAGCATTTGCCTTCTAAAAGGCAGATTCCTTTTCTAATCAAGACTATCCTTTTCCATTGGTCTCACTGCCTTATGAGTTTCATGGACTCAATTGCTTAGATTGCCTAATTAGGCACTAGTTACTCTTTCTAAATTCTAACTTTGGCAATTTCAATCACATGCAAGCCATGAGTTGTAGTGCTGACCGACCCACTTGGCCAAATTCCTAATTTCATCACAATTTCATACCAAGTAACATTCGACATTGCACTTTTTGAATCCGACGGCTGAAATATAAGATGTTATCATCTTTTTCCCTGCAAATTAATAATGTAAAGTGAATTACCAAAAAGATAACATCAATATCTAATTAAGCACAATAAAGAACTTGACAATATGCGATATAGGGGTCTCTACGTGTCAATATTTTAGGCTCATCAGGTGGCGATAATAATTATCAACGTCACTGTTTGTACTGATATATTGTTCTATTTACTGATTTTACTTCATTTATATTATAATATGAGGGCAGTAGCAAGTCTTCGTTTTTGTTTTAGGATGAGCTCCATAGATTTTTAATATACTGCAAAGTGAAGAGCTACAGTGATGGAATTGTAACATCCCCAAGTCCTACATCGGTGGGTTAACGAACGGCTTGACATCAACCTTTTAAGCCATGTGGTCAGGCTAAGGGTTAGCAGGTCTGCTAGAACAGGTCGTTACAGGAATGGACTGAGAATTCAACCTTTTTATAGTACTCCCTCCATTCTTTTTTAAGTGTAGCTTCGTAATTCCAACTTATTAAGAAAGCATCATCATTACACCTTTCACATCAACTTTTGCATTCACTTTCCACTATTGCCCTTGATGGAGACATCATCATTAAACTTTACCCACTAACTTTTCAAAAAGGAATATACTTTTAAGGGCAAAATAGGAAATGTACTAACTTTTACCTACTAACTTTTTAACACCACACTTATTTAAGAACAGCCCAAGAATAGAATACACTACTCTTTTTAAGGAAACAGAGGGAGTAGTTGATTTTGTATTTTCTCATGGCTGAGATTTATTAGCATATATTGGCAGGTGTTTGATGGCCATGGTGGTACAGATGCGGCTTCATTTATTAGAAAGAACATCCTCAAGTTCATAGTCGAGGAATCCCATTTTCCTCTTTGTACAGAGAAAGCAGTTAAAAACGCTTTTGTCAAGGCTGATCATGCATTTGCAGATGATAGTTCTCTTGATATCTCCTCTGGCACCACTGCTCTGACTGCTCTCATATTTGGAAGGTATTGAGCCCCAATTTCATAAAGGTTTCATGCTTACTGCCTTGCCCTGTGGGCATGGATGATATGGTTGTCGTATGTGTTATCATCCATATTCCATACCATACTATGAATCCTCTGTAACAAATAATAGCACTGCAGGTAGATATTAGGTAGTTGTAACTCATATCGACCATTTGTAATATCCCGAAGCATGAATATGAGTATTGACACCGAGATATAGACTCTAGACACAGCAGTTTTTAAAAAAATCAGGATACCGATTTCGGGAAATGCCAAGAGAAACTACATTTCTTGTTTCCAGTAGTTTTATTTATGGAGTTGTACCCACAAAGGACCAAAACTAATGTAAGTTAGCATTGGCTTTACATAATTGCCATGCAATCAGTGAGGAATAGTGTGAAATCTTGTATGTATCCCTTTACTTGATGTAGAGTATCAAATGTATTGTACATACCATAAAAACACTTGAGAATTCCTAAAATGACTGTTAGGCTCTCTCTGTTAGGTTCGTTTTGCTTAACGGGTCATTAGGCCTACCGTCACTGACCTGTGATTGGGAAAGCCCTCACAAAGCGAAGTTTCACACCCTCTCTTTCTCTCTAAGAGTGCCTCAGCTCTTTCCTCCTCCACCTCTTGTCATCTCTTACCTAGCCTAGGGCCCGCTGGCTTCCATATGACCCTCAGCCGGCCATTCTCCTAGAGAGAGTGAGAGCGAGAAATGAAAGTTAATGTAACTGGTGAAGTAGAGCTTATGAAGTTAAAATGGTTAGAATTTATCTCGCTATATTTCAATGTTTTGAAGTTTGTATGGTCATGCGAAAACAGTGTCTCACACTGACTATTTAGTTCCAGCAGAGTGTGAAACATGACCATCATTGTGTCGTTTATCAGTATCCATCAGAAGCCTTCTCATTGTACCCTTGGCCAACTTACATATTCTGGGATTCAAAAGGAATAAATGGAAAAGGAAATATACTGCAGACTTCTGTCTGAGAAAGTGGGACCTATACTGGTATGTCATAAGTGTCTTGCATGCTGCATTCGAAGTTTATGCATTCGTTGGTTGGTTGCATGTGGGATGTCGCTTCTTTTAATGATTTTTCCTGGGGCTGGGGGTCAGAGTTTGGGTTACTTTTAACGTGGTTTTTCTGTTTGCAGGACGATGCTTATAGCCAATGCTGGGGATTGTCGAGCTGTTATGGGGAAGCGAGGTAAAGCAATTGAGTTATCCAAAGATCATAAGCCCAATTGCTCATCTGAAAAGCTAAGAATAGAAAAATTCGGCGGGGTCGTATATGATGGCTACCTAAATGGCCAATTATCAGTGGCTCGTGCTCTGGGGGACTGGCATATGAAGGGCCCCAAAGGTTCTGCCTGCCCCTTAAGTGCAGAGCCAGAATTGCAGGAGACCAAATTGACTGAGGAAGATGAGTTCCTAATAATAGGCTGTGATGGGCTCTGGGATGTTATGAGTAGCCAGGGTGCTGTGACAATGGCAAGAAAAGAACTGATGCTTCACAATGATCCTGAGAGATGCGCGAGAGAGCTGGTTAGGGAAGCCCTCAAGCGGAATACATGTGATAATTTGACCGTGGTGGTGGTTTGTTTTTCAGCAGATCCTCCACCTCGTATAGAGATACCTCCATCTCGTGTTAAGAGGAGCATATCGGCTGAAGGGTTGAATTTTCTGAAAGGTGTACTAGACAGCAATTCGTGAGAGAGAATGCTGAAAGGTTTGCAAGAAGTGCTTGTACAGGGAGATGGGGATGAATGGGTGCTGCTGATGGCTTGGGTATAGCTGATATTTGGCTGCTTTGTTCTAGGATTTAATCTGAGGAAGTTATTTTTGGGGTTTTGATTTGTGAATGTCATTGTTGTACATCTAATTAGGTCAGTCATGTTGTATCAATGTGAGAAATCATTATCTAATTTTCCAGCCTTTGTGGGACCTTTCTTAGACGTTCTTTTCATTTATTTTTAACAATATATTATGTCTCAGTTCTTTTTTTATATCCTTTGTTTACTTGTTTCCGAATGTAGTTACCAAGTAATTGAAAAGAACTCCTTTAACTTAAGAGGTACAGAGTACATTACAAACGCAGTCTTGGAACACACAGACAAAACTTAATAAGAAATTTTTGCAAGGCTGAAATTCTTTAGCATTGGTTTACATTCTAAGCTCTCTTTTCTATTTACTACAATGGGATACCCAAAAAACAAAAGACAAACGAGGCAGGAGTTAGAAGCAACCAAACCAAACTAGGCCTCAAATCCAGAAACGAAAATGGAATCTCATCACTCAACTAACCAAGACACAATTTGCAACAAGAAAGACCCAGCTCACATGGCAGCAAAAATACTAGGGGAGAGAGACCTGTTACATGCACACCAGTCTGTTCCGATCAAAATATTGTTCACCTGTCTCCTAGAGTTGATGCGATACCTCAGCTCTGCTTCTACTTTAGCAATCAAAGGCTCAAATCCCAAACCCAGATTCTCGGATATCCCGCCGTAGATGCAAAGAGGCTTGTGTTCTTGACATCCTAAGAACGCCTTAGAATCCACAAGAAATACAAAGAAATTGAATTGACATTAAGATTATCCAGCTATTTAGGCCAGTTATTTACCAATCAGAAACCTAAGAAACCAGAAAACTTAATCTGATACAGAATAGTAACCTCATATGGTCATGAACTAAGGCTGGACAACAAAAAACACCTAGACACCAACTTCGAACACCTAGACAAAATCCAACTCCAAAACGATAGAAAGAAATAACACAATTGGAACTTCCTAAATTTATACTGTGGACCTCCTCTACACCTAAAGTCACAAAAAGAGCTCTTTTGAAAATTGTTCCAAATAGTACCGAGTCCACTGACCTACCAATAGGGTATCAAATCAAACCATTCCCTGACAACTAGAATTTCTGATATATTTTTGGAACCTTTTCACATGTATGCTTCTAGACCCACCTTTCACGAATCAGACACAAAATGGGAAAGAACACATGACAGTTGATTGAAACTTTACAACAATAATATCCAGAAGACTTTCTTATGTAGGAGAGAAATTTTGTCCCCAACCTACCAAACTGCCCAATTGTCCCGAAGACCATCTAGGATTCATCTCAGGGAGGAGACATGCAGTAATTATGCAATTCAGGATGCCCTCTTGCTGGCTTACAAGGAAAATGTGTCCTTTTGCTTCGAACATCCATGGGTCGAATGTTTATTTCTGTGTTAATACTATGCAACCATTCACAATTTTTTCAATATGTGTTTAAGATTGTTTAGATCCTTGCAAAACAAAAAAGCAAACCATGCCTTCATAAATTCCTATTTAGAGTGTTGCGGTCCAATTAAAGCCCAACCCAGAATTCTAGAATCAGAAATGGGTAACATCACATGCATAATGTGTAGATATCAACCAAAAAAAAAGCTATCTTGTCACAAGAATCTAATAGCACTAACACAGAAAAGAAGCATATAACAAGTGTGAGTGTAGGGTGATTCCCTAACCTCTTTTGATGGTAAAAAATCTTTGAGCACAATAATCATAGCCCCAAAAAGGAAAAGATGGGAGTTTGGCATGGTTTGATCACATTTTACAGTATGTAGACAAGCCCAAGCATGCAGTATATGTTTCTTGTGTAAAACAAAACTGACGGGAAGACAAACGATGACATTTCTGCAGCACTCGTGAGCTGATAAACTCGGATGCTTGAAATTGGAACACAAGTGAGGCCACTGCACTTATAAGCTGTAGAGAATCTCCAGAAAATTGAACATTACACTTAAGAGTATTGAGTAACTACTCCTTTAGCAGGCAAGCAACTAGCTTGAATCCAGAACGACTACAGACAGGCCCATCAGGTATTTGTGCTTTGCTAGCTGGTAGAGATTGGAATCTCAAAAATGCCACCCTTTAGCACGCCAAAGTCTCCGAGCATTTTCACCACGACGAGCAACTTTGATCTTCAAGAAAAGCTTGTAAGCCATGTCAACTTTATTTGAAGACAATAGTTTGTTACTCAATTTGCTATAAATAAGCTTGCTTGGACAAAAACCTTTGCGAACAGACTCCTCCATTACAAGGATGGCATTCTCCAGCTGCCCTACATTGCAAAGGCCGTTAATTACGTGCTCATAAACTTCCACATCAGGAGGGTAACCACTTTTTTGCATCTCATCCCATACATTCAACAACATGCCACATTTACCAAATCTAGAAAGTCGCATAAGTATAAACTTGTACGCAGTCAGTGATACTCGACATCCGACCTTTCTTGCTTTCTCATAGATCATTAAAGCTGCATGCGGTGGACCATAGCTACAAAGACGTTCAATGAAAGACGTTACAGTCCCAGAAGTCGGAATCAACCCTCGGGATAACATTTCATCAAACATTTCAATTGCATCTGCAACCTTTCGAGCTTTAAGGAAAGCAGCAATCAATCTGGTGTATGTATCCATATTTGGCTCACAGTTGTTTCTCAACATACACTCTTTATATTTCATGCCTTCATCGAAATCTCCAACTGAAATAAAATTAGAAATCATTGCATTGTAAACACAAGCGTCTGGCGGGCACCCCCTCTCCTTCATACCATCAAAGATCTCAACTGCATCATCAATTTGACCAGCTCTTCCCAATCCCTCGATAAGATAACTAAACGTCAAACAATCAGGATCAAATCCATCCGCCATCATCGCTCTCAAACTCGTCTCAATTTCACCAATTCTTCCAAATTTTGACCAACCAGAAATAACAATATTGTATGTCATACTATTAAAGGGTATCTTCCCTTTCATTTTATTAAGGAACAAAGTCCCAGCACCGACATGGGACCGTCTGCACAAACACCCTAGAAGCACGTTTAGAGACTCGGTGTCACATTTCGACCCAAACTCTTCCAATTGTCCAAACATTTGGATTGCTTTTGACACTTGACAAGCCCGAACATAACTGTCCATTACAATCATTAGAGTATCTGAAACTGGACTTATTCCTTCCATCTTCATATCATGCAACACACCCACCATATAATCAAAGAATTTCCTTCTCCCTAGTGCTTTAAGAATTACATGATAACAGTCAATACCTTTATGTATGGTCGGTTGTTTAGTTGCCCAATTGAAGAACATAACCATTGCTTCACCTCCTAAATTTCCCTTATTCACTACCTTGGCAATAATATCAATACTCAATTCAACATGGGTGTTTGATAAAGCCTGCTCAATTGCAGTTCTGCCTATGAGTTTCTGAAGAAATATGCCTCTAAGTTTCTCTTCAGGTGTTAGAAACCCATCAACGGCCTTACTCTCTAGTTGCCTATTGTTAGGTGAAGTTTCAGTTAACTGGTTCGAAACCGATGTGCTGCGACGGATTGGTAAGAGGTCAGATAGCTGATTCAGCACGTGAGATTCGTCGATGTGAGGTTGGATTATTGATGGGTTTTCCAATTGGTCTTTGTTTGATGGGTTTGCAAGTAGATAAAACGTTGAAAATGGAAACTGAAACTGGGAATTTGAGGAGCAAAGGAACTGTGTTTTGTACCTGATTGAGTTCAAGCGTCCGAGATAGGCCGTGATTCGTCGGGCTTGAACGGCCATGACTATGGGGAAATATTAGAGCATCACATGATTTTACTTTGCTTTGGTGGAAGATGCACATGCTCGGGTAAAAAAGCATCAGCCTGTGAAAATGGTGGGCAAAATTAGTCCTATCCGATACCTTAAAACCCTACGATTTCATATCTTAGGGCATCTTAATGTGAGTTAACAAACCCAATTTGAAGTTAAATTTGATGAGTGAATCCAACAAAACCCCTTAAAATCAGACTTAACAAATATTTAACAAATTTGTTAAACTTGAAACTTTGCTACAGTACCGCACCAAATTTGGTGCGGTACTGTTCACGAACCAAAATGTTTTTTATTGTTTTTCCCGGTTTTGCGTCAGAAGTTGGGGGGTTGGCTACACGCGTGTCAGGGAGGGAGTAAGCCTCATCATCGGGCCGGGCCGGCCCGTGAACTTCCAGCCCAAGCCCGCCCATGGGTCGGGCTAAGCGGGCTTTTTTTTTTTTAGCGGGCCGAGCTATCTCTTAAAAGATGAAGCCCAAGCCCAGCCCATGGGCTTATCCTTGTAGGGCGGGCGGGCGGGCGGGCGGGCTAGTTTTCGGGCGGGCGGGCGGGCTGAATTGGGCTATTTAAGTGGGCCAAAATACTTATTGCTTTTTTGGGCTTAACTTATTTTCACTACAAATTTTCAGTGTCTAAAAACTCTTAGCACTATAAATTGACCTTTTTTATGGGGAACTTCTGCTTCCATATGTTTGTTTACCATTCTGCTTTTATAAATTTACCTTAAAATTAAGCAATAACTAATAAATTACAAATTATGTATTAAAAAGATGAACCAATACTTCATTCTCATCCAATATTGGTACTGAAAAAAATAACGTCTCTGCCAAGACTAGTCCAGAACCGCTGCCCATGTCAATCGTCTAATTAGCCTCTGATTATCCTCAATCCAATGGTATGGGATCGTCTTCCGGATCACTATCTTCAATAAAGGAAGGTCTTGATATTTTTAAATTCGCCAATTCTTCTGCAAGTTTAGACTCTTGTTCAGCTTGTTGCATTCTTTGTTCTGCCAATTGCCAATCTTTTAAGCAAATCAATGCTTCCACGGTGTCCGGCTTCAAACTACCCCGCTTTTCAGAAATTACACGACCACCTGCACTAAAAGCAGCTTCGGATGCAACAGTAGAAACTGGAACCGTTAGTATATCACGAGCCATAACAGATAGTACGGGATACTTAGACTCTTGTGATCTCCACCATACCAATTGATCAAATGATTCATCCTCCTCATCATATTCAACAATTGGTTGGTTAAGATAACGTGTTAATTCGGACTCGATAACACTTGCACTAGAACTATTATAAGACATTCTTCTAACTTTGAGCAATGACATTGCTCCACCTCGAGTTGCCGACGCGGCCGGGCTCATGGTCTCCACTGGAGTTGTCCTATCTACACCCACCACTACTAAGGTTTTATAGTGATCAAAAAGCTCAACCAATTTAGACCTTGTCAAATTAATGGTATTTTCTATTTCTATTTCATCACCATCATATAGAGTGTCCAACCATTGTTCTAAAGCATCCATTTTCAAACGAGGATCTATGATAACAGCAAAACAATAAATAAGTGGTAAAGTTTCAAAATACTTGTCAAATTTTGATCTCATTACATCTAATACATCTCTAAATTTATCAAGATGAGAATAAGTTTTAAAAGTGAGACATATATTTACTAATTGAATAATAACACGACATGATGTAGGATGATAAATACAACTAAAAATTCTAGTTGAATTATCAAAAACTTCTAAAAAATCTCTTACAATTTCAGCAACAAGCCAATCATGCTCAGTAGGTGTTTCAATATTTGCAGCACCTTGTATTTGCAAAGTATAATAATGTAAAACTTTTTTATATTTGACAGCAAGTCTTAAAAGCACATAAGTTGAATTCCACCTAATAGGCATGTCCAAATTAATATTCTTTTTTCTCAAACCATGATGTCTTAAACACTTTTTGTATAGCTCATATCTATGCACAGAAGAATTAATGTTGCGCACAATATTTTTTATTTTTTCAATAGAAGGAGCTAGCAAACTTAAACCATCTTGCACAATCAAATTTAGAATATGAGCACAACAACGTACATGAAATATATCATATGGAACAGTACCGAAAGATACATCAAGCAATCCTTTTAAAGTTCTTTCTGCTACATCATTATTCGAAGCATTATCTAAAGTTATTGAAAATATTTTTTTAGAAATACCCCATGCAATCAGTTCCTCATGAATAACATTTGCAATTGTAATACCAGTATGTGGTGTCTCAATCATTTTGAAAGATATAATCTTTTTGTTCAATCTCCATTCCTCATCTATAAAGTGTGCAGTTAAGCATAAAAACCCCATATGAGATTTTGAAGTCCACAAATCAGAAGTTAAGCAGATTCTTCCCTTATATTTCTGAAAATAAGATAACAAATTGGCTCGATATACATGAAAATGTTGCATAACATCTCTTTTAGCAGTTGATGCTGAAAAACCACTATATTGAGGATTTAAACCCATTTTTACCATTCCCGTAAAATCATGTTTTTCAACAAAAGTAAAAGGAAATTCTGCCCTAACCATGTAATCAACAACTTCCCTACGAGCAAGCGACTGATCAAAATTAAAACATGCCAAAGTTCCTTCAGTGCCTTTAGTTAGCTGCATTTGAGTTCTAATGTCTACTTGACCTCCATTTTTTTTTAGACAAGAGTCATGGTGTCTCTTTAAATGAGTAGTTCCACTACCTGTTGTTCCAGATAAAAACTTACCACATAACTTATGTTTGGCTTTGATACATTCAACACCATCAACAACAACCTTCTCAGGTTTATCAAAAAAATTCCAAACTGCAGATGTAAATTTCGAAAATGCTTTGGAAGTTGAAGTAGATGAACTACCGGGTTGGGTAGACAAATTTGGAGAAGTTGGTGACGGTGAGCCAAGTGATTCAAGCTCATTTATCTCATCTTCTTCCTCTAAGTCTATGTTCACGGAATTTTCATTATTAGCCATACTAAATTTTAAGGGGAAAAAAAACAGAGAAAAAAAAAACAGGGAAAAAACAAACCAAATAAATAGATAAATAATAGAGCAGCAAGAAAAAAAAGATTAAATCAAATAAAGTAATTAGGAGAGAATAATGTTACTCCAGTCTCTAGATGAGCAGATGATGATTGGTGATGAACCCAAATGATGAAACCCAGGTGATGATTCTAAATTTCTGATGAACCCAATTGATGAACCCAGATTGAATCCAAAGATTGAAAGTAACCCCCAAGATTGGTGATGAGTTTTCTGATCGCTGATACAAAGTTCCAAGTGGGGTTTTCAAGCAGTGCACTCAATCCTATTTCTGCAAGTGGTGAATATAGCTGTAAAGGTTGGGCATAGTGTCAATAAACAAAGAATGTTGCAACAATTGTTCCCCACGCCCATATGTTGGGTTTAGTCCCAATATTCAATAGTAATTTTGCACATTTCCAGCAATTGTTCCCCACGCCCATGTACTATTCTCACAGATTCACACAATGGCTATCAGAATTGTTGGTAGGTAGTCCCCACCATTCCATGCAAATTTTGGAAAAGGGAATCTCTAGTCCTCTTTTGCTTATTATAGCATTTTTATGCACTTAACATTTTACTTTTAGTTATGTTTCCAGTTTCCCTATCCTAGCCGGGTGGGCGGGTATCTCGGGCTGATGGGCTGGGCCGACGGGCGGGCTGACGGGCTGGGCCGACGGGCAGGCTAGCGGGCGGGCGGGCGGGTTAACAAGAAAATATTTAGGCCCAAGCCCTGCCCATAGAAAATTCGGGCTGGGCTAGCCCGCCCTGGGCCGCACATTTGGCGGGCTCGGGCAGGGTAAAAGCCCAGCGGGCCTAGCGGGCTTCGGGCGGGCCGCGGGCCGATGGGCCAAATGATGAGGCTTAGGAGGGAGGCATTACACGGCTGAGATGGGGGCCAATGGTACACACGTGTCTACATATGTATGGGGGGAGAATACTTTAATAGCTGGGGGGTCCACCACCTACCGAAAAAGTCTTCCCCAGGGAGAGAAACTTTTGTGGGATTGGTTTTTTTTATTTATAGATTTGAGGGGAATAGTTTAATATAGTAAAGTTAAAATAGAGAGTCTGATTTTGTGAGTTTTTGATAAAGTGACTTGCTAAGGGCATCCTCATTTGGCTACTCAATTTAACTTTTAAGTTAAATTGAGTAGCCAAACCCCCCAAATCCCTTAAAAATGAGGCTCTCTATTTTACTTCACCAAATTAGTTTTGCTACAGTACCGCACCAAATTTGGTGCGGTACTGTTCACGCACCAGAATTTTTTTATCATTTTCGGTTGCAGTCCGGTCAGGAATAGGAGAAGGAGAGAGTGGGGGCGGGACACGTGGCGAAATTTGTGTGGGGCAGAGAAATGTTTATTGGTGAGGGGGGTGGGGGTCCTGACACATTTACTTGACTTTTGTACCGAGAATCCCCATGCGGGGGAAATTAGGGAGGAATTTTTTTTTATTTTATAAATTTGAGGGGAATAATTTAATATAGTACAGTTAAAATAGAGAGTCTGATTTTGTGAGTTTTTGATAAAGTGACTTTGATAAGCTCCCGATAGTGTAAATAAAGGGGCTTATCTACCTCATTTTTGTCACACACACGTGCATAACATGTTTTATTTGACTGATATTGCGCGTAAGTTGTGTTTTTGTCGTTCATAGGTTTTTCGGAAGAATGAAGTATCTTTTTGGTGCCATGGCTCAAACACGAGTCAATCCGTGACCCAAGGCCCGAGGCCACGTGGCACGTCGCTACGGTGCCGAGGAAGTCATGAGGAAAGTCAAGGAAGAAGGCCAAGAACGCCCGAGCAAAGGCCCAAGCCAAGACGAGGTCGAACAGGCGAAGTACATGTTTTGAACAAGTCCTATGGATAGGAGAATTTGTCCTATGGATAGGACCATGATCAGATTGGCCATCATTTGCAAGCAACAAAGTCCTATGGATAGGAGAATTTCGCCCTATGGATAGAACAAGGATCAGTCTGGCCAGTTCTTGTGAAGAAGGAAGTCCTATGGATAGAACAAAACTGTCCTATGGATAGGACAGTGACCAGATTGGCCAGTCGCGCGAGCAAGAGAAGTCCTATGGATAGAAGAAATAAGTCCTATCCATAGGACTTGGGTTTTTCAGCAACATTTTGTACCCGACCAAGTTAAGACTTGGGGGCTTTTTGGACATTTCAATGGTAACTTTGGGACTATAAAAGGCCCCAAACATCAGATTATTAGGGCATCTTACGTTTTTACTTTCTCTCTCTACCTCCCTTCTTCTTCCTCACTCATTTTCTCTACCTTCTCTCTAGAAATTAGTCTTCAATCTTCAAGAACCAAGGTTTTCTCCTTCATTAATGTTGTAAGCACTTCTCTAAGCTTTATGAATCCGTAGTTTATTTTCATTTTCGTTATGTTTCACGTTTTCTTGGCATTTCTACGTAGTATGTTCATCTCTTCTTTGATTATGTGTGAGTAGTGTAGCAAGGCTTGGTCATGGGGTGATTAGCACCCCATGACTTGGGTTATTTTTGTTCTTCTCTCAAAATGAGCATTCAAAGTTGTTTGTTTAAGAGTTAGGGTTCGATTTTATGTATCAAAATTTAGTCTTGTTAATCTCTTTGATCTTGTGTAGGCAAGGGCTTGACTACTTGCCACACATGATGCTTAGAGCTATGGCATTCTAAGTGTTTGTAAAAATGCCTCAATGAACCCTACCCTTGATCAACCCCATTTTCTAGAATCCGAATGTGCCAAAATGTTAAATCTTTCCGATTAAGCATGTTTAACTACGTGGCTTAACCGTGTAATCTTGAGAGGAACAATGTAATTCAAGTCATGGGTGTTTTGAATCCCTTGACTTTGCCTTTAGTTTAAGTTTGCAAAACTTTCATTTTCTAGTTAGTTAGAGGTAGAGAGAGATTTTACCAAACAAACCAAACCAAAAGTTGGCTGTCTTAAAGCCCAAATTCTCACCGCAAGTCAAACTTCATGCCGGTCGCATTTGGTCCCTGTGGAAATCGACCCCGGTCTTGCCGGGTTACTATGCTTACGACAACCTAGCCCTACGCTTGGGGCGACGCTAACTACAACAAAGCAAGGTGTCAAG
Organism: Vaccinium darrowii; assembly: GCA_020921065.1. Lineage (NCBI taxonomy): Eukaryota > Viridiplantae > Streptophyta > Magnoliopsida > Ericales > Ericaceae > Vaccinium > Vaccinium darrowii. The sequence goes on from CM037155.1 coordinate 1,052,567, forward strand.
CAGACTTGCTAATTTATAAAAGGTGTTTTTAAAGTTAAATTTGGTGAAAATTTTGGGTAGGCTGATAAGGATGCTCTAATTTATAAAAGGTGTTTTTGAAGTTAAATTTGGTGAAAATTTTGGTGCTCCTAATAAGGATGCCCTTAATCGATATTTTTTTGACAATACTAGGCCTTATTTGGTGGCACTTTTGTTTTCTGCTTTTGTTTTCAGAATTTTCACAATTTAAAGAAAGGAATGTTATTTGTGTGTCACTTCCACTTTCAAATTCTACTTCTTACTTTTACTATTTATGAAATTTGGGGAAGTTGAAAATCTCAACTTTCATTTTTTATTTTTGTTTTCCCACTCCCAGCCACCACCTCCTGCCACCACCCTCCACCCCAACCACCACCCACCATCATCGCCACCACCCACCACCAACCACGACCCACCACCTCCAGCCACCACGCACCACCCACCACTTCCAATCTCCCGCCAGCACACCTCCAACCGACTCATAATTATGTTTTTACTAATTATGTTTTTACTTCTTTTTTTTTAAAATAATTTCACACAAACATATTTTTTGTTTTCACTTCCTTTTTAAGAAAAGCAGAAAACAGAAGTGTTACTAAACATAGCCTAGGTGTTTGGAAGCCTTTGGCCTTGTTCCCTTCCATTTTTTCCCCATTTTCAAAAAGATTCTTTTTTTCCAAAAAGATTCTCTCCACTAATTACCTTATTATTCATTTCTCTCGCTATCTATCTCTAATTATTACCTCAGTATTCTTATTTTCAAAAACTCAACCAAATACTATCTTAAAAATTCTTCTCAAAAATTTCTTTTCAAAATCTATCCAAACACAGCCTTTGTTTTTGCTTTTCACATTTTGAATTTTTTACTTTTTTAATTATAGCCAAATTTACTATTGAATTTGTAAAGTGTTTGAAAGATATGTGCATAATACATTTAATAATAGGAGTGTTTAAAAGAAGATGTGTGCAGAATATGTTCTGCAAGTCTTTTGTTAACCAAAATGAGAAAAGTGGAAAATAAGAATCTTTTTTAAATGCGAACATCTCTTATCTTATTTAAATGCAAAAATCAAAACTTCATTTTCCTGTAACTTATTTTTTGTACTTCCACCCAAACACCTCAAATGCAAAAATGTAAAAACGAAACTAGAAAAACAGCCATCTTAATGCCCCCTTATGCCTCTGTTGGATGGGGAATGAGTAGGCTGGATAACTCATCCTCCCTCCCCCTTATCTTGGTCCCACCTCATATCCATTCTTTGGGAGGAATTGGACAAGGGGTATAAAATAAACTCCGGATTAAATAGTGAGGACCAGGGGATATTAATTAATAATAGCCCAGTGGCAATTATTAATTAGTACCCTTGGATGAGGCCTCTCTAATACCTTATATCCATCACCGATTTTCTTATTTATCATTATCTACCCATTTCAACTACAAAACAAATCAAGTACTATTTTATCCCTCTCATTACCAAAATCTTCAAAACCAAGCATTATTTAATCCACTCTTCATAAAATGTCACATCAATGTGGGTCCACTCTCTATAAATAATACCTCTACGCCCTGTTTGGTAAGAGGATTTGAGAGGGGAATATAAGATTTACCCGGATATCATATCCGGGTTGTTTATATCCAGTGTTTGTTAAGTTTTTGCTTCCTGGATTTGTATATGCTGGGATATCTATATGCTCCTGCAGTGGGATATAATATAGGCACACCCCACTCAGCTTTTATTATATCCGGCTGCCTTTTGCCCCCTGTACCATTTCTCTAGCCCACCAGTGCCTTATGCCGCAGGAGAGAGTGAGAGAGGTTTTGACAGTTGGCACACCACTGCCTCCTATCCTCTTTTTTTTTTTTCTTTTTGGGTTAAAATGAAGATTTCACACTATTTTACATTATCCAACCCTCTATATCCCCCTTCTACAACAACAAAACAAACAAAGTAACTTTTTATCATCCCTTCTAAAATAATACCCCTCTAACCATATCCACCCCTATATCCCCCTCTTATTATATCCCTCTTTCCCCTTCATATACATATCTCTCTAACAAACAGGGCGCTACTATCTTATCCGCTCTTACTATTTATACCTCCAAAACTCATCATGCATCCAATCGGGCCCTATAGCCTCGTTTGGGGACCTAATTGGATGCCCAGGGGGTATTAATTAATAACACCCCAGGAGTAGTTATTAATTAGTACCCTAGATGAGACCTCTCGAATATCCTACAATCTACCCCAGAAATCCTCTTATGTATTTTTATCCCTATTTCAATTACAAAATAAACCAAGTACTATTCTATCTCTTCTTATTACCAAAATCTTCCAAATAAAGTACTATTTAATTCTCCTCCATAAATGTCACATCAGTGTGGGTCCGCTCTTTATAAATTATGACGACCCTGATTTTTAGAGCTATAAAAAATAAATCAACTACGTAGCTATTACAAACGTTCTTTTATATATGAAAATGCAAACTTTTTTGTTAACCAAAAATACAAATTTAAGTTCCTTTTAAAAATTCTCAGAATAGGAATTTGGTCCTGTAACTCCCAATAGCCGACCCCATCATACTTCTGGCTTTCAAAGCCATCCTGAAAAATAGATTAAGCCGGGAAGTATAACAAAGGAGGGAACTATAAACATGATCAACGAATTTAATAGAAACTATCCATATAACTGAATCACATACTAGGTCTTTTTTAGTACATGACTAGTGAACAACCTCACCCCCTCTGAGCCAAACCTAATTTTGGCTTATTCCCGGCTACCTCTGAGTCAAGCCTCCTTTTGGCTTATTCCCGGCTATCGGGTTAAAATCTTGGTAGGTCCATTCGATCAACGTCCTAAATAGTTTCATAGCATTTAGTCATAACATAGAGTAATACAGTATCAATTTTAACATGATCATAACATGGAATCCAATTAAACACGTACGTTAGCTAAGGGAGTACAAAATGAGAAGAACAAAGAAATACTTTGAAGATTTGAAGAGCATGTATACCACCGGGTTTACCTTGAATCGAAGCCCTTGATCCACCGATTGAATTTCCTCTCCCCCTTCTTTTTCTTTCCTTCTATTTCCTCTCTTTTTCTCTCTTTTCTTCTCCCTTGTTCTTTTTTTTCCTAACTACCATATGGTGTATGTGTGTGTGAAACTTGAAAGCCAAGCCTATTTATACCTGAGACTAATGGCATCTAGAATTCTCTTACTAATCCTAATGAATCTTATGTGATCTTTCTTAGTTAAAGAGTATCGGCATATTCTAGTATATCTAGGAATTTACATGGTGTATTAATTTTATGGTGATCCATCCTATAATAAGATGCCAATTCGCCCACCGTTCGGATAACCTTTGCTTGGGCCATAAGTCTCTTCAGCTCGCGACAGTTCGTGCCGCATTCTTGTGCCATGATACTGACACAGAAAATATTTGATCCATTTTTTTATGTAGTAAAATAGAACAATTTTATAATATGAACATTTATTAAAATACGGGGCGTTACATAATACCCCATACTATCTTATCCCCTTACTATTTTATTCCACAAAACTCATCTCGCATCCAATCGGACCCAGCCTATAGGTGATCTTACCAAACATGCACTGCAAATCCTATTGCCTAGAGTAGTAGAGTTTGTTTCGTACAAAATATATGAGTAAGTTATTTCCGCGTATACTCTCTTTTGGGTATACTCTCTTTTGGGTGACTGAACTGAATATATACATAATTACATGCGCTTTCTTTGTGAAAATAAGAACGGATCGTCTTTATTTGCTAATTTATTATATGTTGTGTGTTGAAATACGTAAGATTTAATCGACTCCTGTATTCCAAAACACATCATGTGTTTTTTCTTTTTTGGTGATAATCAAATGTTCGGTCTAACTTGCACATTTGGACTAATCTTGCAGTCCTGAAGTCACATGTTCATCCTTCTATTTTTTTTTCTCTCCCTTAAAATAGTACTAGAAGTTAATATGAAAAATATTGAAGCAAGAAAAGAGGTTCAATGAAGGACCCAGGGGTGCACTCGGCCGTCCGATCATGTTTTGGACGGCCCAGATGCGTTCAGCAATTTTAATTTAATTTTGATTTATTTTTACCAGTAAAAAATCAAAATACATTCGGGTCATCCAAAACATAATCGGACAGCCGAGGAGGTGCACAGCATGATGAAATGACAGATGCACTAATACTTGTATTAACAATTGCACAAACTCTCTCACCTGAGATATATGTGACCCAGAAATGAGTAGTAGGTCTCACATATCCATGTGAGAGCGCTTGTGCAATTGTTAGTACTAGGTGTTAGTGTCTATAGTAAACCTATTTTTCCTTTTTTTTCCCTAGGTATGCTTACAAAATCAGTTCAGTCGACGACATTCTGTTTCTTTTTTTTTTTTTTTTGTTTAACCGACCAACCGATGGCATATGGCGTTGTTTTTGTTGAAAATTTTTTTTTTTTTTAAGTTGGAGTCAACCAATTATTAAAAGTGCTACAGTAAAGACCCTTTAACATTAAACTAGTGTCCTTGACGATGGTTACACCCATAATTATTCTTACTTTTTAATAATAAGGCTCGGACCGTTCTTCAGCCTGCTGCCTCAATAACTAAGCTACCACTTAGAGGTAACCAATGGACCCGAGCCTAATCATCTACTGTAAGTCCTGTTAATTAATGCAATTAAGTTTATTTTACAATGTTCTCTATTGTTGCTGATCAAATTTTCTTCTTTACATTTCTGAACTTATAGATTCAACTTTCATAGCTAGCAAATACTTTTTGAAATAATAGATTCACTTAATTGTTAGCCTTAAAATACTGAAGTTGTTTGAGATGTGAATAAGTTGACCTAGCACTCCCAGTTGTAAAAAATAAAGTTCATCATATAACCCATACGGTCCATACTAGCTAGTAGCTACCAAACCAGAAATACCCTTGATCTTTCTTGTTGCACAATGTACCGTATTTGGAAAATGAACCCTATGTTGCATGGATGGTTCGGTGTGTAGAGCTCACTTCCGTGTCCCATTGATCTGAATCATTTATTACAAATTAGATATTTGTCAAGTTGCTAAGTGAAAAATCAGTTCAATTAAATAACTATTAAAAGTACTTGATCCAATGTATTAGTTTTTCATTCAAAATGTAGGATCTTAAATCCTAAATGAAAAAATTGGAACATTAAATTAAGTACTTAAAGACATCCTATTGAGGCTCGTCTTGAGAGGATTTGAGAACTCAAGCGACAATTCAGATGAGGCTTTTTCTTTTGTCAATATTGTAAGAAAAACTCTTATATAATTTAATTAGCGTTATGACACTTGAGATTCAAATTTAATTGCTATACGTGGGTCATGCTAACAAGTTACATTGGGATTGATAGTATAGCCAAACCACATTATGCCACTCTAAACTCAATTGGTCAATCATATTTTTGAGAAACTTGATTTTGCACAAGAAAACATTACAAGGAACAATTAAATTAGTCTTCTTTTATTGAGACATGTTTTTATCCCTTTTTGGTTTTTGAAAATATAACTATAATTGCAACTTTTCGAGTATCATTAGTAACATCGGCCTTTTTTAACATAAAAAGTGGAACATAAATTATAGTGGCCGATAGGGTATTTGAAATAAAAAAGATTTGGGTAATACCACTCGGCAAAATATATCAAATTTCACAGATCATTTGCGTGAAATTAAATTGGTGTCGGACCATAGACGGGCTGTTGAAGAATAGAGGCAAGAAAAGTTAGTTTCAAACACACTTTCGGCCAGGCACAGTTCATGACCCATTTTGGACTTCTTTTTTTTTTTTTTTTTGGTACATCGGAAAGCAAATAACAAATATAACATACAACCAAAATGAAGAGCAGCAACGCAGCGATCAACCCAAAGCCAACCAAGACCGGGTTCCAGAGAAGAGAGATTTGCATCCACCTTCCACCGCTGGCGGGGTCTTACCTGCTGCCGCCGCCTCGCGTCGCTCCGCTGCCGCCAAGCACCGTCTGACACCGCCTTCAACAAAAGCCAATGTAGCAGGGCCTCCAAAATGGTGATGGTGCATCACAAAAATGAAGGGGAGAAGAGATCTCAACCCAAAAGCAGGGGAGAAATGATCTCAACCCAAAAGCATAAGAGATGGAAAGAGGAGAGCAGAGGGTGAGAAGATCTTAGGGGGACTGAGGGTAAGGGAGGAAGGAAGGGAGGAAGGAAGGGAAGAAGAAGGGGGAAAAAAGGAGGGGGGGGGGGGGGGGGGGGGGGGGGGAAGAAAGGGAAATGGGGGGCGGCGGTGGGGGAGGAGAAAAGGGGGAAAAAAAGGAACCCTAAGACTCCCACTCACTCTCTCTCTAGAATTCTACATCTCTCGACTTCTGTCCAAATGCTTGCCATCCGTTTTTGTACTTGTCTTATGCCCACTATCCATGGAGTTCCTGCGTGGGATCTGGGGCCTATAGTGAGTGAGCTCACTACATGCGTGTAGTGAGCTCTCTCGGCTATCCGATTCGAGATCAACAGTCTGGATCATTTTACACTTAAAAAAACATTTTTACATTTGCTTTAACTTCAATTTATCCCAACCGTTGATCTCGGATCGGACGGCCGAGAGAGCTCACTACATGCATGTAATGAGCTCACTCACTACATGGCCCCAATTCCTGTTTCGTGTGCTCTTTTTTTTTTTGGAAGGATCAGTTATATGGTATACTCTGACAAATCGTCATGTTAGTTTACCTGTAAAACAATATAGATATGGACACTCAGTCATCAAAAAAATATTTATATATATAAGAATAATGATAGTGACACAAACTTTGTGCCACAATCAACCACAACCCCACTCACATGGGGTGTGAGGCCCGCAAGCGGGACCCATGTGGGACCCACACCTTATGTGAGTGGGGTTGTGGTTGGTTGTGGCACAAAGTTTGTGTCACAATCATTTTTGTATATATAACTACGGGTGCAAATCATTTTTTAATAGATTGTTTTTTTCCGTCAAATATTTTTGTATAGATTGTGCGCAAATGGGTTTACACAAATAATCTGTGCACATTGTGGCTGCCAATGATCTCTGTGCTCATCTATCTCATAAAATTTGAGATTACACTAAGGGGATACTCCACTAACAAAAAACAATTTTTTTTAAAAAACTAAGACAAATTATTCTCTCATAATACATCACATAAAAAATCAGTAAAAACCTAATTTATTTTAAAAATACTCTTAGCGAAACACCCCAGTTTATATGGGTGCCATTACATGAAATGAAAAGTAAAAACAAGCAACTCTGCTGCATTTTTCTACAGGTAAAATTAATGCAAAATACCCAGTGGACTTTTAACTGACCAAGAACCCGTTTGGTTTACTTTAATAGTTGCTCAACACTCAAAAGTAGGCAATAATTAGATAAACTTTTTTATACTTAGGGGATGTTCCACTAAGGTTGTTTTTTTGAAAAAAACTAGTTTTTCACGGTTTTTTATGTGATGTATTGTGAGAGAAAGACCTGTCTCAATTTTTGAAAAAAATAATTTTTTGTTAGTGGAACACCTCCTAAGTTATCACTAAAAAAGCCTCGAAATTGCTGCACTTGTATCAAGTAGGTCCCTCATCCTGTACTTTTATTTTTATTTTATATGCTCGTAATGTTGAAACAAACCAAAATTGAACGCCCAGTTGATTTTTTTTGTGCCCTTTCTTCCAGGAAGGCACCAACTGGAATTGGACACCAGAAAAAACTATTGTCCCTTCTGTTATTGGGGCTCTCTCGCCGATTCTAGGTTCCTGTTTTCAGTCTTTGCTATACTATGGGATTTGGGGTGGGTTGAAGTAGGTCCCATTTTTTAATGTTTGTTCTCTTTTTTTTGCATGGGATATGAAATCCCTGCCAAGGTTTTCTCCCCATCCGTATGGTATATAGAATCCCATTTGGGGGGGGGGGATGATTTGGATGGGATTACCCCATTTTAGTACAAAAAAATGTTTTCCACTGGCTATATCCCGTCGAACACAAACACCGAATATAAATTTTTCTCATCCATTGATATCTTGAGCAATATCCCAAGGATTTCATATCACATCCATTTATCTCCGGCCAAACAAACGAGGCCTTTGGCATTTTGGCTTTAAATAATGGGTCTTGCTAACGGGTGCACTATTGCACCCGTTAAGGATACAAAAAAGTATACTTATTGGGTTTCACTTGTATTTTAAAGTACACTTTTAAAATACATTTGTACGTTTAATACACTTAAAAGTGTACTTTAAAGTACAAGTGGGACCCATAATTGTTCTTTTTGTACCCTTAATGGGTGCAATGTTGCACCCGTTAGCATTTCCCGTCAATAATTACTCTCTAAAAATTTTAGTGGTTTAAAACGTTTTTGAAAGAAGTTATCTTGCTCGCGGTCATACATGTTAAAGCGACTTAGGTTTGGTTTGGGTAAATTGAAAAAACTGATTTTTTGGTTTTTTTGGTTTTCTTCTTATTCATATTTTTTTTGCATTTATTAGTTTTCGGTCCATTTTTTGTGGTTTCTTGGCTTGTCCCGACGAGAGGAATCTAAAAAGTACAAAATTATTAGCCAAACTTAAAGTTTTGTGAATAAAGACGAAAAATAATCCAAATTTTTGGATTATTTTTCGTCTTTATTCACAAAACTTTAAGTTTGGCTAATAATTTTATACTTTTTTTTATTCCTCTCGTCTAGACAAGCCAAGAAACCACAAAAAATCGATCGAAAACAAACAAATGCAAATTTTTTTTGAATAAGGACAAAACTAAAAAAACCAAAAAATCAGTTTTTTTAATTTACCCAAACCAGGCCTTAGCGTGAGTTTGTACAAACTTCTCCAAAGACTTTTTGAATTTTTTTGAATAAGCAAAATGTGTTTGAGCTAAATACAAAGAAATTTTATAGTAGTTGCCTCCAAGAAACAATGAATTTGGCCTTTAACATAAAGACAATAAATTTAACCCAAATAATTTGTCTTTTATTTAAAGATAATTTTTCATAATAATTAGTAAAAAAAACCTTTAAAAAGTTTGTCTAAAACTTGTTTTTTTTATTTATTTAACTTTCGCTTCTCTTTCTCTAGAAAATAAACAATAGAAAGAAATTTTTGAAAAAATTAATCATAAATATATTGGTTATGTTTGGTTAGATAGTTTAGTTTAATTTTGATGATGTAAGCAGGTATAATGAGTGGAGAGAGATAGAGAGAGAAATGAGGGAAATGATGATGTCATCAAAACTAAAACTAAAACTAAACAGAGAAACGAACAAGACCATTAGATTTTGCCTTTTTTAAAGAGAAGAACATAAACTTTTACAATCAAACATAAAATATTATTTTTCTATTTCTTCCACTAAATTCCAAACACTTCCTTAACTTCTCGTGCGCACCCATGCTATATTGCACTTGATCCGTGTGACTCTCACGTACGAAACCCAACCGTAGCAATTTATTTTTATTTTTTTTCGAACAAACCACATTCAATACGTGAAAAAACAAAACGAAAATATAGAAAATAGTTAACGCCTGTTTGGTGACAGAGAAAAGGGAAAACAGAAACACGGAGAGAGAGAGAGAGAGAGAGAGAGAGAGAGGAAATGGGTAAAGGAGCAGCAGCAGAGACGAAGAAGAGGAAGAAGAGAGGACGTCCCTCCCTTTTAGATCTCCAAAAACGCACTCTCAAACTACAACAAGAAGAAGAACAAAAACAACCAAAAAACCTAATTACTCCCAACCCTAATTTCAACACCCCCAACCGTCGATCAACACGCCAGAATCCGGCTTCCGACTTGACACCTGTCGACACCGATGACGACGACGACGACGACGAGAGACAGGAGAAAAAGGTCAAGCCTTTGGTCCGTTTGCCCCCTTCCAATCATTCTCTCTCCTTCAATTCAGCTTCTGAACCCTCTGATTCTAATGCTGATGGCGACAAACCGGAGATCAATGACTTCAATCACAGATCTGCTGATAATCAGGTAGTAGTCGTTGAGGTTTCTTTTTTTCCTATTCGTTAAGGTGGGTTTTTCAAATTCTTTGTTTCTATTTTTGGAAGAATGAAGAAAAAAAAGATGAACCATGCTTGTTTTCATTTTCAGTATTTTGAAAAAAGTTTTGTGCTTTGAGTTTGAAGTTATGTTGTGTGGATGTTATTTAAATTGGTTGGGATTTCGCGCGTAAGTCGACCCTTCTTTTATGGTCGCTTCAGATCGGAAGGGGTTTTGACTAAAAGTCAAGGTTTGGGGTTTATTCAAATATACATAAAATATATTTTACCTGTTCAAATTTTTTTTGGAAACCTGGTTGATTTTTATTTTTCACTTTCTACTAGATAGGAATATTGGGTATTAATTACTCTTTGATTGTTTGTATTCAGTCGGGCTTTATCTATATGCGTAGGATATTTATCTGTATTTTATTTATATATAGATAGATACATAGATATACCCATTACCCACCATCCATCATGTCTTGGAAAAAGTTTCAATTTGTCTTTTCCTTAATTATTCTGATTTATTTCCGCATGTACTTTATCTTCTATGCTGTTTAATTATCTGCTGCTTGTGAGCTTTTAAGTTTTGAACTACTGGTCGGATTTATTTTTATAATATAATGTTTTTTACTAACAGAACAACTGTGTATTCGATCAATTTTTGCAGTTGGAAAAGGTTCAGAAAGCGATGGACACTCTACATGGTTCTCATCAAATTCTCCATTCTTGAACAAAAGGCAGTTTTTTTTGGGGAATTCCCAGTAATTACTTTTATCATAAAATAATTAGGCCAATTATTTGTGGACAGGGTCGACGTTGGACTCTGGACCCACAACAACTTTGCCAGACAAAATGTTGTTGGTGTTCATCCTTGATAGGCTTCAAAAGTGCGTTTTTTTTTCTTCTTCTTTTCTAATTTCTAAGATTTTTCATTTTGCTCGTGTACAGTTCCATTAGGTTTTAATTTCTTTAAACTCAATGGCAGGAAAGACACTTATGCGGTCTTCTCAGAGCCTGTTGATCCGGATGAGGTGCTTTTTTTGGAAATCTTGCATTTATTTGTCGGTTTTTGACTTAAGCCCCATTTGGTGGTACTAAAACAGTTTCTATGCAGCTTCCTGATTACCATGAAATTATAGATCATCCAATGGATTTTCAAACAGTCAGAAAGAAACTAGATGAGGGGCGCTATTCCAACTTGGAAGAGTTTGAGGTTGGTTGCTTAGTGTCAGCTGATGTTCTGTGGAATTTTTATTTGTGCTAGTTGCTGCACTTAGTTTCTTTCATGGTAGGTAATATAGGTATGGAGTTATTTTATGGAAAATATGTGATAAGAACCACATCATACTTCTTCATCTTGACCTTGTTCTTCTGTTCTATTTTCTTTTCTTTGGTAGTTATATTCAACTTCTTTTGAACCCAAGTATTATTTGAGTGACTAGTGAGTGGCGCTGAAGCTCGTTAATATTTGCTATGCACGGATGATCAATACTGTTTGAATGAGTGATTCTAGCTTACCCAGAATGACACTAGTTACTAATGCTTGGATCAAAACAGTAACTGGATATTATGGGAAATGTAAAGTGCTATTTGATATGAGAACATATAGTGTTTAATATTTTCTTTGTTTGTGTGAAATAATTACCAAACTAATGCAGGGAGACTCTTGCACTCATTTGTGACTTGCAGCCTGTATCAGTAGTTTGTTTGTCTGGACGGTGACAGTCAAAGTCACTCAACAGACTTTAGAGGAGAGTATTATGCTTTCTCCTATTTGATCTTTGAGTTGCAAATGATATTCTGTTATGCTTTTTAAGTCTTGTCGACATCGATCAGTTTTTGGGAAACCAGAACAGATGGATCAGAAGAGATGAACTTTATTTTCGAATTAATGTCATTAATAACTTTCACGCATTCTTAGTCCGGTTCTCCCATGTGTTTGTTCTTGATTGTGATCATAGGTCTATGTTAATCTTATCTGGCCTTCTATGTACCATTTCAATCGAGAATTGTTCTAAATTTATTAAGCAGAGCCAACTACATCAACATCACCTTGAAGTCCAGGTTAAAGCAGACGTCAGGAATGTGCCGTAAATTCTAGAAGGACCAGGTGGGATGGGGAAGCAAAGAAAACTGTTGGTTGTTTACATTTTAAAGGAAGACAATGTGCCAAATTAAAGCTCGTAGGGTTATGAAGTGGATTGCGCATGAAATCCATTTTTCTATTGGACACTTTTTATTCCATCTGAATTTACATCAGCTCTACGACAATGAATTCGTTCTCACCAACTTGTTGTGAATTTATGGCTTTGGCATGTAACTCTTTAAAGATGACCAATGAAATCCTCTTTAGTAAGTTCTACAAAGTCCTCCGTCAGTTTTTGAGCATGCGATAAATGTTTGCTGACGGGTCTTCAATTTGTAGATTAGTTTAAATGACAATACTCGTATTACCTTTCTTAATTGATATCATCCATTTGAGAACTTTGAACAACGACCTATGCTATATTTATGTGGATGGATCCTTGTCGTGTTCTGCAATTGGACTGCTTTGTTATAGACATGACACTTGATGAAAAAGGGACTTTTCTGTTTCTTTATAATATTGATGATATCTTTCAGGGTCTTAACCTTATATTTAATTCTGCAGGCAGATGTGTTTTTGATATGTTCAAATGCAATGGAGTATAATGCTTCAGATACCGTTTACTTTCGACAGGTCTATTATTGCTTGAGTCACTAAGAGGATTGTGTTTTCAGCGCACTTGAATTCTTAATCTTAATGGTGAGACTAACTTTCTGTAGGCACGGACCATACAAGAGCTGGCAAAAAGGGACTTCCAGAATTTGAGACAAGTCAACGATAATGGCGAACCACAACCCAGAATTGTGCGTAGAGGCAGGCCACCTATCAAGAACCTGAAATTGTCTTCTGCCAGTCCTCCAGTTGAGCGTGTTGGTCCTGAGTCTTCCTCTGATGCAACTCTTGCTACTGGGGGGGATAATGGGGCTGGGTCTAACTCTTACAATCTGAGAATAGGACCAATATCATCCAGGTTTCAATCTAATGAGGCATTGTTCAGGACCTATAACCAATCTCGCAAGAATGAAACATGTGTTGACTGGTCGATTGACTGGAATAGTGAATTTCCAGGTTTGGTACTTTCATTTACCGAAGTCTCAATGAACTGTTGTGTTTTACAGCGCTTGTCTGATCTGGTTAATTTGCAGCTTCTATTTTGAAGGCTGAGGCAAAACATGCAAAGAAACAATCTGTGGTAGATGACAACAGGCGTGCCACCTACAAACATTTCCGTCCTTCAGCTTTTGGCCATGAGTCTTCTGTATTGACTACCCTCAGTGGAGACGTGAAGCAGTTAATGAAGGTATGCATGTATCATGAGGAAGTTATTATGCTTCTTCGAGTTCTTACTTGGTTGATGGAACTACTTCGTGCTAAAAGTCAACAATCAATATCTTCCAGCATCAGTGCTCAAAGGTCTCTGGTTATTAGAAAAAGCATAAGTAATAACTAATGGTTCAGGTCCTTCAGGATGACCTTGTACCTCCTAAGCAGAATATATGACCTAGTCATATCATGGGAGAACTGTAGGAGAATTGGAATATGCAGTCTTCATTATTGACGTAATCTTTCATACTATTGCAGAATTCAAGATTATACATGTGGAGATCACAGCTTATAGATATGTGCTTCACACTAACCTTTTTTCTTTTCACCCCTTCAGGTGGGTTTACATGCAGAGCATGGTTATGCAAGAAGCCTGGCTCGATTTGCTGCAAATTTGGGGCCTGCTGTTTGGAAAATAGCTTCGATGAAAATCAAGACTGCTTTGCCTGCTGGTGTAGAGTTTGGTCCTGGATGGGTAGGAGTAAATGAGGCATCGCCACGGCTGCCATCTTCATCCCTTGAGCAGAAATCTTCAAACAAGTCCTCTTTGTCTTGTAAAGAAGACATGGTTGAATCTGTTCGTGGGCAAAATTCCAATATTGACTCTTCCCTACTCAGGAGTGGTGTTGGTGGAATAAGCCCTGGACCTTCATTCCAGACTCTGCAAAAGCACATGCTTAATGCTGATAGGAATGGATTCAACGGTGTGTTGCATTATGATCATATACCACAAATCGCTTCTGTGCCTTCTCAAATGATTGGTGTCGTAAACCATATTATTTCAGAACCCAAATTGCCTGGAAGTTCTAGTAATGGTCATTTCGAAAATATTTCAATCCCTAGTTCTGCACCTGCACCTGATTCACGAACAAAACCTGAAGTGGCGCTCTCTGGTTCGCAACCTTGGCAAGGGCTCCCATCACACAGCAGACAGTATTCTATACCAGTGCCACCTGATTTGAATGTCCGATTCCAGGCTCCAGGCTCACCTAACTCCAGTTTCCGTATTGTTTCACCACAGCAGCCAGATCTAGCATTGCAGCTCTGAATATTAGTCGTGTTTTTCTAATTTGAGTTGGGCAGAGTTAGGAGGAAGGTTTCTGCTTCCGGTATGGGAATAAATAGATTAAAATTTGGTACTCTCGGGGCTATCGTCAACTCCTGAACTCCGGGAAAAGCATGAAAAAAGAAAATTGTCTGAAATGGTACGGTCCCTCCTCCACCCCTGAATGAAAGAGTGGATGTTGTAGTTCTTGGACTGTACATTAGCGTTTCTTCTAATTCCAGATTAGAATAAGTGGATTCGGATGGGTATCGGTAACTCCTGATTAGAGTCTCGCCAACCAATTATAAAGCTTAGCTTAGGGAGACATATTGTACAGATTATTACACCATTTTTTTTTCCCGAGTTGTCAGATGATAGAACTGTTTAGGAACCAGTGAATCTTACTATAAGATTTGAGTTGGTTTAGTGAGGGTACTTCAAACTGTTACTTCATAATGAAGGAAAATTTGAAAAAATGTGATGTTTGAGTGGTTTTTTTTATTCAAATTCTGTTCTTTTAACTCTCCACGGTTCATGGCCTCCCCATTGTTGGTCCAAGAAAGAATGGTTTGGATTATGGGAATGTCTAACCTGACCCATTTATTGATGGATATATATTTTTTAATTGTATAGTACTATTTATTTTTCATAAGATTGGAACTATTCGACTGATAATCACTATTTGTTTAACATATGCAATTAATAAATCAAGATGAATGTGACTCAAGCCTGCAATTCCTTGACAGTTGACAGCTGGATATATCCTTAAATTTCTTCAGTTGTTTTTCTGTTTCAACTGTGTGTTGTGAAAATCGTCATTCGTGGAACTTCCGTGACACAGCAGAGAATTGACATCAATACCTTGATCATGGACATCGGATTACCAAAGCAATTTTTCACTGAATGTATCCTTCATTTGTTTTGGTTATGCCTTTTGTTTCTCTCATTTGTATTATGTTTTTATTCTGTTGTTGTCGTTTGTATATGGTATGTTGTAACAACTTTATAATGCAATGCATTTCTCTCTATTGCAAAAAAGAAAAAGAAAAAAAAAATGTGCTCATGACAACTTGTGCCTCGATTAATTCAGAGAGACCAATCATAACAAACCAGATATGCTAGGGGAGGGGATTTTTGAGAAATCATCTCCAACCTCCCCTCTTAACTTCAAACCCAATTTAGTGAAAAATGACACTCACCAAGCTTTCTTGGTTTCAAAACACAGATAATCTTATGATTGATAACAACTCTTTGTTCCTACTTACCAAATTTTCAAGAAGTGTGCACACACCCAGAAAAGAAAAAAGGGGATAAAGTTTTGGTGGCTTGGTGGTCTTTACCAAGAAGTAAACAACAACAAAAGTGTACTTCCTATGCCAATCTTGAAACAGGAGGAAAAAAAAGTCACATTCCATCTATATTCTTTTTCTCTGTGGAGTACATATTGGTATAACCCACCATTCACGTAAACTGTGTGCCTGATGAGCTCCAAACTTGTGCCACTGTATTAATGAGTTCCCCCTTCAGTTAGTCCAAAATGACTTAAAAATTCTAACTCAACAATTCTATCAACACAGAAATCGACTATAAAACTAGCCACAAAAAAATTCATGGAGTCAGGAGATTAATTTGATTAACTACGTAATCGATTTCTAAATTCTGGATCATCGGATCAACCTTTCTGTTTTCATATTTGCCAGGCCATGAGGTACCCAGATTCCGATTCAGTCCCAAACCATCTCCGCGTCAAATCCTTCAACCGGTTATCATACACCTCGCAAAACTTCTCCAGCCACCCTTGGGGCTCAACTGGGGCATACCCTAATCCCGGTGTCCTATCCTTCGATTCAAGATTTATCGCTTGCATCCAATCTACTACATAAGCTGATACCCGCCTTCGAAACTTGGTCTTGAATTCCGACCACGCTTGGAACTTATAGTGGTTCACCACTGCATGTTGCAATTCCACTTTCTTCATCTTATACCCATCCTTCAACTGAAAATGGTGTATCACATTAAGCAACGACTCGTCGATCGCATCCAACAAAACAATCGACTTGTGTCTGTTTTCTTCCTTCCTTCGACAATTGTACCCCTGCATCACTCCATTCACCGGGTGCGATTTCTGATTTGACGGTCCAAACTCATAACAATTAATCATCACTTCCCCAACACCACCAATTTGATTGTTACTTGACGTTTTTTTTGGCAAGAGAGATTTTAACATCTGGTCTGAGGGTTTTGATGAATTAAGCCATGATGGCGAATAAATGAACTCATCAATATCGATATATACCATCCACGTACATGAGCCTTTAGCGTTAACCGCACAGTGAGAAAACCCAGCCTCTTGTGTCTTAGGCCATAGCCAAAAAGAAGTGCTCACATTGTAACCTTGGTCTACGACCTCGGC
The DNA here is from genome assembly GCA_020921065.1 of Vaccinium darrowii. NCBI lineage: Eukaryota > Viridiplantae > Streptophyta > Magnoliopsida > Ericales > Ericaceae > Vaccinium > Vaccinium darrowii. The sequence continues at coordinate 1,069,485 of CM037155.1, forward strand.
CACGACTCTCTCCAAATCATCGTCGCTGCCATTGTCGTATAGTATGAATTTCTCGATCCCGATTTCAGAGTGATACACCACCCACTCTTTCAAATACTTGGCGGCATTGTACACCATGGTACACGCGCACAGTAGCAATTTCGGCTGTTCGGGTGCTACCTTGCGCGAGCGAATGTAGTACGCCACGGAGGGGACCGCAAGATTTTGGCCCGGAATTTCGAGCGAGATTTTGATAGGTTTGTCATCAGAAGATGAAACGGCGTTACCTTCAGGGAGTCGACAGCGGAACACCTCTTGTATGGAGCTCGTAACGGCTGTCCGAATGCCGTTAACTGCGTCGCCGAAAACGCACCTAAACTCGTTCGGTGTTCTGTTTACGCCTTGACGATTGTTCAGTCCTTTGACGAATAAGATGACGTCGTTTTCGGTAGACAGCGATTCGTAAACGAGGAAGTTCCATCGGAGCAACTGTGGCGCCGAAGTGTTCTTCTCAGGCGGATTATCCTTCGATGTCGTTAGAACAGGCGGGGGGAAAGGCAATCGACGGCGGAGTCTCTCCGGTAAATCACATTTAAACGTGGCCCGATAAGGAAACCGTAGGATTCCGGAAGGTCTCGCTGGAGAAGTATCGTTGTTAGGGAAGAGGCAGATGTATTGGCCGGTGTCGTAGTCCAGTGGGATCGGATTCTCCGGCATGAGAATGACGAGGATTTCCCAAGCCGGAAGCAGAACCGAAACGGTAGAGATAACGTGGTCATGGCTGCTCTGTTTTTCTTCTTCTTGTTGGTGTTGTGGGATGACGATGATGGGGTTGGTAGTGGTGGTGAAGGGCGGTGAGAGGAGGTTGACAGAGGAGACTCGTGGTGGTTGGGAAAACAACTGGTGATAGAAGCAAGCCAAGGAGATGATCAGTGCTACGACGGAGACAAAGGTCGAGCGAACTTTTCGGGCCATCTGTGATTGTGAGAGAGAATTCGGAAACACAAAATATGGAGTGTGGATGGTTTATTAATGGTAGGAGTAGTAATTTTCTAAAGCTACTCCTTCTTGTTTTTGGTTTGGATGGATTTGTTTCCATTAAGGAATAGGATTACATACGAAATATGAAGATTGTATTAAACATGTGTAAATATATATGTGACGGTGTATCTGTACGGAAATTTTTTCCGGTGCTGAGCGGGTACCAAGTCCGGCCATCCAAAAATTCGACAGACAGCCTGGATTGAAAGTGCCGGATGAATATAAGAAAAATGAAAAAAGAAAAGAAAAAGTGTTTTAATCCGGGCTGTATATTGCATTTTTAGACTGTTGGATGTGTACGAGTGAGTACCACGTCAGCAATACTCGGTCGATATTGAAAAATTCTTAGGAGGAGAGAGAACGATGTGGGTGGAGTTCAGAGTAGACTAGGAATCGAAGACGTTTTCCTTTCGTACATGCAATTTGGTTAGGTGCACAATTCTGAAGTGGTCAAAATTTATCCAAACTCATGCACTCTTTCCGTATGGTTATCCATTCCAAATTTTTGTTTGTTCTGCGACAAAAAGCAAGGTAATTTGGCATCGTTACTCGATAGTGAGAGATGGACACATACTTTTTTTTTTTTTCAAAACTGTACGAGATTTTAGTTAATATATTGAGAAAGATGGTTATTGATAAACCTAAGGGTACAAAAAGGAGGGGCGTCGAAATGGTATCGACGACTTGTGAGACCCATTTTTAGATCACAAACGAATAATTCAAACTGTTCAATAATACTATTAAAATATTTTTCGAGTGTCCCTACAAAAATTCAATTCAGTTGAATATGGGTAAGTGAGTGATCTAATATTTCAATTTCTCATTTAGAATTTAAGATCTTGAATTCTGAATGTAAACTTGAAGTTTGGATCACCTATTACGCATATCCAATTAAGCTGAATTTTCGCAGGGACAATCGAAAAATTATTTTATAGTTATTGAATGGTTTAGATTATTCGTGTGGGACGCAAAAGTGGATCCCATAACCCGTTGGTACAATTCGGTACCCCTCTATTCTGTTCGAATAATCAGTCCTGTACAAATAGTTGGGTCCATCTCGCTTTAAACACAATAACCGATTGGGAGGTCTAGATTCATAAGTGCTCACACGAGAACCTCACTCACCGATCTCCAAACAAACTGAATTCGACGATAAAACCTAGCTAACACCTGAAATAGTAAGATGGATGTACGTTAAACCGGATATTTAGAATGCTATTAAAAAGTTTTAATTCACGTTAAGAACAAAACTTATAGTCTTGTTCACCGGCCCCTACTCAAGTTGCAATTTGCATTTCGACATTTCGTATACAAGATTACAAGAAGAAAAGAAAATTGGATTCAATTAGCTTTGTAATCCAATCACTTAAAAGTAGGTTAACTCGGATACTCTAGTGAGACTTTCTTCTTTCCCTAGTTGAAAAGTAACGTGTATAAAATTAAAGGTAGACTATGGTTAGTATTGATATCAATAGATCTTCAAATATTTTCTTTTCTGTTAATTCAGGAAATCCCTGTATAGAGAAAAATTTGGATACAGATAGGGCACAGACACGTGGTGTCCGTTACCCCATCCGAGCCATCCAATCATGTTTTGGAAGGCGTAAATGCAACGGTGGCATTTTTGTAAATTTTGAGGGTAAATACCCCGTTGCATCTGGGCCGTCCAGTTTAATTGGATGGCCTGAATGGGGTGTCAGGCACCACGTGTCCGTGCCTTATCCGTATGCAAAATTTTCTTGTATAAAAAATAAAATAAAATTGGAGATTATGGTTAGCATTGATGTCAATAGATCTTTAAACATTTTCTTTTATGTTATTAGGAAATCAGGATGTCTAGACTAACTTATACGTACTTCGGTTAATTCTTAAAACTAAAATTACCGACTAAAACCCCCAACACCCCACCTATGATTTTAATAATGCCTATATGGTTTGCATTAACCTAAAATCAAAGGAAAAATAAATTCATAATTTCAAGGCATTAAGCATCACAACATGGTAACAACTTTTGTGGTCCGTCCTAGGTGTAATATTAACCTTGGAAAAACTGAAAGTAACAAAATTCATGGGTCATTGATTTTGGCAGTCCACATTATGATAACAACACTCTATTATTTAAAAAATACAATACAGAATATGATCACCAGCATATAAGTATTAGAGTGTGGTTACCAAATTAAAGATCATTTATATGGACGTTTCATGCACAAGAATTCTGTAAATATGATTTCGGTAATCATATATATTTTCCATGTTTCGGAAACGGAAACAATAAAAAGCCAAAAGCATACTTAAAACTCCGGAAAAGTTTTTTTTTTTTTTTTTACACATCCACAAAAGTGCTCGATTTTTTTTTTATCCGTTCATTTTGTTCGTGTCATCGGATTGTCATTAGATTTATTTTGTTGTTAGAACCGTTTTCCAATTTCATAGTGATTGTCTGCATTATTTTGATCAATAAAAATGAACTTTGATTCGATTTCCAATGTACTTGCCAACACACATGCACGTAATAGAGTTATAAGTGCGTGCCACGGAACTCGAACCAACTATTTAATTAAGGGAGCACAAGATAAGATATGTACGCATATATCAAACATGATACAAATATCGAAAATAAACCAATAAACACGAACGGAGGGAGTAATCATTAATTAAATAGTTAAATATACTATTATCAAAAATAAACCAATAAACACGAACGGAGGGAGTAATCATTAAAAAAAAGAATATGTAAATATACTATTATGTCCAGACCGAAGTTTATAACAGTATCTCATTGGGAGTTACAAGCACTCAAGGAATACTTTTAACGATTATAAAGAGTACTTGAACTACTCGAACATTAGAGTTAGAAGGAAGTGGGCCTTGGCTTAATGGCTTTACAGCAGGAACTTGCTTTAGCATAGCATCCGATTTTGTCCTTCAATCTCACACAAAGTTCACTTGTTTGGACTTTAAGCCTCATTCCACTCTTGTAAGGATCACTTGCCTAGCAAGTTGATTTTAGTATAATCCTGTAATTGCTTGCTTCAAAAGTAATTAGCTCACATGTGACTTCTATCCAGGAACGGAGTTAAGATTTTTGCATAGGGGGACAAATATATATAATCAAGAAATTAAAATAAAGAGAGACAATGATGTGAATTTTTACTAACTAAAAAAAGTACAAAATATAACACATACATATATATGAAAACTAAAATGTTTCTTATATCAACTTAGATTGCATAAGTATTAACGTTTACCTATCTACTGAAATCAATAAAGAGTTTTTGAGTTTCCAAAATTTTTATCGGCCTTAGTTTTTAAAAGTGAGTTGAGTTTTTAGATCGGTTTTGGGCAGATCGGATTGGTTTCCAATCCGATTTGCTTGCTGCGGATTGTCGTATTCACTATCGCAATTGTTCGTGAGTGAGGTACGGTTGGGTCGGTTTAGTTGCAGATTGGGCGGATCGGGCAAATAAAGGGAGTGGAGAGTGGCTTTTGGGCGGATTGGAGGGATCGAATTCGAATCGAATTTGCTAAAACTAGAATAATAGGATCTACATCCATCCGTAACATATACCTTGGGTGGTTTCATGGATAGATTGGTTTGGACGGATTGGACGAATCGTTTGACCCGCTCAAAAAAAGTGGGAGGTTTATTTTTTTAATATAATTTTTTTGATATCAATCGGGTTAGTTTGTGGTGGATCTATACTTTTTTGACTAATTAATTAAAGTGAAATGTGAACAAAATCAATTTTCGGATACCAACGATCACAAAAAGGAGAGGAGTGTGAGAGAGAAAAGAACCACTAAAACAGGCGCGAAAAGTGGGGCTAAAATCTCTCACGCCAATTTCTGTTTTTCTTTTTATGGATTGTCCAAAATTTTAAAGATTTTTCCTTTTCTACTCCATTTTTTATGGGTTTTTTTCCTCGAAATATTTGCAGCAATGTCTGATTTTGGTTGATAGTACATTCATAGGGTTTGCTTTTCTGGACCTCTCCTCCTTCCTTTTGGGAGAGAGGAGAAACAAAATCCTCTCTCGCATTATTTCCTTGTTGTTCTGCAGTAATAAGAGTTCGAATCACATTTTATTGATATGAAATTGGGGGCACTTTTGCAATAAAAACATAAAAAGAAGAAGATGTTGAGGTGTTTTTCATGCGGTGGAAAATGGCTAAAGGATGTCAAGGATTTTGACGACGACGACGATGATATACCCATTCGCTCTTCTGACTCTTCTGGTTTGAACACTTTTCCATCATCGTCTAAAGCTTGAGTTGGCCTCCATTTTTCTATTTGGTACATTTAGGCTGTTTTTGGTTTGTCTAAACAAAATCATATTTTCTTCGTCTTAAGAACTTTTCTGGATTTTCTCCCGCAGTTTCTAACACTATTTTTACTTTTCTGGTTGAGAGGGAAAAAAAAAAAAAAAAAACTACTTTTACTGTAAGGTAATATTTCTTGTATTTAGTGATTTCATTTAAAGCTTAATTGTTTTCTCCCAAACACATTCTCTTCTCTTTCTTTTTTGTAATTGCATTGGTTTTGCAGTGTGTGGCACGAAAAAAAGAGAGGCTCTTATTGCTACAATTTGTGAAATTCAAGTCCTGGAAATTAATAGCTCACATATTTGTTCATGAAGCGTTTTCCGATTTGGGGTTTTTCTTTATTAGCTTTGAATTATCCGTTTATACGCAGAGCATGGGAGTGGAAGAAGTTTATTGAGCGGTAGAGGCAAAGAAAGCAGTAGCCAAAAAGGGAATATGGCTCGTAGCTTCACATTCCGTGAGCTTTCTATTGCAACTAGAAACTTTACGGAAACCAATTTGGTCGGCGAAGGTGGTTTTGGAAGAGTTTTCAAGGGCCATCTAGATTCTGGGCAGGCAAGTGGTGCATTTCCAACCTCTATTTAATTTGTACTATGCTTATTTCATGTATTTGAATTCAAAATCAGCATTGCGTGGTTTGTCAGCGTGTTTGTTCCTTCTTGATCTTAGCAAGGGCAACGTTTTGTTTGTTGAAGCTTTTGAACTCACTAAATTTCTAGTAAACATGCACATACTATTTGTTCTATAGAAAATATACAAATCATTTGAAATTTGTGAGCAGATTGTTGCAATTAAACAACTTAATCGCGATGGCTTCCAAGGAAACCAGGAATTTATTGTTGAGGTTCTTATGTTGAGCCTACTGCACCATCCCAACCTTGTTAACTTGATTGGCTATTGCTCTTCTGGAGATGAAAGACTTTTGGTTTATGAGTACATGCGGATGGGTAGCTTGGAGGGTCATCTTTTTGGTAATTCTTGATCCTGCTCTCACCATTTATTTATCTGCGTCAGATATATTTTCAATTGTATCTTTCTTTCTATGATTTCGTTTTTTTAATGGAAGAAACTGTTCTTTCTTTCTATGATGAGCAATGTAAATGAGTACATAAAAGAGCTGCAAAGGCCGACAAAAAAAGCCACAAAGAACCCATCTTTTGTTTCGCTCAGTAAAATCATCTGAGTAAACCATTTTGGTGCGATCCACGAAGCCTTCATTTGTTGCCTTGATATCCTGCCACCCCTCCTGGTGGACATAGCCTAACTTACTAATTTGAAACCAAGCGATTCCAAATAATCCGAAAGTCAAATCCATACCTCACTCCCCTCAGGATAGTGAAGGAGAAGGTGGAGACTGTTCCGTGTAGCCAAAAAACGGTAATACCCTGACGGATTACCCATTTTGCGATACATGGATTATGAATCTATGATACACCTGCATTCCAGCATCGTCAATTTCTTGATCGCGAATACATTTTTATTTCCTTTCAGAACTGCCCAACAAGAAAATAATACTCCCTCCGTTCCTTAAAAAGAGTAGTGTATTCTATTTTGGGTTGTTCCTAAATAAGTGTGATGTTGAAAAGTCAGTGAGTAAAAGTTGGTACATTTCCTATTATGCCCTTAAAAGTAGATTCTTTTTTGAAGAGTTAGTAGGTAAAGTTTAATTATGATGTCTCCATCAAGGGTAATAGTGGAAAGTTGATGCGAAAGGTGTAATGATGATGCTTTCTTAATAAGTTGGAATTACGAAGTTACACACTTAAAAAGGAATGGAGGGAGTAAATTGTAATGAACTTAAAATCTAAGAGACTGAATTTATTTCCTTTAACATTTCTTTTACCGGTAAAAGCTTACATCAAGATCTGATATAAATTCGCGTTCTCAGACATTGAACCTGGTCAACAGCCACTGGATTGGAGTACCAGAATAAAGATTGCTGTTGGTGCAGCTCAGGGCCTAGAGTATCTCCACTGCAAAGCAAATCCACCAGTTATCTACCGTGACCTTAAATCTGCAAATATATTGTTGGATGAAAACTTCTATCCTAAACTCTCAGATTTTGGACTCGCTAAATTGGGTCCCGTTGGTGACAATACTCATGTTTCAACAAGAGTAGTAGGGACATTCGGATACTGTGCCCCGGAGTACGTTATGAGTGGCAAACTGACTCTAAAATCAGACATCTATAGCTTTGGCGTTGTTCTATTGGAGCTGATCACTGGACGCAAGGCGATTGACCTTTCTAGAAAGGCCGGTGAGCAGAACCTTGTTGTTTGGGTGAGTTGAGCATACGCATTTCCCTTTGTTTAATCACTTGCCGACTATCAAAAGCTTACTTTACAATTTTTGCAATGTCGAACCCTGTAGATTTGTTTGTCTGTGGCTGGGGTGGCTTTGTTATTTTATCTGTGTTCCCAGTACACATTCTTACGGATTTTACCTGTCTATTTTGATACCTGGATTTCAGATCTTCTATGTTCTTTGATTGGGCTTCCTTACCTTCTAATGTACATTCCTTATGTGCTATATAATTCAATGGCTAAAGCTTAACATATATGAGATTTCCTTTCTACCACCCCTTTTCGTTATGTTGCTGTGATGTAATGTAGCTCTGCTGCTGAAATTAGTTTTCTCATCTACTGCAGTCTCGTCCTTTATTAAAGGATCCAACGAACTTCATTCGATTGGCTGATCCCATGCTGCAAGGACGCTTCCATGTCCGTAGTTTTTACCATGCAGTTGCCATTACTGCTATGTGTCTTCAAGAGTCAGCAAATTTCCGGCCCCTCATTGGTGATATTGTTGTAGCACTCAAGTACTTGGCCTCTCAAAGTAATAAAAAGTCAAGTAGGGGTGTGGCTCGCTCTCCCCTACCACCATCACAATCGCCGTCACCTTTGAAGCATGGCAGCGACTCGTTTTCTCGAGATAGAGATTTTGGAAGCTTTTCATCCATTTGAAGGCTGTTGGTAAATGTGGGAACCCCTTCTGATTTCTGTATGGGGTACGCCATGTATGCTGGGATGTCGCTGAATATGGTTCCAGATGGCTTTTACGTTTCCGTAATGTTTGAACTGAAGTAAAGAGTTGGTCTTCCGATTGAAGCATAAGGTATGCCAGCTCATTGACATTGAAGATTTAATTAATAGGGTGCCATTTGAGCGATTTTCCTTTGTTGGCATGATTTCTGGGTGTACGATTAGGCATATAGGTATCTCTTTTGCTACTAGAGAAAAGCTAGTCTGAACTGGCAGAATGAAAAACAATAGAATCAGCTAGCCCTTGTGGTCCGGTTGTGGACCTTTGGTTAGAAGATTGATTGCTTAATATTTCTCAGTTCTTTCATAATTTTCTTAAAGAATTAGGCCTTTTACACTTCAGAAGTAAATATAACTAGACCATAAATGTCCATGTTTTCTGGTCAATATGCTAGACCATCTAAGCCTGTATTTAGATTGGAATAACATTGCACTCTTGCTTGTTCCATGTCATCTTTAGTGGGCTTATGCAATTGCCAAAGCAGCTTAGGGTGTTGCAGGCTTGCAGCAATGCACAATCATCCAAAGCAGTTTGGATGCTGAGCTGCTGAAAGATGTATATTTCCCTGCAGTAGCTGAAGCTACTTTGGCATTAAAGCTACCTCTTTCTTTTTTCTTCTTCTTTCCCACCCCCCCCCGGAATTGATTCAGCTTTTAGGCTACATATAGACTGAGTAATGACCAGACACCACATCATTGTCATGGAAACACAAGAGACTATAGTAAACACGGGCGTTTGAGCAAAATTGTTCATGGCAGAAACACAGTGGCAACTCCATTTCTATCTTGATTGTGAGAAAAAATGGAGCACTTTCTTTTATATGGGTTATTTCTAAATCGTACAACAATTCACTTCCCCGAGCACATGAATACATGCAACCTTATATGGGTTGTTTCTGGATCGTTTAACATCCTAATTCTAATGATCCCTAGAAATCAACATTACACTAATGACCCTCAGAATGCTGTTACTGAGAACATTGTTCATATAGATGTGATAAGAGTAATACATGTACATTCGTGCTTTTTGTTATGCACAAGCTCCCCCAAAAAATACGAGATTCTTTTGTGTGTGTTTTCTTTTATCGGCTTGTAAATCCAGTTGCGGTTGATATTCACCTCACTTTCCTCATTGTACATATGATGTAGCTTCTATGAATGCAGGTGACAATATTGTGCTGGGATAGGATATATCTTCTGCAATTTTTAATTTTTGGTAACCTATTTCCATCCTGTTCAATGTAATGTAACTTTACAGATGATTTGGTGAGATAGATGGGATTTGTTTAAATTGGAAAGATGACTTCGTAAGTTGCATGCAAATTTCTTCTGTATGTGTATCTTTTTATTGGCGTTATGAACGTGCATTCAAAAGATTTTTATGTATATGGGGGTTTTAGCATTGCTAGACTTTCTGCAATTATAAGAAATGTCTCATTACGTACAATCTTCTTTTCATATAGGGTATTGTCTTTGCTTTAAACGCCATTGTTAGTAAACAGTGAAGTTGATCCACAGAAAAATTATTCGAGATGTGGGTATGTTAGCCCAATTAACCAAGGGTTAAAAAAAAACCATGTTTAGACCATTGCGTGTATACTATTCCGGGAGAAAATTTTAGTTGCAAATAGGGTACCAGCCTGGCGAGCTGGCGTATTATTTTGCCAATATTTCTCCTATTCCGTTGATACTCAGGGCTTGTGCCTTTCGAAGCTACAGCTGTATTATTTTGTTGAGTCATTCTTCTCTGCTTTCAGTATTACTAAAGTATGAGTAATACTGTAAAAACTAAACGTTTTACAATGTAATTGGACATTTAATGAAAAATCATTTATATGGCCTTAATTGCGAACACGCCCTTGTCAAGACTCAAATGATTATAATGAAGTGATTACCAGTCTTGATGATATCCTTGACCAGTCATCCTTACGAGAACATTATGTCTACAATTCCATTAAGGTATTTCCATTGGATAGTGTTAATGTCAAAATCGTTTTTTTTTTTTAACCAAGAAAACATATCCAAAATCGTTTTTGTTTGTGCCACAATTGTAGTGCTTAAAAACCTTGCGTCATGTGCAAGGTATCTTTTATGCACTAGAGTTTTGACACAAAATAAAATGGTAGTGCTTAAAAACCTTGTACCATGTGCAAGGTACAAGCCTTTTATGCACTACAATTTTGGCACAAAAAATAATTTTGGCATTATCATTTCATATTTCGATTGACCATAGAGATATATACATAGATTTATTTAACGGTTAGCAAACACATAGAAATAAGAAAATAATAGGGCTTCGCCTCCCCATATCAGAAATTATTAGAAATTATTATGTGTACATTTAAAACCCACTTCTCTTGTGATGCGTAAGCAAAGTGATTGGTCTTCTAATCACACCACAGGTACTAGCGGATTGCCCTTGCCTGTAGGCATTCCCAACGGTACATACATCAACATGTCAATATTCATAAACATCGATGCTAAAATCCGGACCCGGGGCCCTTGTAGTGAGTGAATCACTACAGGGTATAGTGAGATCTCAGTCGTCCATTCTTGTTTTGGACGGTCCGGATTTTAAATAAACTGTTCGCGCAAATAAATAAACTATTCGCTCAAATAGATTAGTTAAAATCCAGACTGTCCAAAACACTTTAAATGACCAAGATTCACTAACTACACTTTGTAGTGAGATTCACTCACTACAAGCCCCCGGCTCCGCTAAAATCCGCTCCACTTTATTGATTGACTCACACTCAATAAATCCAATATACAAATAGAGGAAAAATTGCCCGTGGTTAATGTAAAAATGAATACACAGTAATCATATTCACAACTCAATAGATGAAGATTTGCCCGTGGACCGTGGTCAGTGCCTGGAACATTGTTCCTCTTAACTGGTGAGTAGAACCCTCATACACCATCTTAACATCTAATAAATCTATGCAGCTGTAAGTTCCCGATTTGAGGCGATCCGATTTCGGTTTTTCAGCAGCTCATTTTTTTCATATACATAGCTTATTAGCAGTAAGAGCAAATCCAATGCAGTGCTATCCATGGTGCTATAGTCATAATATGAAACCAATTATAGAACTAAGCAATCCAATGCAGTGTCAAATCCAGATGCAAAATAGCAAAGATGGATACTTGGTTCTAACCAAAGATGGCTGTAGCCATCCTTAACAGCTCATCATCCAACTGAAAAAGGGAGGGAAATGGACATCGGACTTACCAAGTTGTTGCCGGAAAATAATCGGAAAGTGGCCGGATAATTAAAATACGCCGGAATCGTTGCCATTACTGACGAAGACGAAGACACCGGTGGTGGGTTTGATCGTTGCATCAACCGTCGGAAAAGAAAACACGCCGGAAAACACGATTAGAGGTTGGGTTTCATAGTTTTATGGACTTGTAAATCCAGTTGCAGAAAGTCAATTTCCTCATTGAACATATCATCTAATCGGCAGACTTCTGTGAATGCAAGTGACATTATTGTGCTGGGACAGGATATAACTTCTGCAAGTTTTAGTTTTTGGTAACTTATTTCCATCCTGTTGAATATAATGTAAAGGTACAAATGATTTGGTGAGGTAGGTAGGATTGTTTAATGTTGAAAGATCATCACCACCTCTCTTGAGTTTTCCGGAGTCTTCCGGACGTCGCCGGAAACTTCCGGGCTATTCCGGAAATATCTAGACTTCTCTAGAATGCTCCGGAATCGTCTAGAATATGCTAGAGTCTTCTGGACCTTTCCGGAATGTTGTGGAGTATACTTCCGGAATATTATGGACCACACTAGAGCTTTCCGGATGTTACAAGAATATTCCGGAATATGATGGAAGCTTATGGGCTCCACTAGAAGCATCTAGAAGCATGGAGTGATGAGTGCTTCTAGAACTATCCATTGGTGCCTATAAATAGGCATGGGGTCTTCATTTATGTGAATGCAAAGAGAGAGAGTCATAGCAAGGAGCAAGTGAGAGATACTCCAAGTTGAGTGAGTGTCCAAGTGTGAGGTGTCCAAATACTAAAGTGTTTGTGTCTAAAGTTAAAGTGTCTTCCTAGATTGTGTGTGTGTCCTCTTGTGTAAAAGAGAGTCTTCCATTGTGAGTGATAGTGTGTGTAGGATAGGTTCTTTGTCTAAGCCAAAATAAAATCAACTTTGGAGAGGCAAACAATAGCTAATGACTGAATTAGTAATAAGTGATTGAGCAGGAATAAGAGAGTGTGAGTAGGGGTGAAGGATTAAGCCAAGTACACAGAAAGAGAAGGCAGCCGTGCTCAGTTCATTCCCCTCAAGATCGTCATCGCCCTCGAAATCACAGTTCTAGATGAAAATGTGAGCTCGCGAGCCCCAGCAAGAGCAATGCTCTTGTTTCCCAAGCTCAGAGTCACTTTCTCTCTCTAGAATTTCCGTGCTCAGGGTGAATCAGAAGATCTCTCTCTGGAATTTGTGAAGGAGTGTCCCATATTTATAGGGGTCTGTACCCAATCATGGGGCGGCAGACATTTCCCCGGTAATATGGTGACACGTACTCTCTCCGTACACCTGGGCGACGTGGGTGATGTCACTGGCCGTTAGGAAGCTTCCATTAGGTCATTCCAGTGCATCGTTTCCCTCGCAGCGTCCCTTAATCCTTTAAAGCCACCAAGCCACTTGCGTCTCCCCTATTCCCGCGGCGTTGGTCGTGGTTGCGAGCCTTTTGGCTCGCGCCAAGACCTCCTTCGAGCTCGTATTGACTTCCCTTCCCCTGCCTTTTGGTCAGGTACCGTCGCGAGCCTAGTTCTCATGTTTACGGGAGCATTCATTCTTCCCCGTTGCGTCAATCTCCTTCGCTGAGGGTCTAGCGAGGGGTGAACCTCTTTTTCGGTGATGTTTCCCTTATTGAGGGCATCCCTTTCTGGAAGTAACAGAAGTTTGGGTATGTCATACCGCGAGGCTCCCTCTTCGCGGTGTCTATTCGCTGATTGCTAAGTTCAACTGATGCCTGACGTGTCTCTTTCAATTTCACTCGAGCCACGTGGCTATCCGCTATGGGCTGGTCAATTGCCACATCACCAGACGCGCTGACCTTTCCTACAGTGTGTGTTACTGTACACAACTTAAGTGTACAAGTGCTTGTAATCAATAAAATTACCTTTATTTGTTGTGTTCAAACTCTACATTTAAATTGGAAACATAATTTGTTAAGTTGGCGTGCAAATTTCTCCAGTATGTATGTTCCTTGTTGCATTTTTGTTAAAAGATTTTGCATATACCTGGTCTAGTCATCGCTTGACTTTCTGCAATTTATGTCTCATAACTTTAACTTCTTTCCATTCAGGGTTTTTTTATTCTTGCTTTAAATGGCCTTTGCTAGTGGACACTGGAATTGGTCTCCGGAAATTAGTCGAGATATGTGCGTAAGGTAGCCCCAATAACCAGAGTTATAAGAAAACAATGTTTAACGACATGTTGATACTATAGCGTGTTCATTATTTGGGCGATTGTCAAGACTCAGTGTCTTTGGAAGGTATAGGTGCATTTTATTCTGTCATTCTTCAGGATTAATATAGTTTGAGTAATGCTACTCCCTCCATCCCAATTTAAATGTCTCCTATGGGAGTCTGGGTAAGTTTGACCTTAAAAAATAAAATACTTTCGGAATTACTTTTTAAATTCTTTTGTACCATTCAAAAGTCTCAATGAGTACTTTTGAATGGCATAAATTTTTGGAAAAAAAAATTAGAAATATGTATCCTTTTAAAGTCCAAATGACACGATTTTACGTAGGGGACATTTAAAGGGAGTATAAAAATTGATCGTTTACATCATAATTACAACCTTGGACATTAATTGAAACAATTATTTATAAGGCCTTTATTGCGAACATTGTGAAATGATTATAATTAAGTTATTAGTATAAGAGTTGATGATATTCTTGATGACCAGTCACCTTTTAGAAGAACACTAAAGTCACCAATTCCATTAAGATAGTCCCAGTGACAAAAGAGAGATATGGACACAGAGATGTATGTGTAGGAAAAGCAGAGTGGAGTAACAGGGAAGTTAGCCAAAAATAAAATACGATAATTGAAACTAGAGTATCAAGAAAAATATAAGATACTAATAAGCTAGAGATTTACCTCCCCAAGTCAGATAATTCTCCAGCAGGAATTGATGAAATTGTCAATAGCTTTTGTTACTATCTAAATACTGGTAGTAGTAGTTTACAAACTCCAATTGGAAGAAGCAGTATAATGCCTATTGTTTACTGCTTTGATCTGTCATATCTGGTGTATGTATCATTATTGATTTGCATACCAATACATTACGAGCTATCTCATTTAAAATTTGAATAAATTGCCAAAATCACCCTTGAGGTTTCTAGAAATTATAGATTGTCCCCTCACGTTTTGGGAAAATATAAATTACCCCATGTTGCATAAGAAATTACCCCCTATCGCGATGTAACCATTAGGAAAATTAGACAGAATCTTTCGGACATCATCAAATCCTAATTATAATGTTCGAAATTTCATTTTGTATATAATGATAGGCTATAGAGGTGTAAAAATAAACTTTTCAAATAGATTTTCATAGGTTATAAAATGATCGTTTGATCCATTGTAATTAGGATTTGACGATGTAAAACAGAGTCTGTCAAATTTCCTAACAACTACATCACGAAAACAGCGTAATTTATTATGCGATAGGGTGTAATTTGTAATTTTCCAAACATGAGACGGCAATATGTAATTTTAGAAGCCTCAAGGGTGGTTTTGGGAATTTGCCCTTGAAATTTCCCACTTGTTTTGACTTTTAACTTTGCTTGAACCAGAGCGTTCAATTTGATTGATTTGTCAGTATCTTGTAGTATTGGATTTTCAAATATTTACTGTAAATTATACCGGGGGGGGTTGAAGTTTAACGGAAGTATAATCTCAAACTTCACCCGTTAGTTTACCACATCTCCAAACGCCAACTGTCAATTTTTTTTTATAATCCAAACGCCAAACTTGGTTTTTGGTTTGGGCCAACTTACTATTCTCTTTCCTGGCCCGGTCAAAGGTTGGTTATTCACATCGCGACTAGGGATTCGTAAGAGATTTATCTCTTGCAACTTAGTTTAAAAATTTTGTTTAGTTTCAAACTCAAGATATCTCAATTTAATTTATGTAACTCATTTCTATTACCACTCGAGCTTTGTCTCCGGGATTACTTGTTTTCTCGTGGCCCCACAAAGAGACATGTCAATGTTGAGGCCCTTCTTGACAAAGTCAAGGTAAACGTTGGAACTTCTTCAAATGTGTATTAATAAAGTACTAATGAAAGGAACGGGTCAGCTAGAAATAAGGTCAAAGCTTCGTCTTGTCTTTTTCAGTATCAGTTTACCCTTCTAAACCCTAAACTTAATTAATAAGTCTAAAAGTGATTGCTCTTCAAATCACGCAGCAGTTTATCTCACATTACTCCCATATTTTTAGCATCTCACATATTCTTTTTTGCTCTGTGCTCTATTTTTTTAAGCACATGTATCCGGGCCAAATTAAACACTTCTTTTTTTCTCTTTGGTCAAAGATTGAAAAAGATACAAATTCAGTTTGATATGCAAAATTGTGTCAACTGATTTTGTCATTTGGCATGCGAGGGACGGAGAAAAGACTTTTTAAATGTAAAAATCCTGACCCGATAGGTCACAATTTTTCAATTTCCTTGTCCAATTAATCACAAAATCATTGGAAGCAATAGATGTACTGAACCAACTAACAAAAAAACCATTCAAGAGTGGAATATATAGATTTATTCTGGGAGAAAAAAGAATTATTCAGTGCCTAAAACATTGTTCTTCTTCTTAAACGGTGAGTAAGACCCACAAAACACACTCTAAAAATCAAATAAGACTATGCAGCTCATTTTTTATTTTTATTTTTACAAATTTCATAAATAAGAAATTGTGAATGTGAAATGACTCTAAACAAAGAGATTCTAATTATATATAATAAAAAAAAGTCTTATGGAAAGAAAACTGATCATCTCTCCCTAGGTAATGAAAATAAGAAATGCCAAAGAAGTGACATACAATTACTTACTTACAGTCATTTAAGGTGAACCGTTCTGTTGTGCCATCAGTTTGTCTCTTTTTGAGTTCAAAAACATTAATTCCTTCATCTCAAAATGTTTGTTCATTTCGAAAAAGAGGACCCAAAAATAATGTCTTTTTGAAAAAAATAAATAATTTTTTTTTTCATAAATTAAAAGTAATCGTTGATATTTAGTAAATTGTAAAAAAAATTAAAATTTTTCTTGAAAATTTTGTATTATTTTCAAGTCTTCGTTTTGCAGACCGGACAAACAATTTGGGATAGAGGAAGTATTTAAATCATTCACTTTGTAGATCTTGATGCGTATAATAGTCCCACAAAATAAAATCAATAAGAAAATCACATGTTTTCAAACACAAACGTACGTTAAATATGCTTTTTAAAGTGCACAACTAAATTATTTGATTCAATCTCTAAGATTCTTGATTTTTGCAAAGTTGTTACTCGCGTCAAGCTCTAAAAATGATTTGGAGGAGTATGTTTTCGGGCTTGGAATGGAACATGAATAGAAGGCATAACAACTTGACACTGCAGACCCCTTTTCCATGTAAGGTGTGGCCATTTGGAGTCAACGTCTCACCAACTCAGGTGCTTTGGCAAAAAAGAGCAAATCTGGTTCTTTTAGTTTTTTTATTTTGTCTTCTTTTTTTTTGCATTTGTTAATTTTGCATCAAGTTTTCGTGGTTTATTGATTTATTTTGACGAGACGAATCCAAAAAGTATAAAATTATGGTCAAAACTAATATTTTTTTGAATAAAATTGAAAATAAAACAAATTTGGCTTTATTAAAAAAAAATTAGTTTCGACTATAATTTTATACTCGTTGGACTTATCTCATCAAGACAAATTTATAAACCACAAAAACTTGAAGCAAAATTAACAAGTATAAAAGAAATTTGAATAGAGATAAAAAAAAAAAAAACCCAAAAAATCAGTTTGGAGCTTTTTTTTGCCAAAGTTTTACGTACTACAGTGTACATATTGTAGGATCAAAAGGAGGAAAAAGTGAGAGAGGCTGATGTGAGGTCCACACTGAAAAAAAAAAAAAAAAAAAAGGGGTCCACAAACAGTACATGCTTTTCTGTATTCGTGTGGTTTTAGAAGTTTGGGTACATTACAGCCACTTCCCCAAAGGTTTTTGATATTTACACTGACCTCTCCTGTTTTTTCTGAAATTACACTAACCCCCTATAAGAGTGTCATTCTTTTCTGTTGGATGCCATTGGCAGCTGGCGTTTTTGACCTTGCTTAATAAGAAATTTATAACTCTAAGATCAAGTAATCATGCGTTTCATTATAAATTGTTCTACTACAAATATTCAAAATAGTTGTTATTTTTTAACTTATTTCAGCAATTTTTTTTCCAGTAATTTGTTTTTATAATTTTTTAGATCATCTCAACAAAAATTTTTGAAAACAGAAGAAATGTAGATTGATTTTGTTCAAAGTTCTAAATTAGTAAATAAAACAAAATAAAATTGTACATACATTTTGGTTTGTTTTGTTTGTTGTTGACTTTTTTTAAATGATGTAAAAAATTCCTCATTGAAATTTTCTAAAATAAGGATTCAAAGTAATTTTTTTTTACCTAAAATAAAAAACTTCAAAACAGTACAAAAAAGGTTCTAATAAAGATTTTACATCTTCAAGTTAGCTCAAACTCGAGAGTGAAATGGTTCAATAGCATTTTTTAGTTTTTTATTTAAAAATTTATTTTAAAAAAAATTTGATTCATATGTCTTTTTCCTATAAATTTCTAGGTCCTCTTTTGATAATAATCGAAAGGTAGCAAATTTTCACTAACAATGAAAAATATAAAAATATATTCTATTAGAAAAACAAACAATTCCCCATCTCTCTCTCTCTCTCTCGAAAGGAAGGAAGAAAGAAAGAAAGAAAGATTATTATGTTGATGATTGGGCACGGCATGACACGATTAAGTAAACGGACACGGCACGACACGGGCACTGTTGGCACGGAAGAAAGCAGCACGGCACGGCGAGCACATTTGACACCTCTAATGGTTTGTCAACTAATGGAAGGGGGAAATTGAAATGGAAAAGTGAATCATGGTAGGCGAGTGCTATTTAAGATAAAGCATGAGAAGTTAGTGAATTTTTTAGAAACCTCAGGGGAGGTGAACGTAATTTACCCCAGAAGTTTTGTGGAGGATAAAAGTCCAGTAGTTTTCTTCTTCGCGACTGTTTCCTTGCAGTTGCTGCCTCCTCTTTCTCGCTGAATTAACAAGAAGAGACAGAAAAACGCATATCAACAACTTCGCCAACATAATCTTCTTTCTTTCTTTCTTCCTTCCTTCCATTCTAGAAAGAGAGAGAGATGGGGAATTGTTTGTTTTTGGAATCTCCGGTGGAAAATCATAGCCCAATCACCACCAGACCATCAACCCCTGGTATCACCAAAAACCCAAATACTCCTACATAGAAATATATGTGCACTATACTACTACTTATCAATTACCTCAACAGCTTTTTTTTTAACTCTTTTTTTACTTTTTATTTGTTGTCTGCCAAAGGGCTGATTGTTTCTTCTTGATTGGTTATATACTTATCATTTCCAAAAACAACTCTTCCTTTTTTTTTCTTTTTTTTTTTCTGTTAGTAGTTGAAAAGGCAATAAAGCATAACAACAGCAGTAACAACAACAGACACGGAGCTGAAAACAGAGGGTCGCCGGCGGTGGGAGGAGGACGTGCGGCGGAGAAGGAGTTACCGCCGGCGGGGCAAATTATAACTCCGAACTTGAAAATGTTTACGTACGGGGAACTGAGGAGCGCAACAAGAAGCTTCAAGCCGGACTCGCAGGTGGGAGAGGGAGGCTTCGGGAAGGTTTTCATGGGTTGGGTGGACAGTAAGACCTACGCGCCGTCGAAGGTGGGCGTCGGAATGCCGGTTGCCGTCAAGAAATCAAATCCTGATAGTTGGCAAGGACTCCAAGAGTGGAAGGTACGTAATTAAGGATGTGCTTTGACTAAATTAATTGCTATTTCTGAATTTACTAGTAGTCGATATTTTTAGATCTTAGTGAGTTTTTTTTTTTTTCTTTTGTTGATAATTTTGGAATTAATTATTTATCTTAATGAGATGAATAAAGAAATATAATAGTAAGCGCGTTTCAAAATAAATGAATGATTGTCTTCTTTACTAAAATGTTTTCTTCGTTTGCCATATTTTCCACTTCTGTTTCTAAATTTTTTTATAATTTTTTGGATTCGAATGATTAATTCAAAATTTAATTTCACTCGAATCTAATACTACCAAATTACTGCAAGAAAAAGACCAAAATAGACTAAAATAATTTTGCATTTTGCCCAAGCGAACTCCATTGGAGGTTATTTCATCTTCCACTAATATTAATTTCAACCTGAAAATTTGTGCTGATTTAACCAGATTTTCATTGCTGGCATATTCCCTTCTCTCGCTAGGAGGCTTGAACAAGTCAATGATCGGATTGTTAAGCTTATACCATTGTTTAAGAAAAGGCAAAATTCAATTATACCACTTGTGGTTTGGGCAAGATGCGGTTACACCTCCTCTAGTTCATTTTGTTGCATCTGAAACCCCCTAAAGTTTGTGAATTTGTATAGATGCACTCAATTAACAAAAATTTAAGTTAATAGAAAACGAAAACCTCACGGTCATATATAATTTATTGGGAAGTAAATTTCAAATTTCAAATTTGCCTTTCATATTAACATGAACCTAATCACTGAGTTATTGATATCTTATCCACACGATTTTTGACATTGATGCTCTAGTCTTTGAATTTTGATTAATACATTATCAATAGCTCGGATTAAAATTTTAAAATGTTGGTTAAATTTTTCCGGTACCATGGAGGGAAATGGGTGCATCTGTATAAATCCATAAACCACAAGGATTGTGGATATAACAAATTGAACCTGAGGGATATAACTACAAATGACCCACCCCAGATGCGGTATAAGTGAAGTTCGCCCTTCAAGAAAATTAAATTACTCGAACACAGCTTATAGTCAACTTGACCAACCTCGATTGATATCAGTTTGCTAATAAAAATGCTGTAAAATATTTGGAAAATCGTTAAAATTTGATTAAGTCCCTTATTGACTAAATCAGAATTGTTTATCTTTTGCTAACATTTGTTAAGTCAATAGTTGACTGCCAGCCCAGAGACATTTTTTGTTACGTCAGGCATGATGCTAAGCAACAAACTCGTCCACTTAAATCCCTTGATAATTGAGCTGACTGCGTTTTAGATTTTCACTCTCTTGAAAATCTGAACAAGTCATGGTTGCTTTGCTGCATCAACAAAGGACATCTCAATTGCCAAAATTCTTCTATACTAGAACCACCATCAAACTAACACATCTATCTAGGTTACGTAATGTTATTATGTGGCTTATTATTAACCTTTTTGGTCCCCAAAGTATTGACCGCGTCTCAATTTCGTCCCTAATGTATGAATTGCTGACATTTAATTCCCAACGTTTCAATTTTGTAAATTGGGGCCTTTCAGGAGTTTTGTTCTTGGTTTTTTTTTTTTCTCTTTCGGTGTTGTGGCTGGTTCCTTGCCATCCTTGGTGTTTCTTTGTTATTTCCCCTTGTGGGTCCTTGGCGTTTCTAGTCTCGGATCCTTTTAATCTTTGTAATTCGTTTCCAAAGATTAATAAATTCTTTGCTTAGCAAAAAAAAAAAACGTTTCAATTTTGTACCAATCAAGTCCCCAAAACTAAAAATGTTAATAAGCAATTATTATGTTAGTAACAGAGAGGAAGAAAATTGTCTGCAGTTTTGTTTGTAGATATCTTTAATGGATCATAGAATTGTGGGTGCAGGCGGAGGTGCAGTTCTTGGGGAAATTTAGCCATCCGAATCTCGTTAAACTCTTGGGTTACTGTTGGGAAGAGAAGCAATTCCTTCTGGTTTACGAATATATGGAGGGAGGAAGCTTAGAAAGCCACCTTTTCAGGAGTAAGTAGCATGTCCAAAATCATACATGATCACCACAGGGCATGCATGGTGTTTTCAGAAGGCAAAGATCATGTTCTACAAATATGAAAATTAAATTACTCGCTGCCTGTTTGCCAGGGGGTGGAGATTCTATTTCATGGGAAACCCGGCTCAACATAGCTACAGGAGCAGCTCGAGGCCTCGCTTTCTTGCACACAACAGAGAAGCAGGTCATCTACCGTGATTTCAAGGCATCCAATATATTGCTCGATAAGGTAAAACTTAGCTATTTCTTTGTGCACACTGACGAGTATTTTGCACTCTGACATAGGATTCTCAGTTGCGTAATGCGACCGAGATTGCAATGGTATAAATGATGGGAACAATGGTAAAGGAATTTGTGAGGTCAGATGATTCCTATCTATTATAACCCCTTTGTGAATTTTGCAGGACTTCAATGCAAAGCTTTCGGATTTTGGGCTGGCAAAGTTGGGTCCTGATGACGGCGATTCACACGTCACAACACGCATCCTTGGCACATATGGTTACGCAGCTCCCGAGTACATCGCCACAGGTCATTTGTACGTGAAGAGCGATGTCTATGGTTTTGGAGTGGTGTTGCTCGAGCTATTAACTGGCCTAAAGGTGGTTGACCTAAACCGGCCCAACGGATCTCATAACTTGATAGACTGGGCAAAACCCTTCCTAGCTGAAAAAAGAAAGCTGAAGAAAATCATGGACCCAAGGCTGGAGAATCAGTACCCTCCAAAAGCTGCATTCCAAGCAACTGAACTTGTACTAAAATGCCTGGAATCAGAACCAAAGCACCGCCCATCCATGGAAGAAGTCTTGGTGACTCTACAAGAGATTAACTCTATCAAGATGAATCCTACGCCGTCTAAAGCAAGCGAAAAGCGTATTGCAGCCCATTGCCACCGCCAAGAACCTGGAAACTCTCATCGTTCTAGTCACAACAGCTCTCTTAACCATAAATACAGTGGAAATGGTGTAGCCAGCTCATCCTTGCCCAGGTCGTCTCGATGATATTTTGTTCGGTTGGTCATGCAGTAATTTTGAGGAACTATCTTTCCGGATTTGTTGTACAAACTCGTGTGAAAGGTTATCATATGGGCTGTAGCTATCCAAAGAACTTCCAGGATGTCACTAAGGAACTCGATGAAGAGAGGTAAATAAAATCCTCCATGCCATGAATCATGATGACATGTTAACAAGACCAGTTCATATTCACGTGTCATCTATGCCAATCCGCCAAGCAATTTCTAGCAGTAAATTCTTGTCTCTCTATTAGCCGAAACAGAGACTCTTTTCCAAATATGTAGCTTTTACTTGGAGACTGAATAGAAACCCCTTCTTGACAGTGTACATATTTTTTATTGGATGTCATTGTTGCATTGAAGTTTACTCGTAAGATAAAGACGGAGAAAATGGTACAAATCAAACTTTTACATACAAGTCCAACGACACTTTATTGCGTTCAGAACATCATCCGGTCAAAATGTCT